>VZTD01000309.1:449130-486796 GCA_013397725.1 Rhagologus leucostigma
CAGCTCCGTCCCGCCGGCCCGAGCGGGGCAGCGCCGCCGCACCGGGCAGCTCCGTCCCGCCGGCCCGAGCGGGTGAGTCTCTGCCCCGGAGCAGGTCGGTCCCGCCGCCCCGGGAGGGTTCTCTGGGGGCGGTGCCCCGGGGGTCTCCGCGTCCGAGCGGGGGGCGCACAAAGGCCCCGCGGTGCCGCCGCCGTGTGCGGGGGGGTGCGACATCGCTGCGGTGCCGCTGGGAGGGCAGGGCTGGGGCTTTCCCTTTTCTCTGCTTTTTTTAACTTGTGGTGGTTTTGGCTGGGGTAGAGTTATTTTTCTTCGCGGTGGCAGCCACGGGGCTGCACGGAGCTTGCCCGGGTGGGAGGTGCGGAGCGCTGCCAGAGCGCAGTGAGCTCCCCGCGGATGTGCTGGTGCTACCCACGTCAATACGCCGAAAGTCCGTGGTTTGATGGGGATAAGGAAGTGCCAGGCCAAAATCCCTGGTGCCAGTTCACCTGTTAAAGGTGCTACTGCCCTTGCCAGACCTGCTGGTGCGGAGAGGCAGCGGGTTCTGAGCCCCGCAGTTATCCGCAGCCCGCCCGCCCTGGGCTCCGGGAGGGAAGAAGGGGGGGCAGGATATGGCCGGGCTTCTTGCAGGACTCTGGCTGGACAGGGAGGACGGTCCTGGAGCAGACAGTCGCTCTCAGCCCACTCAGGTGTGCATGTTAACCTGGGGGCTCTAAACCCATATGCTGGCCTGTGAAATCTGGGCCATGAATATTGTAGGGGGAGCTGCCCAGGCAGTCTTTCCAACTATGTCTATACAGAAATGCTAAAATAACTTGTTTCTAGCAGCACTTTTACATAAATTGAAACTAAACTACTCTGTTTTCCAATAATTGAGAGAGCAATTCACCTTCAGCAGGTTCTCAAAGAGTTGGGGTTCATGTAGATGTGCTGGAGGCACCAGTGCCTCAGGATGATGTTACTGGTGGGAACTTCCAGGTTCTGGACTGAGCTGCAGAACTGGCATGTTTGTACAAACCCACTTTTTAAAACGATGCATTGATCTCTCAGAAGAGAACATGTTCTTTTTCCAAATCTCATGTGTTTTTATGGTCTGCATTGAAGCCCATCTCAGCTTCTCCTTTAAGAAGACTCCTGTGGCTATAGCAGTTTGCTGTGGGCAATGACAAGTCTATTTTTAAACCTTCACTTTTCTTTTGTTTCCAGTAATATGATCTTTGCTATGATCCTTATACTCATCTTCAGAGGGACGGTGGTGACCTGGAATGCAGCAGGCACTTTGCAAATACTCTCCGAGCTCTGTCCTTGAAGGGCTGGAGTTGTTTGAAGAGTGCTGGGGTGCCTTGCAATTGAAATGGGAAAGCTGGAGTCCTGGCTGTGGAGAGCTCTCAAGTGCACGGCTGGGGCCTTTGATGGCCGAAACTTTTTTTTTTTGAGGAGGAGGTGTTAGAGATCTGTTTTAAGGGAACAAAAAGTTCCTGTATGCACTGTGCTCTCCCCAGGAGGTGTTAAGTGTGTGCAGTGGTTTCAGAGGTTTGTCTTCCCTCAGGATTTGTTTGCTGGGATAAGACCTGCATTCCTCTGATTCAGGGGGCGGGTGTGTGCTCCTTGCCCAGTGGCACAGGACTCAGGAGTAGTTCCCAGCTGTAAATCTCTGCCTGTTTGTCTCCTCACACTGAGTGAGAGGTGTATTTTGTTCTGTCTTCATTTTGGGACAATTTGCTGTGACTTAGTTCACCCCTCAACCTTCTCAGTTTGTAAGTAATCAGCTCTTACAGGCCTAAATCATGGTTAGGACAGAATTATATCTGTTATTATATCTGAGGCTGTTACTTAAATGAAACAACTTGAGGGGGAAAAACCCATTATATATTTTTACTTTTAAGTCTTATAATATGTCTCAAAGTTTCAAGCTGGGAAAGGGAAATCCTACTGACCTGGTACTGATGATATTTCTAGAGGTGTTGCTGACATTCTCTGCCTAAGTTCCACTGCCCAGGAACTGTTGCTAGTTTTTTTATGATTTATTTACTAGGAAATAAATTTAGAAAATTATTTATTAGGAAAATATTTTAGCTGCAGAGCTGTTGAGTTTGTTGCCTCATGTTTATACTCTGGAGGGAATAGGATGGCTGTGTTAGTTACCGACAAAAGAACTGGTGAAGCCCCGGATGGTATGTGTAGAGGTTCAGCCTCGCCCTCCATGGGCACCACTCATAAAGTGATTTTGGCCGTACTGTGTTCCTGGAGCTTGCAATTCAACGCATTTTGAGACATGAGAATTTTATTGTATGCCTTGGTAGCTGAATATTTGATATTCTGGTGATTGTTCACACTCTTAACACATGTGAAGTTGGTTGCATTTGTTCTGCTGAGGTGACCTGCTAAAGCTCACCTCTAACACCGAGTAGAAGGATTCTTTTGCAGGAGAATGCAAGTGTGTGGAGGAGCTGAGGTGAAAGGGGAGGGCTAAATATAGCCATTTCCTGCAGAACTTATCTGCTTTTGGGGCTGGTTTTCCAAATGGAACTGGTGTCTTCCAAGCCCTCAGTGAGGGTAGGAAGAGAACATGGGCGGGGATAAGAACACCCGTGGGGTGTTGTGGGTGGGTTTGTTTGTGGTTTTTGTTTTTTCCAGCCAGCTGGTACTCTGAAGTCATGCTTAAATTTAATGAAAGCCCGATGCTAAAATAGGATCTAGGGACAGCCGTTGTGAAATAATTAGGCACCCGTTCAGGCCTTCTTGTCCCTGCCAAAAAAAAAGCTACTTAAATTCATTTACATTCTTGGTATTGGAACTCTCAAATGGGCGTCTTGATACCTGCTCTACTGTGTATAAACACGTTAAAAACTTGTCCCACTTCACCTGTGCAGCTCTCAGGAGCTACGGCAGATTGCAGTGGTGGTATTGAACGTGGGTGATTCCTGAGTGCTTCTGTGTATGAGGATTCACGGATGTCACGGAGGTGGATGGCAGGCTGGCCCCAGCCAGGTGTGCACGTGGATAAGGGGATGGATTAGTTACTTTAGGACCTGAGGGTAGTCAAGACTGAGACAGTTTAAGAGCATCTTAGTTACAGAGATATCTGATGCTGTCAAAATCCTCACCTTTTGATTACTGCTGTAGACAAGTTCTGTGGCCACACGTTGGGGGTGTAAGGCTTTTATATCTTGTACATACCTGTACATATCTGTAAAAATCAGGAATGGTGGTGTTTTCCAGCAGTGTTGGAAAACTGAATTCACATGTGTTTGAAAACTGTTTTGGGATCACAAATTTATAAAATGTTGTTGACTACAAAATGTATGGAATTCCATAGAAATGCTTTCAAGAAGTTCCTTTTTTTCCCACTATGTTTGCAGCCAAAATATGGTTTTAGAGTAATGCTTTCAAAAGCATGGAAGTGCAGTCCAATAACAGTAAGTGGTTGTACTGCAATAGTTTTCTGTGTTACACTTGACCGTGAGTTTGCGCGTGACCCAGTCTCAGGTGATGGCAATCCCTTCCTTAACGTGTGGTCTTCTGGCATTGTGTGTGCACAGTGCTCACAGGTTCCTCTTTCAGAGTGATTTGCATCTGTAGATTGGGGTTGTTCAGAACACACTCCCAAAATTCTCCTCTGGTAAGAAGATCCACAGAGAACGAACTGCAATTATAAAGTAGCACTGAAGCACACCTTTGCTACGAACTCCATGGGATGCTGTTTTCTGGAAGGAACGTGAGGAGTATGCCCGTGCTCCTAGCGAAATAAGTACACAGCTTTTCCTTTATGTGGGAGAAGGCAGCACTGCAGTTCAGGAGTGCCGGTGTTCTTTGCTGGCAGTTCAGATGCTGGCGTTCCCCCTGGAAGACCAGAGCTGACCTCACGATTCATCTGCTGCTGAATAGTCAATATCAGGTGCTGGATCACGGTCTGCCATGTCGTGTAGATCCCTCTTTAACCGGGCTCTTTTGATGTGCTCTTGCCTTTCATGCAGCGCCTCACCTTGTTTGCCGCCGCAGTGCTGGCCATGCCCGGCGCTCTGCGGCGTGGTGGCTGTGCCTGGCAGCGTGCTGGGGCCAGGGCCTCTTGGACACAGGATTCTGCCAGCTCTGGTGAGAACGTGCTTTGCATTCCTTGTGCCTGCAAATTGATGTGCCACCAGCTCTGAAACACCTCACAAGCCCCCCAGATCAAGATCCCTTATCTCAAGGGATGGAGTTCTGTTTGAATACAAAGGCATTTTAAGTGCCTCAGCAATCGGGATAATCAGTGTCCTTCAGCTCCACAGTTTCTTCAAGCTTGGGACCTGTTTTAGTTTGACATGAGGTTGGCTCAGCCTGGTTTTGCAAGGCTGTGTAAGGTGGTATGTAAATGAACTAACTTGCTAAGGGGAGAAATGCTTGAAAGGAAATACTATAGAGGTCTTAAAGTCACAATTGACATGTGTAAATGGGAAGTGGTGATCTTAGGTAATTTCTTATTATGTAAGAAATGGGCAATACTGGATGTAATCAATTGTCAGCAGCTTTAAAATTAAAACCAATAGTTTTTGTGTGGTGCCTTTTTAAGCTATAGAGTGATTGCAGTGGGACATTCAGGAGACTTATTCTTCTTTTAAGGTGCAGTTGGATCTGTTGGTAGGCCTGTGGGGGGGCCAGTAAATGCAGTGATTCAGATGCAGTTTTGGGCATTTACATCCGACTGGGAAGTGTGGGGCTGGGGGCAGAGGAGGGTGGAAGAATGACCCTTTTGTGCTGTGTCCTTGTGCTTCTTCCTGAGCATCTGCTCCTGGCCTCTTCTGGAGTCAGGTTATTGCTGGTTAGGGGTGTGTGTTGTTGGGTGTTCCTCCCGTTGGTGTGCAGAGGCAGTTCAGTGGTTCTCACTCTCAAAAGTGCTGTTGTCACTGCATCTTCCCTTCTGAAACACTCCTGGCAGGGTCAGACCAAGTCACTGTTCCCTGCCCATGATGCTACTGGAAAGATGCATCTGAAAGTGTCTGGAGCTTGTTGTACAGTAACTCCAGTCCGCTTTAGGGAATGGAAGGCTCTGGCTTTGTTAAGAAAAGCTTATTAAAACAAAGACCTCCAATTTGGTGATTGTCCAAGGCTGCCTTTGGAGTTGTTTGTGTTGTCTGAAATGATCAAGATGGAGATAGAAGATGGTGAGGGGGAACACCAAAAGCTGTTATCTGGGCCTTTTTACAGAAGACGTGTTGCTGCAGCACTTAACCTTCTGTCCTGAGTGCCTGGAATGTTCCTTCTCAGCATGCTGAAGCCGCAGATGGTCCTGTTGAATGGAAACTAGTAGGAGGACTTGTTCCTTGTCTTACAGAGCAGTTGTAGTGAGCTGTGCTCACTGGAGGTTGGGACTTTCTTGTTCTGGCTGCAAACCTTACCTCTGCTAATGAGCTGCAGAAGAGAGGCCAGCAAACACCTCTTCTAATTGCAGGTCTGCTGTTTGCCTGGCAGGGATCCTGTGACAGCAGGAGCGGGCTGGCAGCCTTCGCCAGCCGCCTTTGGCTTCGCGGGTAGCTTGGAGGCTAGAAGTGGCTTCCCTTTGAAGTCCTGGAAGCTGCTGATCCCTGCTTTCAGGAGTCGGTGTGCCTCAGCAGGCTTCTCCAGGCCTCCCCCCGAATGGCCTGGGGTTCCTGGCTCAGTGGTTTGAGGCACTTGGGGCTGTGGTTGCGCAAACCTTTTCACCAGCTCCTAGTGGCAGGCGAGTAGATAGTCCTGCTTCTCCTTCTCCATGTGCTGTTCTTTTTCCTGTTCTGGCGTCTCTGACCATGTGATACACTGGATAAGGCATTCATTTGGTTAAAACTTAGTCTGCCTTTGCCAGGTTACTTCTAACCCGGGTTATTTCCCAGGTTTTTTCTTGTGCTGGTGCTAAGGAGGGATTTCTGAGGGTATGAGTGGCTGAGCAGATGCAGAGGACTGTGAACTGCCTCGATGTGTTTGTGAAGGCTGTTGCCTTGCTTGAGTGCATCAGGGGAGTATTTAGTGTGCCTCGGCCTGGTGGACCTGCTGTGGTCCACTCCCCAGGAAGAGTTCCTGCAGGTTTCCTTGCTGCTGGCTTGCTCTTGGCTCTGGCTGCGACACCAGGACGTGCTCAGACACACGTCTTTGGCAGTCCCACATGCCTGCCTGCCCTCCCTTCTCTGCAGGATGGTGACCAGCAGTGGCCAGCCTGTCCTCCAAGCTGTCATGCACGGGGCCAGAGCTGCCCGTGCTGCTCAGGCCACCAGGGTGGGTGATGTCCCACACTGTCAGGTGCTGTGGAATGGGAGGTAGAGGAGATGAGAGCGAAATCTTCCTAGGAACAAATGTAAAATTAAACAAAATGCGTGTTTGTATTAGTCAGCCTAAACCAGACTGTGCTATTTAGGGCTCTCCCTTGCAATAAACTTGCCTCTTGTATTTGTGTGGGAGGACTGCAACAATTAAAGTAATTTTAAGGCTGAATCTTAAAAGAGAAAACAAAATGAAAAGGTAATGGTTTGGTTTAAGAGAATATTAATTGTATCATATTACGTTATAATACTCTTATATTAGGGAAAAGGTAGGTGATATACTGCAGGTTGGTTATTGCTAAAAGCCATGTCCATGCTGCATGTCCATATTGCACAGTAAAACTTTTCTTGACTTCATAAGGAGTAATATTTTTTAAAATTTTTTAAAAATCCATTAAATTGCAGCCTTTACTGCTGCTGGAGAGTAAACTGCCTGCTGCAGCTGCAGTTGTGGGTAGCAGCCTGCTAAAACATCAACTTTGATGGCATGGGCTGGGTAAATCCCAGGCTGGAGTGATAAACAACATAGAGAATAAAAATTTTCCATTCCCCAGAAGTTGCTGAATAGAACTTAAAGACTAACTGGCACAAAAAAGATAAACGATATAAAAGTATGTGCACAGGATGATAAATGTGAGTGGAATCAGTGGGAAAAAAAGAGAAAAAAAGGACTATTCCAGCTGATTTCAGTATCAGGAGGATGATTTGGCGGTGGAGTTTATGGCAGTCAATCTTGTAGTATTACACTTACTTTCTGTTCTCAGAACAAAAACATGTACAACTTGTAGTGCACCAGTCTGAGTGTTAAATTAACAAATTCTGATCTCCTTAGGAGTGGAATTACAATAAGTTGTGCATTTGAAAAAAGAAGGGTGTTTTTAATTTGACTTCTAAATACTGGCTCAAGTTAAACGATAAGAAAGAGCATTTGAGATGTACCCTTAGCACATGAAAAAAGTGCTGATCCTTAGAATTAAAAAAAACCCCACAACAAAATGGAGGGGGTGCGTGCTCTTGGTGATTGTGATTACAGTAGAAAAATAAATATTTGGAAAACTTAGGAAATTCTTTTCTGGACATTCATTCTTACATATTGAGCATTGATCTAAGTAACTTTTATTCCACTTGACCTTTATTTTTGGACTGAGTTGCAAAACCTGTCTAGATCCTGAGTCTAAATGAAATTATGATGATGAAAATTGCCATGCAAGCACCTTTTTACTCAACCCGTTTTCCTTCTTGGGGGTGACTAGGTATGTATGTGGTGTGGGACCATCTCTGCTTATCTCTTGATTCGAGAGCTGTCCTCCCTGTCAGAGGTAGCACAGGATCTCACTTTTGATGTCTTGTTCCTCTCTCAGGCAGAACCCTTTAGCTCAACTGGGCAGCGCTTTGTGCTCAGACCGGCTTGCAAACGCCCGTCTGTGAGAGCAGAGGTACATCTTTGTGGTTAGGATGAAGGTTGAATCGTTTGAGTATTGGCTGTCCTCCAGCTTCTTTGCATAATTTGAACCCGTCTCTGTCCAGAAAGAAACGTTCAAGTTATTTCAAGTCACTGGGATAGAAGAAAAAGCTCCGCCTAAAAGACTGCTCAGCAACGTGGGCTGTGTTGCTCCCACCTCAAATCTCCACATCGTGCTCTGTGAAGGCGCGGCTGGGAGGTGGCTCGTGGCTTCCTTGGTCTGTCCTCCATGTCTGTTCTCATGGATCCTGCCCTTGGCTTTTGCTGTTGAGCCTGTGCACTTCTTAAATTCTTGAACAACTCCTTGGCATGGCTTTTGCTCTCCCGCATTAGTTGGTTGTCAGTTGGACCTTTACACTTGTGTCAGAAATGCCACGTAGACATTTCTGTGTGTTTGTGGACCTGGCATGTTTGCATCAGCCTCCACTAGAGAATAATCTGAGTAACATGTCCTAACTTGCCTAAACAATAGGGTGCTTTTTCTGTCTTGGTGTAGGTATTTTACACATTTGTAAGACTCATGTCATACCTCTAAAGCAAACCTGGGTATGGTTGTTCTGCAAAACCTGTTCTAAAATCTAAACCTATTTATTCCCTTCCCTCCATACAGCTTCCTTATGACACAAGTAATATTTTGAAGAATGAGTGAATCAATATGACTGTTCCTAAATTATGGAAATGAAAACTTAAGCACCATCAGAAGTCTGAAAGAAATATGGTATTTTCATGCCTCATGCGAAAGTGGCGTGTTTTAATGACTGGAAAAGTCTTTGACTTCATCTTTTTGGTTGGGATTTGATCCTGGACATTGGTTAGACATTCAAATAAAATATGTATTGGACTTTCATGTGGAGCAGTGTCCAGGATTTTGAGGGAACTTTGTCTTGTTTCTCCACTAGGAAAGCCAAAATGCCATGCAGTGAGGAGCCAGAACAACAAACTAGATTCTCAAGCTCGATTTTCTTACACAGTTCCTGGAATCTCTGGTGAGGAATTGGTGTTCCTGAGGCTGCAGTGCAGTTTTATGCCTTCTGTAACAAAGGAGCTGTGAGGAGTAAAACCTACTTTATTTCCAGTTTGGGGATTTGTAAAACTTTGACATGCAGCCCAATTATAATTACGTTGGTTTAGTTCCCAAAGTGGACGCTCTTTATTCTAAAAGAGGCCCTCCTGTGTGCAACCAGGAGTATTGAAGGCCCTGAAAGTGTTAGTGTTTGAATGGTTTTGGCTTAGCTTTAAAATAAATATCTACTGGATATGGAACTCTGGGGAGTGGACTAAAGCAAATGGAAAAGGTGAATTAACTGGAAGTTGTTCCGCAAGGCTGGGTCCATAGAGCCACAGCACAGCAACACAGCGGCAGATGGAGGCAGAAGAAAGGCATTTTGAGAGCTTGCTTGTATTTTGAGTCTGATGTGAAGTAGGTACAATTTAGAGGCTGCTGTTCCTCTGCACGAGGTTGTGTCGTCATTGCTCTTGCTCTGCAGCATCAGTCCTGTGTGGCTGGAGCAAGTTTCCTGCGAGTGCCCGCACTGCTCCGACGAGGAATAGTGAGAACCATTCCTGGCATCTTTGGAAAGATTGCAGTGTTTGTCTCCTGGTACTTGATGGTTCTTTTGAGACCTGAGTGAAAGCATCAACAGGTTTCCTTCTAGAAGACAGAGATTCACAGTTTTTCCTGTCTGTGATGGAAATCTGGAAAGAGGAGCATGTGCGCTTCTTCAGGAGTGTGTGTGTGCTGCAGGGTGACTGAGCAAAACAAATTGGCAAATCCTTGTTTCTCTGAGGAGGGAAGGAGCCTCACTTATGGCTTTTGGCTGCCTCCTGGTAGGAATTCACGTGCTTGTGAACTGAAAGTGGCCCTGGCACTGGGGCTGCAAGGTTTATGGGGTAAAGAGCCCCTGTGCTGGGAGTGAAGGTGGTCTCTGCTGTTGGGTCTCCTTGAGGAGAGTTCTTGAGAACCAAGAGAGTGTTTGGCCCCCATTACAGATACGAGTAACTGGGGGGTCAGTGTGGAAGAGGGACACTCAGGGGTGCTTTGTGGGACTCAGGTGTCACCATCAGAGGAGGGAATGGCAAAGGGCCGGGCATGTGGCAGAGTGTCTCTAACAGAGTAAGTTATTGCTTGTCAGCTGATAATTGGTGCTGTTCACCTCTGCACACGCTTCGTGTTCTGGGAGTATGGATAAAACAGTGGCTGGAAACATGTCAGTGAGGTCTCAGGTGGGCTGCCTTGTTCTGGTGACCACAGCTCACTGGTTGCTGTGGTACCCCGGCATCATGGTACAGTCCTTGCTGGCAAGTCAGGAGAAATGTGATGGCAAAGGATTGCTATGTTTGGCTTGGGATGGCCTTGCCTGAGAAGTTCCCACTAGCACTTGTGATGTCTCACAGGGCTGGGACTGTGGTTTTTAACAGCTTTTCGTTGGTAGGAAGCGTGAGGGCTCTGCTCCCGGGGTGTGGAGGCTGGAGACCACAGTCCTTTGTTGGGCTGCACTGGCCGGGCCCCTCCTCAGGGGGCTCTTTGGGGTCCCCCCAAAGGAGTATGGTGCAGGCAGCAGGAAGTGAGTGTGCGTAGAAAAGGTTCTTTCTGAAATGCTGGCCAGTGTGAACACGAAGGGAAATAAACCCAAACCAAAGTCACAAACAGCAGTGACCCATAGGCGGTAAATAGGCTGGTGTGCCAGCAGTGGGAAAGGATACCAAATGTGGGTTTTTTCTCAAAGTTCTGAAATATCCTTCCAAAAATCTTAGGGCTTTTTTGACATGATTGATCTTGTTTCAGTCCCACAGGTGTGTTTGGTTGTATGTGAATGAGGGATTCTTCTGAACTTGAGTTCATAATGGCATATTAATTAAAAAATGAACGTTGGACAAGCCAAAAACACTTTCATGTCATAATTGTTTGAAAGGTGTCCCTAAGTGTGTTATCTGACAGATTGGTGCAGCTTGCAGGTTTTATCCAAATTGTTCTTAGGACCACAGCTGAAGGAAAAAAGTGCTTAATGTGTTACCTTCTTTTTGGGAGATAATTATGGGTCAAGAGGCTACTGTATCAAGAAGCAAACCAAGGCCAAAGGAAATAGGCTTGTATGGCCGATGTGAGTTGGAGCTGATCATGAAGGTGGGTTTTCTGGTGTTGTATTTGGTGAGTTTCCTGAGACACCAAGGAAATATTTGAGTATCTGATCTTAAAGGGAGATTCTGTTGATTCTCTGATCTTGAAAGGCCACTTTCTTACAAAACAAGCAAGCAAAAAACCCACAAAGAACGTCTTCTCTGTTAAAGTAATTTAAAATGTTTAAATACAGTAAAGGAACGTAGTAAATACTTTTCGTATAAAACATGCAGAAAAATAACATCTGATTTTATTCTGAATTAAGAACTAGCAAGCTAAAACTTAGACCTTTTTGGAAAGATTTGAAGAAATAATGAGATTTGCATTGCTGAGCTGACCCTGCCCTGAAGGCCCTGCAGAAATAGGCGGCACCTTCGGGGTTGTGCGTCTGGAGTATAAAAGTTAAAATTACTTTAAATGGATGAACTGTTTTGGGTTTAATTTAATTTGTGTTTTTTGTTTACTTGTTTTTCATAAAAACCCACAGTAAATGCTGAATAAAGTTGGTTAAATGCTCAGCCCAGCTGCATCATGAGGAGGGTTTAAAGGTGATTGAACGCTCCCTCCCAGTCTAACACGTCAGAGATTTGTAAAGAGTGTTTCAGATCTTCCACACTGTCACAGTAGTGTGTGGGCTGGTGGGGGCCATCCACTGGGACTCCCAAAAGCAGCAAAGCTGATCCATGAGCTGAGAAACAGGGTGGTCTTGTCTCCCCCTGCCCAGGTCACCCAGACAAGCTCACCTGGCTGGCTTAGGCCAGGGCAGTTCAGGAGCTGCAGGTCCTGTGTCCTTGGGCTAGTAATTGGGCCTTAGTGGCAAAAGGTGATGATAATTTTTCTTGCATAATTAGCACAGTCAGGCCACTGTAAGCCTGTTTTCTAGTTAAAAATAAATTTTACAATATTGTATTTATAAGAGTGAATAATCAAAACAAATGTATCCTTTTCCATAAAAAATTGGGACTTGAGTTCCTGGGTGTTGGAGTAGAGGGATGGAGAGGGAAATGGTCTTTAAAGCCTGTATTTAATTAGACTTAGTTTGTGTTCAACAGCAATTAAACCTTTCTTAGAAAAGAACAAAAATAAGTACACAATAAGATCTAAAATTGGCTATTTAAATTGTACTCAACTTCCTAACTTAAATCACCTTGATCAACTTGGAAGCATTTAAATAAACACCAAAGCCTAAAATGAATATTCCACCTGTACAAATGTAAAATACTGTTTTAAAAATTTCAGAAAACCAGGTAAAATTCAAAATGTGTGGGTTGTGGGGGTTTTTTTTGGTTTTGTTTGTTTTAAACCTTTAATTTTGAATCATTATGCTCACACAATTACTCGGTTGGGTTTATTTTGCATTTCTGTAGCTATTTTTTTCCTGGTAGTAGTCCAGAGAAGCTTCTATCCCAAGTACATCCCTGCTCAAGTGGAGCGAAATACTCTATATAGTGCTGAAGTCAGTCAGTCTGGTGTTCTTGCTGGGAGCAGCTTGTGCAGCCTGGCTGGATTTTCAGGTGGCCAGGGATTGCTTTCTCCCAGGCAGCCGTGCAGACCTGCAGAGAGCTCTGGCTTGTCCAGCCCTCCCTAGAATTGCTAGTTTGGCAACTCTGCCCCTGGGAGGTTTACCACAGAATTATTTTGAAGCTGTTTGATTTCTTTGCAGCCCTGCTGTGGGAACTCAGTGTTTTTGGGTTTGCTTGTTCTGCCTGCTCTGAGCTAGTGCTGCTGGTACCTCTGCCATGGTGCGGTGGCATCTCAGGCCTTTGCATGGGTGACAGCAGAGCTGTTCGAACATCTCCCGCCCTCTCCTCCTCACCTGCTGGCAGGTGAGCTGAGGCTGTGTTGATATGGTCAAATAACAGACCATGGAGCAGAGCCTTTGCTTGGAATTTGTGTTCCCAGCAGTCTGCAGACGAGACCTGCCTTGTGCTCCAGGCTTAGCTGTGGTGCCGAAGCAGCCTGTCTGCCTCTGGTTGTATGGAGGTGGGACAGTGGCAGGACTCCAGAGCAAGGGAGCAGACCGCTGAGTGCTGCAGGGACGTGTGGGGTTTATTGCTGCCTGAGGAGCTAATGTACAGTTGCAGGTCCAAAAATAGGTGTCCCTCTGAGCAGCTGCAGGTGAGGAGTCATCTCTTAGCAGAGTTCTTAGCTAAAGCTCAGTTGTTAGTAGTAGGGTTTCTTGCAGCAGTGTATTTGTATCAGTAGGTCAGTGTTAACTGGTGTCCAGCAACCCTTGTGATCCCAAATGATCACTTTGAGGAACTTGGAGTGAGTGGAAATGATCATGGTGTTAAGAAGGGGAACAGAAAAAGAGAAGAAATCAAAGAGCTTTTCTTGGTTAAGAAGTTTTGCCACATAACTTGTGTAGGTAGCTACACTTCAGTTTCCTGCATGGTCATGAAATGGGTACTGGGAGAGTGGTGCTGCAGTGCTCTTTGAATTCAGGGAAATCCTAGGCAGAGCAGATTTTGTTTGACTGCATAAATGTCTCTTCATGAGAAACAAACCCGACCAACAACCAAGTTCACACAATAGTGGCTCACTGGTTTTAGCTTCAAACTCTGCTAGCCCAGGTTGTGATTCTCCTTGCTCTGGGAAGCCATGAGGAATGTTAGAAGATCTGTCCTGAAAATGGCGCGAGGGACACACAGGGAGTCCTGGCCATCAGACCACAGCAGGACAGTTCAGCCCAAAGCTCTGGTACAAAGGAACTCAGTCTTGTCCATGTTTGTGGTGAATGTTCCCAGACACAGGGCTGTGCAGATCAGTAGGGGTGACTTCTGTTTTTACTAGCTCATACTGTCAAGTGAGTTCATATTATTCCGTCAGTTCTGGAGGTTTTGGAGATGATTTAGTAATTCCTGGTTTTTTCAGCCAACTGACAGAAAAATAATGTATTAAAAGCATTGATAAAGGATTCGTTCATTCAGCTCAGATCCGCTTGTTTGCTGGCAGTGCTCAGCTTCCTTTGGAGTGCCTGGCTGCTGCAGGGCAGGCTGGGGACCCACGGGGACAGGGGCTGGGCGGGCCAAGTGTCACTGCTGCTGAGTACCATTGCTGTGAGTTAATCCTGCTTTTCAGAGGGGAAATGGCTAATACATGAGTAGGTGCCTTGTGAACAAGCAACAGCTGGGTGCAAAGCAAAAATCTGCTAAAACATGACTAATTTCTGAGTGTTGCATAGAGTTTTTGTCTGTATTCAGCAGCAAATTACCATTTGAGCTTATGCTGCTGTTGCTTCGCTGGAGTTGGCATGAGCTGTGTGTTTGAATTGATGGTCATTGCTATGAGACTGTCAAAGCATTGGTACAATGTGGGGGTTGGCTCTCTGTCCTTCCACTCGCAACACGGCCAATTCCATTCAACGAGAACTATTTTAATTGGGTCCCACTCTGTGTTATGTTAAAACTCTGATGCTAGACACAGAAACCCGTGACACTTGTTTTGTTTGTTCCTGAAAACATACACTTCATTCTGCTTTGGCCATTCAAATTGGTTTTACATGATTGTCAGCTGAAAATAATACTGCGATTGGCAGCAGCATGGCAGCTTCCTGCGGCTCGGGACCAGCAGTGGGGTAACTCGTCTAGGGGGGCTGGGAAATGAAGATTCCTGCTCTGAGAGCATTCGTTGCTTAGCAGGCGGCAGCGTGGCTTCGGGGAAGGGCTGGCCCAGCACCCCGGCTGGCCTTGGCAGGCAGCTCTGCGTGCTGGGCGGTGGGTGCTCCGGGACAGCGGAGCCGGGCCATTCTGGAGAATGTCTCGGCCTCTGTGGCCTGGCCTCGCTGTCCCTGAGCGCCCAGCTGTGCTGCGAGCTGGGCTGGAGGCCAGCTGTGGGTGAGGCCGGGAGCGCCGGCTGCCAGGGCAGAGGCGGCACATGTGGGGGAGAGGAGAGCTTTGGTGGTGAGCCTGGAGTGTGTAACTGCAGTGGGATGGCTGGTTAGAAAATAACCAGTAGTCATGACTTCTGTTAATTAACTACTAAGAGTTAAATAAATGTTGTTGGAAAAACTAGTCTGTGTTTATTTGGCACGTCTCTCCAGCCGAGGCTGGTGCTAGTTGGTACACGCTCCACTGCTGAGCCTGTCTGCAGCGTGGTTTTATGTTTTCCATCTGTATTGATTTTCATGATTCATTGACCATGATCTAAGCAAAAAGCACACTTAAATGACACTGGAGACAGCTGTCTATTAAAGTAGGACCTTTATGTAGTCTGAAATGGCGCCAGGTTTTTCTTCCATTACTTTATCAAGTAACACACACCAGTAATATTCTTTGTTTAATTTCCTTTTCTAGGTCACTGGTATGTCACCTCTCTTTTGTGTAAGGACCACATGGTAAATTCTTACTCTAAACTTTTCTACAGGTTTTGCTCCTGTTATTTTTCTGATAATCATTTGAGGTTATTCTGAAATGGAAGGGGCCTTACATTGTGTTTGGGAGTCTCTACAAAGGACTCAGTTCATCTCTCTGTGGAGCTGTTTTGGAAGGTACATGTGGGAAGTTCGGATAAAAGCAGAAACATATAAAGCTTGGGAAGCTGATGTGTAGCTTTTTCCAGTTATAATCTGTCTCTCTTTGTATGGCAAGCTGAAGTTCCAGATGTTGTTTTGGCTTGGAGATAGTGGATGGGGAAAAATAAGCATTCTTAATGTTAACAGAGTCAGCCTGTCTGGATCTGAGCTGACAGGAAAAGGGAGAGATAAAACCCTCATTAATGGTGTATGCACTGCTGAAGAGCCAGGGCGGCTGTCCCTGGAAAGCAGTCCTGGATTGGATGTGCGCAGTGCCAGCTGTGGGAGCCAACAGCTGCCGGGCTGGGGCCACCACTGTGGCACTGAACATTGACTTCCGTGGGGAGCAGCGGGCTTGGTTCGGGTATGCAACCCCCCCTTTTCCTGTTAGAAGTTAATTCTTACCCCCCTTCCTTCACCCCCCCCCAGCACCTCTCTTGGCGTCCTGCTTGCCCTCAGCAGCTGCCTGTGGGTTTTGGGGGATGCAGAGCTGAGATGAAGGGCTGTTGGTCAAAGATGCTTTTGGGGTCAGGTGGCTCTATGGCTCTTACCCACACTGGGCCTCTGTCTTGGAGCACCAGTGGATTTTTTGAAGCTTGTCCCCACCAGGAGCTCCATTTATTGTGAGTTGCAGAGTGGTTTGGGCATGTGTGTGCTGGATTTCTTCTGGAGGAGACTAACATGCAAACTCTGTTCCTGGCGTGTAGCAAATATGCTCTGTCCTGAAACGTGGGTGTCAAGTTCTCAGCCTCTTCTGGGCAGCTTGGAGCCCTATGTGGTAGCACCTTCCAGTGAGGGGACCAAGGTCAATCCACTCTGAAGTAAGAGTGCTGAAATGCATGTTAGGAGTATATGTGGTGGCCAGAAAAGTGATTTCCTGGGTTAGTCCATAGGTTATATATATAATAGTCTATCCATTTTCTGTGTTATATTAAATACATAAATATATTGTGTCCTGTGTCTCTCTCGTACCTGTTCCTCCTGTCAGGCTTATTTCTAAAATGTATGAGCAGATTATTTTTAATTAATCACTGCAATTCTGTGACTTCCTCCTTAATCCTTCCTTTTTTCCCTTTTTCATTATTGAGTCTAGGAAGTAGCAGTTTCTGGTCAATGGCCTGTCCCCACACCATCTTCCCCCACGTGGTGTAGAGTCCTTCAGGGCTTTCTGGCCTTGGAGAGCAGTTCTGGTGAGGATGCTCAGTTCACTTGCCTTACTGCTGTAAAGCTAAAAGGGAGTAGTGCTGACACTGACTCATCTGAGGGACAGAGGACCTGAGCTGCTGCAGTCCTTATGCTATCTGAAGTCTTGGCTGTTTGCTGCTTAGAATTGGGATAAACTTGTCCTCATCAGTTTGTGTAAGTTATTGGAACGAGGGTCTGGGTGGGTGGGAGGGAGGGGAGCTGCCCCGTGGTGGTGTAGCCGAGTAAGGGATCCTTGGAGCGTGTACAGTATTGGCCAGCTGGACATGCGTGTCAGCATAAGCCAGGATTGGAATGGTTTAACCCTTTTTGGCCTTGTTTTTGCCTCGGAAGTGGGAGTACGTGCCTGGAGCTGGCTGGCTGACCGACCAGCTGTGATTGTGTATTCACTGCCTGACACCCCAGAAATACCGTCCTTAGAAATCCCATGGGACTGGGCTGTGCAAGACACATCAGAATAAAGGGCCTGTTGCATGTTTGGTGGAGGAAGATGCAGAAGGGGAATCTGGGTGTGGGAGACTGCTGCTGCCTACCTTTGTGCTGCTCACATTCCTCACTTGGGCCCGCAGGCAGCAGTGGGGTGTCTTGCTCATGTGGTTCATGACTCAAGCCAAGCCCAGATGTGTTCATGCCTGGTCTGGCCTATTTTCTGAGAATAATTTTGGATGCCTCAGTCCATTTTATTGTGGTTTTCTTAGTGTCTAGTCCAGCTGAAGTTAAGATGATTCCTGGCCTAATTGAATGCTCACAGGCAGACATGGCAGCTTCTGCTTTCTCTCTGCAGCTGTGTTCCTGCTAACTTCAGAGAACTCACAATTAGAGCCACGCTGGTGAGAACCTGGGGTGGGGTTTTGATGCTGCTTTTTTTTTGAGTGGAAAGTTTTTGAGCATCAAACCTAGAAGAGTCTGTCTTATGGCCAGAAGATGAGTGAAAATGCTGAAGGTTGCTGTGAAGTCAGAAAAGTCATCTGGCCTTGTTGACCAACCTGGCTTTCCATTTCCACTGAGCAGTGAGTGGTAGGGACTTGGAAACCTTTTTGTACTGACTGTTGGACCTTTCCTTCAGCATTATCTGGCTGACAGGTTGATGACAGCTACTATCCAGAGGATCCAAAATTTATTTCCTCATGCCTTTGACAGTGCCTTAGTGCTTTTTGACCCTTTGTAGGAACAGTTTGTATAGCAGGTTATTTGTGGGAAGTACATTCACTCCTTTAAGTTGAGTTTTCCTCTGAGGAGAGTGGCTTGATGTTGTTGGAAAAAGAGTGGAATGGTCACCTGCTCTGTGTGAACAAGTGCTGCCTTGTGTCCTGTTCAGAATGATGTCTGAACATCATGAACAATGTCCTCCATCACAGCCCATGGATGAGGAGGGCTCTTGGCCCAAAGCGTATTTGGGTGCTTCCTGTGTTCAGGAGCAGTTGGTGAAGGTTGTACTTGACTCGCTGTCCTCAGTGTGTTACATTCACAGTCATGGCTGGGTTCTCTATGCAAAGATGTTGGACCTTGGAAATAGCCAGTGGATATATGTCATAAGCTCACTGGAATCGTGAGTGTGATCCCCTTGTTCCCAGATGGGGATGGGTGTGTTGCTCTTGGGCAGTCTGTGCAGAGCTCCAAAGCCAGACTGGACCCGAAAGAGAGCTTTAGCTTTCGTTGTGCTTCACATCTGTAGCTGAGTGTGTGTGAGGTCAGCCATGGGAGTTTAGCTGTTAAATAGGGGTGAGACTGGATGCTTTTGGCTTCTGCAGCAGCAATTAAACCAGAAGTCTGTACAAATCTATGGAATGGTTTTCTGAAGATCTGCAAGTAAAGTCGGGTTTGGCAAGGCCGTGTGAGATGCGCGAGTTTGACAGCATACAGCTAAATAGGTGGAAAGGGAATACTTGAAACAGCTCTGGAAAGAAGTGTCAGAGTTGTGTATAATTGGGATGAATTTGGTATTCGGAGAGGTGACAAGGTGCCTGATGATGGGACTGAGGGGTGCATAGCAGGTGGTGATGGACATCGGTTGGGGCTGTGGTTGGGAGCTCCCATACCAGGAGGGACACGACTGTTTGTCAGCTATAACAGCAACTGAGGAATGCCAGGATTAGGTGATTTGTAAAGTTCTCGAGCTGCTTTAGCACACAGGCTTGAATGTTAGATGGATCAGTGTCCCAGGTGAGACTGCCACAGGTAAGACATGAGCGGAACAGAGACCTGTGGTGGAGGCTGTGGTACCTTATGAAGCCTCAGGTGAGAAAGGGGGACGGCTTGCAGGATGCTTTGAGGGAGCTGGAGCACAGCAAAGAGAGGATCATGGTGGAGTGAGAGAACAGGGTAAAGCTGCGGTGTGAGTTCAGCACTGAGGTTAATGTTGCTGATGTCAGAAGAACAGAAATACCACTGGAGGATGGAGAAAAGCCTCAACTGGTCTTCACCTTACTATCTTCAAGTCAGCTTTGGGTTGCGTTCCCCTTAACGACGAGTGCCCCTCACTGTTGTTTCTGGATTTCATGAGGCTCTGTACACCCCTGCTCCTGAGTGTCCCGTTTGCACAGTGCTAGTGGTAGACGAGACGCTGTGGAGCACCAGGGCTTAGTAGGGCCTGGTTTGTTTGTATCTTGGATTTAAGAACAGAATAATGTGGCTCTGGTCTGTCCAAACAGGGAAGACCAAACTGTAGAACAGTGCTGCTAAAATTCTGGGGTGGTCCAGTATAATCTCTGAAGATTTGACTTTGTCATGCAGCAGAGTGTTTCCTTCTTCTTGGGATTGCTAATTGCATTCAGTTTTCTGGACTCCAGAGTAATAGTTAATGAAATGCTCTGCTGAGAGGAAATGCTGTTTCATGACTCGTGCCTATTTAGTATCAGGAACTACTGTTCTCAGTCCGATTGCTCTATAAATGTTGGTTAATTTTCTTTGGCTGGCTGAGACTAGGAGCGGTTAAGGTGTAAGGGGGGTGCAGAATGAACACCTGACTTTTCTACGTCCCTTAACCTTTCCGGCTTTGTAGCAGCCTGTCACTCCTGAAGAATGCTGCTCTAATCCCAGCGTAATCCCTGAGCAGTGAGCCGGAGGTGTGAAGCCAGGCTCTCCTGTCTCTCCTCGGTACCCCTGCCATGGTACTGGGTTCCTCTGTGCCTCTCCTGCTCCTGTCCTCCTCAGTTTTAGAGATTTATATATATATACACAAATAAAAATACATACATATTTATAGTATTTCTAGCCTTGATGGTTCTATTTTAACTGTGTTTTCTGTGTCATGCTGCCATTGTATTATTCTGCCAATGCAATGAAATAGATTAAAAATAAAAGTTTTGGCTAATTTTTACCAAAATATCCCAAACTGCACTCAGGGTAGGGTGCTTGGGCTAAAGGGCAGAAGTAGAATATTCTTGCGGTGATGACTCTGTGAAATTAACTCTGGAGGTTCATATTTACCCAGGGTAAATCTGCAAAATCTTGCTGGGATTATTGATGTGCAAATGAGGGTCCTCACTGGAGTGAAATATCAACACAGCTGAGGGGTCACCTGGAGAGTGCTGTGGCCGAGGGAGCTTCCAGCAGCGCCTTCACCTCACTCAGAGTTTGGCTCTGAGTGATCTGGCCTGATAGTATCAGGGACTGCGAATAAAAAGCATTTGCGCCTCTCTAGGTCCCTGCATGTGTGAAAACACACTGAGACTGTAGGGAGACGCTGCTTAATTAATGCATTTGTAGGAACTAGATGACATTGTTAACTTGCAGCAGGGCTTGCCCCAGTGAGAGATGGTCTCTAAAAGCTGTGCACATTATCAGACTCAGGCTTCTCTGCAACCCAGGAGAAAGAAATGAGTATTTAAAATTTGTGTAAAGAAAAACAGGGAAAACCAGGAAAAAAACCCAAACAGCTTTTTAAAGGAAAAATTTGGACTTTTGTTGGTGATAACCAAGCCAAAGATTTGTTTTTGGAAATGTTTGTTTTGGTTGGCTGGAGTGTTCTGCAGAAACTCCAAGCAGGCAAGCTATGTAATATTTAACTAGTTACTAAAAAGCATTTGAAAAAGATTAGCAGTCAGTGATCTCATTTAGACTGTGAGTTCAACTGTCTCGGTTTCTCGTTGAGATTATAATGCAGCTCTCCGGCAGAGTGATGTTTATTTGGAGAGCTGGGGGAGATGCAGGCCCTGCGGGTTCCCGGGGGCTGGCGCTGTGTTTAGCAGGGGGAGATGCAGGCCCTGCGGGTTCCCGGGGGCTGGCACTGTGTTTAGCAGGGGGTGATGCAGGCCCTGCGGGTTCCCGGGGGCTGGCACTGTGTTTAACAGGGGGTGATGCAGGCCCTGCGGGTTCCCGGGGGCTGACACTGTGTTTAGCAGGGGGAGATGCAGGCCCTGCGGGTTCCGGGGGGCTGGCGCTGTGTTTAACAGGGGGTGATGCAGGCCCTGCGGGTTCCCGGGGGCTGGCACTGTGTTTAGCAGGGGGTGATGCAGGCCCTGCGGGTTCCCGGGGGCTGGCACTGTGTTTAGCAGGGGGTGATGCAGGCCCTGCGGGTTCCCGGGGGCTGGCGCTGTGCTTTCGCTGTGGGGGGCAGGAGCTGCTCAGGCCGTGGCAGCGCGCTGGGGCTGTGCCTCGGTGGGCACTGCGGTGCCTCGCGCTGGTCCGGAGGGGCTGCGGAACCAAATCCCGGTGACACTGACTGGTGCTGTACCAGACTGTGCCCTTGCTGTGCACATGGGAGTGGGGCTGAGTGTTCGTGCCCATCCTCCTTGTTTTCCCCCTGTCAGGACACAACCTGACGGGATACAACAGGAGCGGTGTGTGATGGGCAATCCCGAAACGCCTGCAAGTTGTGTGTTCCTCCCTGAGCTCCTTCATCACACACTGCATGGATATTATCTGGGATAAACACAGTAGTGCTGGCTGGAGAAAAGCAGGCCAAGGCTTGGAGAGGTAGGCTTTGAGTAAGTTAAAAGTAAGTCACTGTGACTGGGTGCATTTTGGGTTTGTGTGGTTATTTTAATCTTTTTTTTCCAAATTATTCAGAAACAGCTTTTACAGGCAGTTCCTGACAATCTCTCAGGTGAAAATACTTGTATTTTGGGACTTACTCACAGCTGCTGGATAAATCCAGGTGTACTGTTTGGATAGAGTTTGTATATTGATTGGCAGTTCTATGCTGAGATGTGAGAGTATACTGTCTTTGGAGAGAGAACCATTCCAAGGGGAGAAGTGCTGTGTCTAGCAGCAGGATATGCAGGGGTGCTCTGTTTGCCTTCTAAGCCCAAGGCCTCAGCACAGATGAAGTCACCAAATGTTGATGGGGATTTTCCTCACTTTTTGGGCATCTAGAATGGCCTTGGCAGAGAGGTGTTCAAGGTTGTCTATAGTTGTGACTTGTGTCTAACAGGGAAAGTGTCCGAGGAGCTTTGCAGCTGTGCAGTAGAGCCTTTTTCCTGGTAGTTACAGAATGCAATGTTCCCCTCTGGTAGGAGCTGTCTATGTGCTGTGTAGGAATACCTGTACAGAAGGGAAACATTTGTAGCATAATAAAATAACACCACTGTTTATATGTGAAATATGTGAGAAGCCACATAATTCGTGTGTATCTAAGTGTCTTGAGCAGATACCTGTGCGGTGCCTCGCACGTTCGTGTGAGGTGAAACCTGAACCTGAGCATTCCCGTGAGTGGCTCATGGACCTGCAAACCCCTACGTGTTCATTGTGTGCTGGTTCTCTGCACATGTGGAATTGCACACCTCATTTTCCGGGTGCTCCCAGCAGTGGCATGGTCAGTGAACCACAGACAGTGAGGGCTTTTAAGAGATGTTGCTGTATGCAGGCTCTGCAGGGGAAAGCTGTTCCGTGGGGCAATGCTAATCATTGATAGTTGCCTCCTGGTGAATTTAGTTACCCCGCAAGGCAACAAATGATATGGAAAGATACACATGTGGCTTCAAAGGCACTGGGAAGTTGCAGATCAATTTAAAAGTGTCTGTGCTTGCTTCATTGTTTGAGTAAGCCCGCTGTCAGTGGGTTGCCCAAGACCCCTGTACTGATGCAATACCTACATACAGCCTGAGCTTCTACAGTGGGGCAAGAGCCTTCTGTCTTCTGTCTCCTGCAGCACAGGGAGGTTCTGCTGCCCATATGGAATCAGTGAATGGTTTGTGTTGGAAAAGCCCTCTAAGATCGTGGAGTCAAACCATTCTTGCAGCACTGCCAAGGCCACCGCTAACCCAACGTGCCACATCCACACAGCTTTTTAATCCCTCCAGGGATGGGGACTCCACCACTGCCCTGGACAGTGTCAGGCAACCTGTGCCAAGGCTGGATAACCCTTTCCATGAAGGAATTTTCCCCAGTATCCAACCTGAGCATCCCCTGGGACAGCTTGATGCCATTTCGTCTTGTCCTGTCCCTGTTCCCTGGGAGTACAGCCTGACCGCCCCGGCTGCTCCCTCCTGCCGGGGAGCTGTGCAGAGCCACAAGGTTCCCCCTAAGCCTCCTTTTCTCCATGCTGGATTCCCCCAGTTCCCTCAGCCACTGCTGGTGCTTCAGCCCCTTCCCCAGTTCTGTTCCCTTCCCTGGACACACTCCAGCCCCTCAGTGTGTTTCTTGTTGAGTGGGTCCCAGAACTGGCTCCAGGGCTGGAGGTGCCTCAATGGAACCAATACAGGGGATGGGCACTGCTTTGGTCCTGCTGGTCACACTAGGGCTGATACAAGCCAGGTGCCCTTGGCCTTCTTGCCCACCTGGGCGCACCTTGGCTTATGTTCAGCCACTTTCACCAGCACTCCCAGGGCCTTTCCCAGCTTTCCAGCTGCTCTGGCCCAGCATGAAGCACTGCCTAGGGTGGCTGTGACCCAAGTGTGGGACTCAGCATTTTTGCCTGGTTGAATAGACCATTGGCTCCAGCCCACATACAAATTCAGAAGTCCCCCTGCTCCCCAGTTGCCCTGCGTGGGGAAGGTGACTAATTACTTTTGGTCTCTTTTGTGCCACTTGTGCATTCTGGGCCTTCAGCTGGTCTGCTTGTTCCCCAGGGGTTGCATGAGAGCCCCTGCCCTCCCCTCTGTTAAAGGAGAGGCTGTGTATGACTGTGCCTTCCCCACCCTGCTCAGGAAGGGGCTGGTGCTGCTTCTGGCTCACTCCTTTGCCTAGTAAAGGCTTTTTTCTTTCTGGGGTAAGTGGTTGTGTTGTCCTGTGTTGTCGTGTGTCTGTTCCCCCCACTCCGTCACTGTGAGTGTCTTGTCCCGTGCCAGGCCATTCCTGCAGTTGCTGTGTCAGCTGGAGCTGAGGGCTGGCAGCACGGGCAGCACATGGACCCGTACTTGTATGTGCCAGGAGGGAGAGCGAGCAGGGGGTTATTTTTGTGCGTGACGCTCGTACTTTGCTACCTCTTCCTTTTCTTTTAACAACCAAGGGATTGGCTCTTTGTGAACATGTCGGAGTTACTGACCTCATCAGGAGAAACTTCCAGGACACTTTACACTGTGTAGTTGCCTTTCACGTGGTGGTTTTATTCTTACTCAGCAGTGCTGTGATTTTGCTTTGTATGCGAGTACGGAGGAACCAGTATCCCGTCCTTCACTCTCTCCCTATTTGTGGTCACTTGAATCTGAGACATTTGGTCTTTCTGGGTGGCACTTTGACACATTTTTGGAGGTGTGATGCGTGGATGTGTGCCTTGTGCATTTGCAGGTGGTACCAAATGGCGTTGGTGGCTGGCTTCCATCTTCTGAATTCTGGCAACCAAGTTTAGACCATAAGAAAGGACTGCCCGAGGTTGTTGCTCTCCGAAGCAAGGAATGCCTTTGTGGGGCTGCTCAGGGGTTGTACCTCCTTTGTGTGAGCTTCAATTAAAGAGCAGGCTGTGAATTACTGCTTTTAAATGCACATTTCTCCTACAGAAGACACAGCTGTTGATGAATTCAGCTTGTGTTTGGCTGTTGTGGATGGCACAACTGTGATCCAGTATTATGGATGTTTTCTTTTGATAGGAATCTGGTGAGGTACATGCAAAATATGTACAGCCCTTGGGCTCTTGGCAGGGGGCCACTGGGGCTGTCAGCGATATCTGGGTGCTTCTGATCTCATCCGGGAAGTCTGAACTGCTCTCGTGGTTCATGTTCCCATGTCTGTGTCATGTGGAGATGAAATGCAACCTGAAGTCTCTGCACTAATGGGCTCTCTCTGTCTGGCACGGTCTGTGCTCAGTGGTGGCACTGGGGACTAAAGGCCCTTTCCCAACAGCCGGTGCCTGCGGGGGTCCTTGTGGTGTTTTGGGTTGTCTGAACTGGTTCTTCTCTCCCCTGTGGCTTCTTGCAGCTGCTGTCCCAACAGTCCCAGTACAGAACTTCACCCCGCGTTGCTGTCAGACCATACAGGAATGATTTGGCAGGACACAGTTTTCTTAGGAAGAAAAGAGAGAGCAATATTAGCTGTGAAAGTGGAACAGGTATTGGGGTTTCAGGGTGGGTTTTGCAGCGTTGGGACTTTATGACTACGAACCATAAGGATTCTATCGACTCTATTACCTAAACCAGTTGTGTGTCTGTGTTATGTTGGGTGTCTTCACCAAGTGTTAGATCTGCCTTGTGCTTGGCTTATTGTTCATTTGGGCTTCCAAAGCCAGTTTAAAGGACTCCTCCTTTGGAATCCAAAGCTGGTCTCGGAGCAGATGCTGGCCTGCCCAGGAGCCAGGGTCCCTTCCTTGCCTGCGCTGCGTGGCAGGTTTGTTTGGAAATCTGGGGGCTGCCACTTTGAAAGAGGCTTTTCCATCGATAGCAAGTTCTGGTTTTCCAGTGATAATGTGCTTTTGCAGGAGGAGGTTAAACCCAGATGATCCACTTTTCCCTGTGTGTGGCTGAAGCTCAGACACAGAGTCCTGCCTCCAGCTCTGCCCGGTGGTGTCCAGTACTGCTGCATGTGGAGTATGGCATGGGCTGCTGGGATCCCTGCCTCTGTGGGTGTGGAGTGTGGCACACAGCACTCGGATCCCTGCATCCCTGTGTGTGGAGTGCATCAGGGAGCGCTGGAATCTGCATCGGTGTGTATGGAGCGTGTCATGGAGCGCTGGGATTGCTGGATCCCTGTATGCTGAGCGCTGGGATCCCTGCCCACGTTCCCAATGCCCTCTAGTGGCTCTTGCCGCTGTGCTGCGGTTCCAAAGGGCACGGCCAGCAGCTCCAGTCAAACAGCGAACATCCTGGAGTTTAGAAAGGAAAATACCTTTTGTGTATTTTTTGCTGGTTGCTTGTTAATTCCTCTTTGTTTATCTGGGTTAAAACCCAACCCTTCCCTTGGGAAAAAAGTTCTTGTGAATTCAAACACTAGATAGTAACTGGATATCTCATGGATCTTTAAATCCATAACAATTTTCTGTGGGGGTTTATTAAAGAATGTTTTGTTCCTTACATTAAAATGTATATTTTCTTTCTCTCTAAACAAGCAGTAACTGGAAGGGGTGTACTTGCTGATGTCACTAGAACCAGACTTTGGTGCTTATGTATGTGCATTAATTGCTTTGAAAAAGTAATTTTTTTTAAGCAGTGGGAAGAACACCTTTGAACTCATACTCTCAAATAATTTTTGAGGGAAAATTAGTATTTTGTAAAGGTCAGAGTCTCCTTCCCCAGCTCCTTCCCTCCTCCAGTCTCCCACCGCAGCTGACCCAGTCGAGGTGCTGTGGCTGGGCTGTGCTGAGGGCTGTGAGCCCCTGCCGAAAGCCTCAGAGTGTCCTGGGCTGCAGGGACATGGTGCAGGCTTTGGATTGGCGGTGAGGACATGCAGGTGGGTGTGATATAGGCTGCTGCAAGTGTGCGCAGCTCTTCTCAGCAACAGCAGACAAGGTATTCCTTGAGGCTTTTGAGTAAATGAACGGCTGCAAGAACAGGTTCATAGAAGCAGGGTTTAAATTGCAGTATTGGGCTTTTTCCCTTGGGAGGACCATGCATGCTGTGAAATGCGTAAAATCTGGTAAAAGTACAGTATGGTTTGTTTGGCTCTTTGTGGGAGCAGGGGTCTGATTTCCAACCTCATCCTCCCTGTGGGAAATACAGGGCCGGGCTTGTGCGTACAAATATACTTGTGTATATTTGTTTCTTTATTTTCAGGAACTCAGATAAACTGCTTGAAAAGACACCAGATAAGTACATGCAGCTGGCAGAGTTTTCCCGCTGTCCGGACGGTTGTGTGCTTCCTGTACCTTCAGTCCCGCCGCTGTAGCCAGCTGCCAGTTCGTGTGCTCAGCTTCCTTTCCTGGCAGAGCGGCACTGGGCTCGCCGCAGGGCCCGCGTGCTCTCCCTCAGCCGGGTCTGGCAGGAGAAGGGCTGGAACGGCCATGGGCCGATGCCCTGGTGAGGGGCGGTCTCGGCCTGTGGGGTCTCAGGGCCGCCCCACGTGCTGCAGAGGTGCGACGGCTCCCACCAGCGCAAAACAACCCGTGCTGGTTTGAGCTGGGCCCGGAGGCTGCAGCCCTGAGTTACTTGTGGAAGAGCTGGCTGTGCCTGAGCAGCTGCTGGTGCTGGTGGTTAACCTCTGAACCTGCCCAGCAGTGTTAAACTCAGTTTTTGTCTTTTTAAAGCGCCTTTTCCTCGAGCTGGGTGTCCCCGCTGTCTGAAGGGCTCTCCTAGGGGACCTGTCCCTGCCGGGGTCCCTGGAGCGCTGGCCCGCTCCCATCCATGCAGCGCCTGGGGTGGCTTTGGGTCTTTGAACTGTCAGTGTGTGGAAAGAAAGAGGGCAGGTCTCAGGAGCCTCCTTTGTCCAGACTTGCTGAGTTAGCAGGCACAGAGCCAGGAAGGGGCTGCTCCAGGCCGCTCTGCCGAAGGCAGTGCACAGAGCCGGGGGCCCCGGCCGCGCTTGTGTCCCGCCGCCACCCTGCCTAGGGAGCAGTGCCCCCCTTTGAGCTGATCTGGAGCATTGAGCCACTAATGGTTCCGTGGGATAGCTCTCCTCTGCTTTAAACTTCCTGTATGGATTGCTCCTGCTCATGCTGTTTAACTTCGACTGATTGTGTTTCCAGCATGATTGTTGAAGGTTAAATGCTAGCACACGTTAAGGATGCCTTGGGGTGTATCAAGGACAAGTAAGGGAAGATTCCTTGGGGAATGGGTGTTTGGAAGGGAAAGTGTTGCTCTGGGAGGTGAGGTGGTCAGCGCTGCCTGGGCCTTTTTGTGAAGGTGAAAACGGAGTACTTGGGGTCAGAAATTTATGATCATTTTAACTGATGACGAATCAATTACTGAAAACAAATCCATGTCAGGAAATAAATACAGAAGTAATGGCTTGGCTTTCATCACTGAGCACTTAAGAAGTGCTCATAATTTGAAAAGGCACAACAGAAGAGATCTGAAAGGAAAATAGCAATATCAGATTTATTTTCAATTTTCTTCTGCTTCACTAGAATTAAATCTGAAAAATGAAGACAAATACCTGCACGTAAGGAGCGTGGTAATGCCTCAGTGCCTTGTCAAGGAGAGGAACTTTGGTTTGCATCTACTGCTTGCTGCTGCTTTTGACTGGAATTTTGTGGCATGTGACTAGGCCAGAGAGTCTCTGTAGGAACTGACCAGCATAGGACAGACGAACCATTCTGAGTCACCAGCGCTGTCTGTTGGGTTAAATCCTGAGAGAACTGAGTTTAAGAAACTGCAGAAAAGTTTCTTTTCAGAAGACTTGTTTCACAGTAAAAAGTGGAATAAAAGAGTGGTCTGTTATTTATTTTCCTGTAAAGACCAAGTATCATGGCAAAGATTGGAAATACGAAGGCAAATTCACTCCTTTATTTCCTGTTTCAGAGGGAGCATGTGCCTCTCTGCTTTATGCTGGAATCAGCCTGAACTGTTGCACAAGATGTAGTTACCTGTCTTCAGCAGCAGGGAAATGGACTTGGGCCATCGAAAGGAAAATCCTTGGACAAGCAACTTAAACTGGGAAATTACTCTTCAGAGAGCAGCATCTTCCTTAAATACATCTCGATCTTTTTGCTGGTCAATGGAAGTTATTCTGAGTTTTCTGGCCAAGATCTTTTCTATTTCCCCTCCAAGTCCAGATAATACAGTTTTACAGACCACCTTCTCAGTTCACAATAATTTAACTTTTTTATAACTGATTCAAAGAATCATCTGTATTACATTCCTGCTTGGTACTGGGAGGGTTCATATTTCCCTACTACAAGCTTCTGTATCTACACGGTAGTTGCATGTGATGTCTCTGTGAATCTAAAAAGTTGCAGTAAATGCATTAATTTTATAAGTGAAGGAAATTACTTGGGAAACAAGACACAGTTAAAAAGGAGACCAATCAACCTTTGGTTGTGTTTTGTGTAAGGAATTGATGAAAGACATTGCTAAATGCTGATTTTGGGGTGATTGCATTTTTAGACAGCAGTGGAAGCATACAGAACTCTTGTGTGTCTTCTTTCTGCAGCTCCAGGGTGGTTGATGGAGTTATGATTCTCCCTGTACTGATGGTGATGGCGTTCCCATCTCCGAGCTGGCAAGGTGAGTGTTGTGTGGGGTCGGAGTTTTCAGTGTGGTGTTTGGTAACTCTTCCCTGGTTGTTCCAGTAAGGGCATTGGGTTTGGAAAGTGACTTCCGTAAGTGATTTACACAGCTGTGTGCACGTGAAGCTTTTTTGACATGCAGTGTGTTTAAGGTTTGCCTCAGAAAAAGGGGAATAATTTCCGCTGCCATGGAAAGGCAGGAATGGTTCATTTGAAGATCTCTTGGATGTTTTGAGAGATGAGCTCCTGAAAATGTGTACTTGCTACTTCACAAACAGCCTTTGGAAAACATTGAATAAAGGCTTTCTGGGAGTAACTTGGTTTTCTCCGTTTTAAATTTTAACTTAGTTGAGAGAGATCTCTTGTGTCTGCTGTGGCATATCTTTGTCATGCTGAAATAGCTGAATTAGAATTGTTACCTCCTACTTAGTGGTTCTTCAGCACTATCTGAAAACACGATCTCTTCTCTTAAGCAGATTTTATTGTCTAGTGATTTCGTTACCTCTAACTGAAGCTATTAAGACCAGGATGATGTTTTTTCCTCGGCTCTTCCCTTTTACAGATGATGAACTGAAGCTCAAGATGGTCCCCTATGAATGTGTGTGTGAAGGCATGTCCTGCGGGAATGGGGATCGGTGCCAAGGCCAGCGATGCTTTGCTTCCCTGAGCATTAATGACGGGACTAAGGTGTACCAGAAAGGCTGCTTCCAGGTCTATGAACAACGGAAAATGACGTGCAAAACGCCGCCGTCCCCCAACCAGGCTGTGGAGTGCTGCCAGGGACACCTGTGCAACATGAACATCACTGCGCAGCTGCCCTCTTCCAAAGGTGAGAGCGTAATTAATCAGTAGTGCATTTTGAGAAAGAAGAGAGGTTGGCTTTGATCTGTGGTGGTGGGAGAGAGATGGCTCCAGTGCTGGCTGAAGGAAGGGTTTCGTGGGCACAGGACGCCTTTGTGCCCTGCTCCCCACTCTGGGGCCTGCTGGCACACGTCTGATGCCCACGGGTTGGCTGGTCCCTGTGGCTGGGGTAGTGAGGGGGTTGCAGTGTGTGGCTGGGGTCAGGATGGAGGTACTGCCCGTGAGAAGTGGCTCGGTGCAGGTGGGGGTTGTGCTGTTCCGCAGGGAGCGCATCCTCCGTGCGGGTGTGTGCTCGCCCCTGGCTGTGCACGGCCTCTCTGTCAGGCTGGGTGGGTACCAAGGTAAGGGTTGGTGTCGGTGCTAATGGGTTTAAAGACTCTCTGGGAATCTGCAAATTTATTTTTTTCTCTCTCTTTTCACACTTTTTTCCCTTCCCCCCTCTTTTCCAAGGGCAAACCTTTCAAGGAGAAGCTGCAGGTTACAGCATGGAAACACTAATCATTGTTATCCTGGCTCCTGTGGTAGTGTTGATAGTTTTTTCTGCAGTAGCTGTGCTGATCATACGGAGAATACAGAAAAACCACATGGAGAGGCTCAATTCCAGGGATGCAGAGTACGGCACAATCGAGGGACTCATCGCCTCGAACGTGGGGGACAGCACGTTGGCAGTAAGTGACCTGTGTGCAGGATGTGAACTTTCCTCACTTCCAAACTCCGCTCTCTTCCTTCCGTGTGGCCACATCACTAAGAGGACCTTTTTCTGCCAGGGGATGCCACTTGGCCTCAGGACTTGAGTGGTGCCACTCCTGTGCTCCCAAAACTGTAGTATTAATGAATTTTAACCAAAAGGTGGGTTTGGCAAGTGTAGGTTCTTTGACCTGGAGAATCGCTCTAAGCTGTTCATGTTCCTGGAAACAGTGTCAGCACATTGAGACAGAGCGTGCCTGACTGTTGGGTGGCCTGCAGTAACGGGAGAGGTGTAGAACTGTGCTGCATGTTTGATATACAACAGCCTGAAGGGTTGGAGAAGATGTGATGCTAGGTGAGAAAGAAAATACAGATAATTTTGGCGTTTAAAAGCCTCAGACCTGACAGGCACAATCTTGGTAGCAGGAGGCTGGGATGACTGGGATATTAGTGACATTTTGTTGATAGAAGAGCAGTGGGAGTTCTAAGAAATGTGCAATGCTTACTCAAAGCTCAGTTTTCAAAATAGGCTCTTGCTCACGCAGTCTCTGGAAAATACAATGAGCTGGTTAGTGTTCCCTTTCTGCAGGCTGTCCCTTCCCCTTTCCCTTAGGCCAGAGCACAAATGTCCAGCAGCCGTCCCTCACTTTATCTGAGCAGAGCAGGTAAAGCTTCAGGCAGATGGAGTGTTTGTTTTTGAAGTAGTGCAGAGTTTTCTTCTCCTTGCATTGCTGAGGTAAAATGTCCCCAACATTAAGAGGCTGGAAAACATTTTCTGTTTTGGTGCTATCCCACCATAATGTGCTTATGTTGAAGAGTGGCCTATGTCCGTTGAGCATTCTTTTTTTTTCCTTTTTTTGTAATGCCTTTGGCTCTCTTTATCAGCCCACAAGGCTTGATTCCGTGTTACTGGTTTAAAACAGCCAGTCTTGATGTATTCACCATGGCCCAGGCATGTGTGCAACTGGTGATCTGTCGTTATGCACTGACTTCCAGCTTTTACCAGCTCTTCTGTCTTACCTGTGCAAGATTGTTTCAAGCCATTTGCAAACCTTTTGTACTTCTAGTTATTTAATGTTACCTGGAAATGGTGATAAAACCTGCGAAGAATAGATCAAAATTCTGTTTCAAAGAGCTGGGAGGAGTTGGGAGCTGTGAGGGCTTGGTCTGGTGGAGCTGTCAGACCCTCTGAGCGATGATGCCAGCACCTCTGGTCTGCCTCCGAGTGTGACTGATGCACAAAAAATAATTGGTAGTTCCTGTACCTAAACGTTCATTTAAACAGCAAGTCTTTTAGATTCCAGATTTTTCTTCTCCATTGTGTTCTAAGTCACTGGTTTTGTCACACATTAGATAAGTTTACTTTTAGGATTAGTCTCCGCAGTGTGGCAAGTGCTTAAAACCTTAAGCTGCTTAGTGGGCATGGAAGGAGCTCTGGCCTCTTCAAATCTTGTTTTTACAGTTGCTGTAGATAAGTTTGGGGGTGGTTTTTTGGTTTTGTATCTTTTTTTTTGCCTCTGATGCAAGCAGGAAGGAAAATGAGCCCTCAGTTAGTGTTAAAAAGTAAGGTAGTCTCTGTCACTCCTAGATTGTCTTTTTCTTGAGCACTCACTAAGAGGCTGCTAGAAGAGATGAGATTTCATGGATATCTGGTTCAAGCGCAGCAATGCAGTTTTCTGGAAATAATAGGAAGTTGATTATACTTAGGCTTTTTTATCCTGTTTTCCTTTGTAAAGAAAAAGTCTGGCAATAGTTGTTAATGCTTTGAACTAATACAAAACTCCTGGCTGTAAAAGTAGCTGGGCATTAGCATTTTACAAGGCTAATGGGATTTTAACATTCAATCAGGATCTCACTCATGTTTATTATAAGCTTACAGCTCAAAATCTGCTTTCTGTGCACTAAAAATACCAGAAACTGATAAAGCTTTTAAGAAAGATTTGTTACAGAAGTTTTTCTGGAGTATCAATGGCAAATCTTGTGTAGGTGATGCTGGTAAATCCCCTCATCTTGTTTATTTGAAAGCTGTTTTCAGTTTTAAATACCTGCACCAAGCTTGAATAGTCTGGCCCAAAGCCTCCCGTGACTGTACCTGCCTCAGAGCGCCATCCCGAATAGCACTGGGTGCAGGTGAGCAGTGGTGTGCCAGTGCTTCCCACGTCAAAAGCCAAGTGGGGCTTGCTGGAGCGGGACAGGGAGGGTGGCTGCAGCCCCCTGCAGAACCTCCTGCTCCTCTGCAGCTCTGCTCTGAGGGATGCGTGGTTCCATAAATCCGCGCTCAGGCTCGGGAGTGGGGTAGGTGGTGCTTGGGTGAAGGGGGCTTGGGTGGCTGTGCACACCCATCTGCTGGCCCAGCCCTCCCAGAAGGGTGCAGTTTTGGGGTGCTTGCCTGCTCCAGCCCTAGAGTGCTTCGCAGGGCCTGCCTAACTGCATAGGGATGAAGGTTTCAAGTACAGAAACCAGAGGAAGTTTAGTTTTTTTTGAGGTGCTGAGATTATTGCCAGATACAGGAAACTTTGGGGAGAAAACTGCTGATATTAACCGTATTTGTTTGAAAGAGGTATCAGAAACAGAACTGAGAGGACATAAGGTAAGTAAAGGAAGAGTGAAGTGCTGAAAAAGGGTGGAATCTTACGACAGAGCATAGCTGGTAGGCCAGGAGTGGGCTTCCAGTTCACAGACCTCTATTGTCATATTACACTTATTAAACAAATAATGACTTACTAAACAAATGCTTTTTGACCCCGAGTGATCAAATGGCATCCCCAGAGCCACAGAGATACCCCTGAGCTTTACCCTAACCTGTCTTTTGTGCATGTAAACAGGGAAGAATGGGGTTTCTCACGGGTTCTAAACTTCTGCTTTTCCTTCTGAACAGGATTTGTTGGACCATTCTTGCACATCTGGAAGTGGCTCTGGACTTCCTTTCTTGGTGCAAAGAACGGTGGCTCGCCAGATCACACTTGTGGAGTGTGTAGGTCAGTGTCTTCTGGGTGTTTAGTTTTTTGTAGGGCTTTAGTGTTAATTTTAAGGATTCATTAAATTTTTCTTCAGTGTATTTTTATTATTAATTGAGTAGCATTAAATTTGAGTTTAGGAAGCATTTGGGTCAAAGATACCTGGAGGCACTGACATTGAGCCAAGATGCTGTGCTGGCACTGAAGAGGTGAGGAAGCCATGAGAATGATTGATTTTAGTAGGAAAAAGCTAAAATATGTTCTGTGCTGCCGCTTTGGTGACTTGAATTTGGGGTGGGTTAACAGCTTCCTGTAAGTCTCGAGAAGGTTTAACTCATGAGGGTGTTCAATCAAGCCCAGCTGTAACAGATGAACTTATGAATTTGTAAGGACTGGGCCTATGATTTAGCAGTGTTTCTTTGCTTTTGGCTCAGTGTATGTGTTGAGTAGGCACAGATGTTCACACCTGCCTGAAATCCAAGCGTGCAGCCTCTGATGCTCTGCGGTTCCTCTTAATGAGGAACTGTAGGTTAGGACATACATGGTGGTTGTACTTGTGGCCTGTTTCTGTGTGCGTACATGCGCGTGAGCGCGTGTGTCCCTGGAATGAGGCCTGCTCCCAGGGTAGCTCAGGCTGGCAGCACTTCTGGGGGCTGTGTGTGTTAGCCTGTAAGGCAGAACCAGGTGAAAGTGCTTGTGCAGGAGGTGTCTCTGGGGTGACAGCACCGAGACCTCAGGCCTGGGTGTCTTTGTTCAGTGAACCCGCTGCTTGCTCCCATGAGCCTCTGAAGGACGTGGAACGGCAGACAAGGAAGGGCAGAGTTTGGGTGTTTGGAGTTGTCAGGTCTGGCACAATTTGTGGCCCCATGCCTGAGGCCATCTTATGTGGGCTGCACTGGAAATGGCAACAGCCAGAACTGCTCCAGTGTGCCTTGTCCAAGATGATGCTTGATACTTGATAATTTCATTCTTTACTTCTAAGCTTACTGGGGTAAAAAACTTGGCTTGCAGACAGTGTGTCCTGATCACCACAGGACAGGGCTTGGTTTTGGTGGGGTTGGTGGTTTTTTTAATCCTTTTTCTGTTTGTAGATGGGTTTGGGTTTTAGTTTTCTTTAAATCATCATTTTGTGTTTCTGCAAGGGCTGATGATGTAATAGAAATGTAAAGGCTGTATCCCCAGCATTACATTTCCTCCCTGTCCTCCTAGCTGCAGAATTCACAGCTTTGTGTTGTGTGCGCTGACCTTGCCACGTGCTGCCCAAGTCACTTCAGCTGCAAAAGCACTTTCATTGCTGGGGGTTGAATGGTGACACCTCCCAATTCAAACCCTCCACACTGCACTGGTGTGCAGGGAGGAGAGATCCGCACTCACAGGGCTTGCAGTCAAAACAAACAGGAAAAATGAGGGATGCTGAAGCACAGTGTGACTCCAGCGGTAAGAAGGGCATGCAGGGGTGATCAGACCACACTGGTGCGATGTTTGGTTCATGACATTCGAGTTCTGCTCGGTGAAGGCAGCTGTTGTTGACAGCTTCTCCTGTGTTTTTTCGCCCACCAGGAAAGGGCCGTTATGGAGAAGTTTGGAGGGGTCAGTGGCAAGGAGAAAATGTTGCTGTGAAGATCTTCTCTTCTAGGGATGAAAAGTCCTGGTTCAGGGAAACTGAGCTGTACAACACTGTATTGCTGCGGCATGAGAATATTTTAGGTAAGTAGGACAAGCACATTCTGTTTCCTGGTGTGTCTGGTGTAAAGGTGAGTTACCTGGACAGGTCACTTGTGAAGAACTGCACGTTCACCAGGCATCTCACAGTCTCTAGGTTCTCGTGTTGTGATAAATAGCTGAAGGGAAATTTTCAGGGAGAGACTTCCAGGAGGGGCTGAGTCTTAAATGGGGAATGTGTCGTAGCAGCTGTGGCTCGTTGCTCTGCAATATTCCAGCAGGAAGCAGTTAATCAACCAGATGAATCGGGTGTTGGCAGCTGAGCACACAGAAAACAGGGGAGGTGCCACAGACCCCTGTGGAAGGGACTGGCTCTTGCAGCTCTCACTGCAGAGTCCTGCACAGTGTGTCAGGGAAGTTCTGGTGGATCCGTGTTGGGTTGTAATCTCAGTTGCCCTGCAGAAATGGAGGGAGAAAAGGTGGGGAGGAGTTTATAATGAGATGTAAGGATTTGAATACTTTTCCTCATGGCTGAGTGAAGTGCAATATGAATCCAGTCTTCTCTTCTGTTTAACTGTTCTGCTCAGGGTGAGAGTAAGCTCCTTTGATGTTTAAACTTCAGCTATAGCTGCATGATGTATCTTGTTTCTCTGTAAATATGGAAGTAAATGAACCTTGTGCATCACTCATACCTCATGTGCTCAGTTCTGAGAACTGGGAAAATGGCTTTGTTATGTTGGGCCATGGCTGAGATTTAAGCAGGCCTTTGATTCCTAACAGACATGCCCTTCTGTCACTCGTGTGACACCTCTGCAAATAAAAGCAGCAGCACATTTTCTGAGTGCTGACACTGCCTCACCCAAAATCAGTCTTCAATCAGTTTTCCTTCAGCTCCTTATTCTTGCTTCCTGTCAGAGAATGTTCCCTGGCTCTGTAGCTCACCCTGCTAGATATTTGTCTGTTTCCTGAAGCAGTTCCTTTGTTACTGCAAAAATAATTTGGTGGCCTCCTGAAATGTAAATTATTGAACTTCCCTTCCTGAGAGAGCAAGTGGCTCAGCTGAAATTACATTGCACATTTCTTTGGTGCTCTGCCTGTGTTTAGTCTTTCTTGATAACTGTGAAATTTGTTGGCTATTTTAGAGACTTTTTTAGATGCAATATTAAACAATATCACAGATTACAGAAATGTCACATTGTGCACAACTCTGACTTTAGGAGAGAGAGCAGTGGGTGTTCTTTCTGACAAATATATGTGAGCTTTTATTAAACATGGTTTGTTCCTTTGACTTGGGAATAAAACTACTGTTGTTCCCAGGTAAAGCTGTTGAGGTCACTATGTGGATATATGCAGAGGTGACAGGAAGGGAGCTTCCCCTGAATTTGGGGTTCAGTTTTAAGACATGACATTTTTGAAGGCAGTTCTCGAGGTTTGTGAATTTTGAACAGAAAATTTTCTCTTTCTTTATAGAGGATCATTGTGGTTGGGCTACACGTTTAACCCTTTTGTGAGCAGACTGCACTGGCTGCCTGTGGGCTCTGAAAATGGAAATGGTTGTTCATGGCTTGATGTTTGAGGTGTTGCTGCTTTCCAGCGTGACCCTGTCAAGTGGGCAGCAGCAAATGTGCTACAGACTTGGGGTCTTTCTGTTTGACTGGGAACTTCCCAACCCCCAAGTCCTTCAAAAAGAAGGAAAAATAAAAATATTTTTAAAGCGTGTGGTCCTAACAAGTAGTTGTTTGGTGTGACTGACAAATGTATAAATGGGTTCTTGTGAGTAGATGTGAGTTAGCGTTCCAGCATTTGTTGGCTTTGTTTTCATCACAGCAGTACCTGCAGTCATCTGCAGTGCAGTTGTAATTAAACAAGTTTGCATTGCAAGAGCGGCCAGCAGTACTGATTCACAGTATCACAGAGTATTCAGGGCTGGAAGGGACCCACCAGGATCCGCGAGTCCAGCTCTGAAGGGGATGGCCTGTATGGGGATCAACCTCACAACCTTGGTGTTATCAGCACCCTGCTCTAACCAACTGAGCTTCTTTTTTCGGGGAGCCTCTGTCAGTTTATTTTCTTGTTTCTCCTTCTTCCTGTCCCTGTAGGTTTTATTGCATCTGATATGACTTCCAGGAACTCCAGCACGCAGCTGTGGCTGATCACACACTACCACGAGATGGGCTCTCTGTACGACTACCTGCAGCTGACCACGCTGGACACGGTGAGCTGCCTGCGCATCGTGCTGTCCATCGCCAGCGGCCTGGCACACCTGCACATCGAGATCTTCGGCACGCAGGGCAAGCCGGCCATCTCCCACCGCGACCTCAAGAGCAAGAACATCCTCGTCAAGAAGAACGGGCAGTGCTGCATCGCCGACCTGGGTGAGCGCAGCTCCGTGCTCCTGCAGAGATCGAGGGTGTTGGGTGGCTGCGGCTGGAGAACCTTGGCTCGGAGTGGCCGCGGGCTCG
>VZTD01000310.1:0-103342 GCA_013397725.1 Rhagologus leucostigma
GCCCCGGGCCCGGCCCGCAGCTGCCCGCCCTCCCCGGCCGCCCTCCCGCCGCCGGCCGTGTGTGTGTTTAGGAGGTGCCGTTTCCCACAGCTCTGATCTAATGCAGCTGTAATTCAATCTCCGTGTGACCGGCACTCCGCCGGCGCTCTCCCACCCGCCGGCAGGCTCCTCTCTCCCAGGCTGTGTGTGTGTGTTACACATTTACACTGTCAATCTGACGGGCTCCCCTCAAACAACCCCTCTGTATAGATTTACAATGTCAATCAGGCGGGCTGCGGGGGCTGTAGGCGGCAACCGCTCCCCCCCCCGCCGCCTCCGCAGCACAGTCACCCTATACCTGCCACTCAGCCCCGGCAAAAGGACTTTTGTTTAATGGCATTTGTGTGCGGCCACAAAGAGCAAAGGCAGCTGAGGCAGATAAGGCTGAGAACCTGAAACAGATGTAAAAGAGATCAGATCGAGTTTTCTGCGGATCCTCAGCTCCTGTAGAGATTTATGACCCCTTTTAACCCCATTTTAAATAGGTTAAACCGGACTTGTTTTATACGGACGAAATGAGATCGGCGCTTGTATAGAAATTTACCCAGAGGAATGGATCAGCCCCCCAGTTTTGCTCCATTCCTTATCACTAAGCCAACCCCTTTGGCCACTGCATTGCTCATCGTTTGAAAACTTTTCTGTGATCTCATTATAACTCACATCCTCAGAAAGATCACAAAGCTGCCAGTTGACCTTTAGCCCCTGAAGAGTCCTAATTTTGGGTTGGCAACTTACAGCTCAACAAGCGAGGCAAGGCAGGCAGACAATAGTGGCGGCTGAGGACGGGGAGCACGGCACAACAATAAGCTGTCCTTGGAAGTGCTGGGCTGCGATTGTCATCCCAGACACAATCATGGGAGACTCGGTTGGGATCGCTTTCTTTTGGCAGACAGCTTTGAACTCTGCTCTTCCCTTCCTGTTTCTCTGTTAATTATAAGTTTCTGCTTCTTCCCAATGACAGATGAATCCGCCAGGGGTGAGAAAAACCAAAGGGACAAATTCTGCTCAGCTGGGGCTGCTGAGACTCCCCCAGCTCACACCAGATTTACACTACTGAATTGAGAGAAGAATACAACTTAGGAGGTCGGCCAGCGGTTTGTACAAAATGTATAAACCAGTCTTCCTTGGAGAAGGTTTGGCAAAGCACCGTGATACTCACTACAGATAACAGCTAAGCTTTAAAGCTCACTTGCTGCTGCAGAACTGCCCTCTTCCTCTTCTCCAGCACCAATTTCTAGAAGACCCTGGAAGTCGTTTCTTGAGGGCTCCTGCACCGCCCAATGCAAGTCGTGGCAGCTGTACAGCCCCTTTACAACTCCAATACCACTGCCTTTGCATGTGAGTGACTTCATGATTTTTTTTTTAAACAAGAGTGTCACTGATACTGGGAGGGTATTTTTTCAAAAGTGCCTTTCCCACTGTTCTCCAAAAACGGAGACTCACAACAAAGCAGCCCTAGAAACACTACCATAAGAAGAACCCTGTCAATTATTTCTATTTCATGGGTATTACTGACTCATCACAATTTTCTATTGCGCTGAGCTTTTGAAGCCAGCTGTAAGAGGTGGAATATATTTCATTTTTGTCATGCAGGGGTTCTTCTGAAATCCTGCATTTTCTCTGGTTGGGGATGGAGGTAAAAGGGGGAAGTTCCCTAACAGCAACACAAAGAGTGTTCCAACTTGTGGCTGTGCCTCCACTCTCCCACGCTTGCACCTGTGTCCCCAAGCCTCTCACAACAGCATCAGAACTAAAAAAAGCTTTGCTGTGCTCAAAGGAAAATAAGAAATGTGACCATCCAGCCTGGGAGGCAAAGAGACAAAACTTCTAACTAGAGGTCATGTCTCAAACCAGTATTCATCAGGCACATGCTTACAGAAAAGAGCTCCCGACAAGAAGAAAAAACACACAGATAAAAACCAGACATTTCATAACATAGAAAGGAGGCCTCTAAATTTTCCCACTTTTGGGGTGGGTATTTTCTGCTGAACTCCTACCCAGCCCCTAACTCACAGCCCTGCAAATGACCACAGATGTCAGGCTTTTTTCCCCACAGTTTACACATACATGAGAAAATTCAACTTGCACCAAGGGGGCAGAAAATCAAGTGTTTGCCACAGCTGCTGGTGCTGAGGGTTCATGTCCATCAGCAAACACCCGGCGCTGGGGAGAGGATGCTCCACACGTGGGCAGCTGCTCCCAGAGAGGCAGCGTACTCGCCTCAAAGCCCCGTGTCTGGCAGATGCTGCGGGGCTGGGGCTCAGACCAAATCCCGTGCTCTCCTATCCTCGTGTTGCTGGAGGAGTTGAAGTTCCTCTGCCTTTGGGCAGACAACATCTCAGGGCCAAGGACAAGAGGGTACAAGGTGATCTTCTTGCTTCTTCAGCAGAAGGCCAAGTAGAGCTTAGCCCAACTTCCTACCCTCGCCAGCTCCGCCTCAGACTGCAAATTAACTCCTCAGCCTAAATCCACAAACTGAGCAGAGAGAGTTGGTTTTATTTAAAGGTAACATAAAAAGCCTATAAAAAGGTTAAAAGCCCCATATAATTATCTTATTTTATTTTATTTTCAGTCCCATGGTATTAATTAAAAAAACTTCCCAGCCTAAGAATTCGATTCCTTCTACCTGATATGGGGACGAAAAGGAATCTCTCTTGAGAAAGGTCTCCAGAGTCCTTAATCACCATTTAGGGGCCCTGCTCTTTGAAGGGCCATAGAGGAACAAAGTGGTTTGGGGATTAGCGAATGGCTTTTATTTCTTCCCTAATGATGAGCAAAGTGCAACGAATGCCTAGGGCAGATGATAAATTGAGGCAGAAAATGTTGCACGAGTGCCTTTTGCTAAGCTAGAGGATCAGTGTCAACAATATAAAAAAATGCCTCTGTTTGCTCATAAGAAATAATGTTTGAATCGTTAAACAGTCGAGACGGCATTGGCCATATTTAACCGCCTTGTACCTGCAGCCGCTTTGCAAACAACCCCTTTGAAGTGACTTCAAAGGGTCTGTGCACATGAGGAGAGGCTGCAGTATCAGTCACTCCATTGGGTACTCATGGGACTGCGGAGCAGAGCACAACAGAGCAGAGCTGACACTGCCCAACAACCTCATTCAGGGTTGGGAGTGAAAAGGACGGCCATCCGAGAGCCCCTGAGAATATTTTACTCCAAAGAACAGAAAAAAAAAAATACAGCATGTTCCCTTTGACACTGTCCCACAAGCCGCTTTGAGCTGGGGTTTCTTTCAGTCATGGGAAAAAAAAAACCCCAAACAACAAAAACTTAATTCTAGGGAAAAAAAAAATTAAATAGAGTCATGATGCTCTGTAGCATGTTTCTGTGGTGAGGGTGAGGAATCCATGATGGAGCCAATGTCCCCAGAAGTCACTGGAGACACTCCCTGGTTTTAGAGAGTGCCAAGCCAGGCTTGAGTCAAGGTTAGAAGGCAGCACGAGTCAGAAGGCTCTGCTGGCAAAAGGGGTACAGAAGCTGACTTAACAGAAAACAACCAAATCTGCAAAACAGACTGTAATTTTTTCCTTTTGTAAGGCTGAGAGACAGCTCTATCTCGGAGTGCAGACAGGAATTACCTGACCCAGTGATACATATGGCAGGACTTGTGGAAGCGCCTTTTCTCCTTTCCTTCTTTTTATGGACAATTTTCCCTTCTTCGCACGAACATCCCATGAGTCACAGAACTCAGGCTGTCTGTGCTGTCCAGATAGACAAAGAGGGCAGCACAATTGTTTTTTAACTCCTTGTTTTTTAACCTGGAGGAATGATACAAGTTCCTTGGGTAGATCTGGAGGTCAGATCACCTTCTTTGGAAACCAGTGAGATACTGACAGGAGGGTAATTTTGTGTGTTCATTTTACCTCTCTGTTCATTACGGAGGAGGCCTATGAGGATCAGATGTTCAAAAGCGCCATGTTGTTATGTCTAGGGTTATACATTTCAGTGATATATGAGGTCCTTCTCCTACTTATTATGGCCATTATAAGGTTCAAAAACACTTCCTGAGGAAAGACAGAATATAAGTACATACTACATGATTTCATTCTGCAAGATAATCTTAGTAAGTGGCCCTCACCAGAGATGTGTAAACGTTCTTCCTTTTTTAAAAGTCTAAAATCAGTTTTTATGTTTAGAGGACTTCATAAGGAACTTGGGGATGATGGGGAATCAGGCAAGAACCTCAGGATTTCTGAGATAATTAGTATTTTTAAATGATGAAACAGCATGAATAAGAGTGCTACGTGTTTATCTACATGGAGGAAAATAAATTACCTGCTACTACAGAAAAACAGATTGGTTAGCAACTTAGATATTTGTAAGGAATGAAAATAGTAGTGCTAGGGCAAGTGCTAACCAATTAGCAATTGGCAGAGAATGAAAATATGTTGTACTGGAGAATGCAGACTAGCAACATGCTTTACTGCACGTTACCTGAATAAATAAAATAAATGCTGAGCTAGCATTATTGTCTTCATTAAAATACCTATAATGTGCAGGTGACATAAATGGATAAGGTGGGAAAATCACTGAGGAATTGTAAACATAAGGAGCTGGAGAGCTTGTGCTTGCCTCTCTTATATGAAACTAAACAAATGTGCGAGCCGTAGCTCATTGTTAAGATTGGAATCAGAAGCAAATTCTTCGAGTAAGCCAAGGAGCACAGAGATTAGGAAAATATTGTGGTCAAGCAAGTAACGTAAGGATGGACGCTATATGGACTTTCTGAGGAGAGAAATTCAGGAGATGGTTTTTACAGACACCAAGAATGTGACACTGCCAGCCTTTACATCAGTGTGAAGGAAAAGTGGGAACATGTATCAGTGGTTCAAAAGGGCTTCTAGGAAAAAAAACACAAATCGGCTCAAAAAACTGTTCTGGCAAACTGCTGTGGCTGGAGGCAGAGGAGGGAGGAAGTGAGAAGGAAGTGTTCATGGTGAAAAGCAGTGCCACAGCTTACGAGGCCCTTAGGCCATAGGCAGGCCAGGCATGGAGGCTTGATTCCCGGGGAGGGGTGCCACCATGGTCACCTCACAGGCCAAAACCAGTGTGTTGCCCTTAATCAGGAGCAAACTGGAGGACATCTGCCTCTGCTCCAGAGGTTAAGACTCATGATAAGCTAGAGACAGCTTCGGCTGTCTCAGGAAAAGAGATCCTTCTGCAAGGTAAGAGTTAATCCTGGAAACACATCTGTGATCCTGGCAACTGCAAACAAGTTGTGAACAGAAAGAAAAGCTAAACACATAAAGAGATCCATAAAGAAAGCGAAATCAGTTGTAGGAAGTGGAGATGGGTGAGGGCAGTAGGTTCAGTGTGGCTAAGATGCAAGCGATTAGGATGAGCAGTAAGCAGAAGGCCTTATAACTGTAAACAAGCTGGGGAAAGAGGACTCTGGGAAAGCCGTACGAATAAGCAGCAGTGACTTAAAAAAGATATTTAGAGGAGGAAAAATAAATCCTGAATAGAGTCCTTCAGAGAGTGCTTGACAGCAGCACCATCATATGGCATCAGTGTTCAGAGAAGGGCACGCTGTCCCCAGCACACCCCCTCTGCCAACACTGTCTGATGAGTAAGGACATACACCACCATCCCTAGAGAGCAGACTGAGGGTTGGATCTCATCTGTGCAGGTGCTGGAAGTTGTGGCCGTTCTTAAGGAATACTTCATACTTTATTAATATTTTGAAATTCTTTTACACTGAGTTGATGAGCAGGTTAAGAGACCGTTATCTAGGATATGAAGCCTGAATCTGCCAGCAACCAGTGTTTCATAGACAATTTTTCAGCCCTCCCAGTCATGATATTTTATATTTACATTAGAAAACATGAAGAGAAAATCCTGATTAATTTAATCGCCTTATAGTTTGAATTGCTCCAGNAAGATGCTTTTCCATCATTTCCTTTCAGAAGAAAATTAGATACTACATGGTCATAAAGCCCTGAACTGAGAGCGACAACAAGTCCCCTTTCCCAAAGATCTTACAATGTGGGAAGGATAAAAAAATGGGTTTGTGTGTAGAGGAGATAAATGGTCTTTTCATATCCATAAGTGCTTTATTTTTGCATGAGTCATAGTGGGTTTGAGTAAGTCCTATAAAATGCCTCACATTTTGGCTCTGGGCATGGACATCCTCTGACAAATCAAGTTGCTTAAAGCCACTCAAAGGATCTCTATGAGCTAGGGAAACTCAGAGCTCCTTGCACCGCTGCAGACCCCACGCCAGTCACTGGTTGTGGCAGTGCTGGTGACCCTGCAGCCAACACCATCTTGGGAGCTTCAACATGTGCACCTAAACCTGCTCGGGTCACTGCAAAGTGGTGTGAGCAGGGATGCACGAGCACATCTACAGAGGGGGAGACTAACTGGTAATAGCAACCAGTTTTGGGGTCTTTGGGTTTTTTGTCTAGAAAACATCCCTAAGGAGGGTGAGGGTGGTTCCTGTCAGGGAGATCTGTTGTGCCAGCACTTAAACAGGATCTCTTCAGGATGCTCACACTTAATTCCTACCATTCCACATTTTTGGAGTCTTTTCCAGTCCTTTTACCCAAGCCTGAAAGCTTGCAATTGTTTCCTCAGTGTTCCAGGATTGGAATCAGCTCAGGTCTCTGGGTGGAGATATCCTCTAGGCCATGGCATTGTTGCACGAGCAGCTGTTGCTGGGACACCCAGCAGAGCTGCCCAGAGCTGTGCCAATGCTGCTGTCAGGGGTCTGTGTGGACAAATCCAGACTAAGGGGCTTGGTGACAGGAAGGAAAACACGAGTGATGGGAGGCTTTGTAGCCCCCCTGGATGTCTTTTCACCAGACCAGACAAAATTATTTCTCCATCTGTCTCCCTGGGAGAGGCAGGGAGAGGTGTGGGAAGAGCCTCCAGGAGCATGGATATCTGCTACAGCTCATGTTACAGGGTTTCTGGACCACATGTTTACCTTTTATCACTACAAGACTTGCCTGAGACATGGAGAAGGCCTCACAGAACACCTGCTCTGAGTGGCTTTCCTTCTACAAATGGAGTTGCTCAGAATTGTTCTGGGAAGAGGGAGGGATTTTCAAGCAGAAACTTTGGAAAATGGCACTTCGAATGATGAAGGTAATTCCCTTACCCAGTGGAAGAGCTTTTCACCTCCCTTTTGGCCCATTTGGCCTCTTCCATTGCTGAATAAGAGTCACTAAAACCTCTGACAGTTAGCAAATGGCAAACCAGGGCCCAATGCTGAAACAAGGCTATCCCTGGGGATTTTACTGAACTACATATTAAAACAAATTATACAATCAGTACAGTAGCCCTGCACTGACTGGTTGATACAAAAATCAGCTTTGTCCCATCTATTTGCCTCTCAGTGCACTTTGAATACTTCTAATGGGAGATTTCCACCACCATGGAAATGACCGGGAGAGGCTGTCCTGTCACTCAACTTTTCCTCCTTTGCAGCCACCAGGCTATGGCTGGATTTGCGCCTGACATCTTAGTGCCATGCCTGCCACATGTTCACATTCATTAATGAGCCTCTCTCCTATTCTGAATATTACTTGTCACACAGGGAAGGTGAATCTGTTAAAAGGTGAGTCACAAAACAGTCAAGACCAAGCAGAAGAAGCCACAGACTCCCTTAACAAGCAATGGCTACATGATGCAGCCAACAGAAGGGAGTTTTCAGCAATTATAATGAAAAATCATAGCCAAGACACCAGTCAGATTTGAATGTCTCTTTTCATCTCACTACAGGGCTCTGCAGCCAAGACACCACCTAATTTAGCTAAGTCCATTGCTACCCTGCCATTAGGCCCTGGAGGAGCTGCAGGTACCCTGCAGGACTCAGTGCAGCCAAACAGAAACCACTGAGGCTGCATTTTGCTCCATTCAATCAAACTAATTTGCTCCCTGGCCAACATGCATGTGACACACTTAAAACCCCTTCAACCTGCATGCCCTTAGAGGACAGTTCCTGAGTTTACGAAGATACGGCCCAGCTCAATCCTGCTGGCATTTAATTGCCAGCACCCTCTGTAGCAGGTACCAGACTCACCATTCCCACCTGTCTGGCTAGCCCCAAAATAAGCACTGGGGCTGCTCATCCCACAGGGCATCTCACCAGGAAATGTCTGACCCAAGGAAGCAAACTGCAGTTCAAAACAGTGGCTCGTGGCCATGATTGATAAGGAGCACTGCCCAATCTTCCTCTCCTGGAAAAGAAACTGCTCAGCCTCCAGACCTGTCAGCAGGATCAGATAAGATAAATTACTTCAGAAAAATAAGTATTGGATAAATTATTTCAGAAATTGAACATGTCTAATACAATTCTGAGAACAGACTTGCCAAAAATGTGAGAAGAGGAAAAGCAGTAGTGAGGCCAGAACACCATCAGGTTTAGGAATAACCCAGCATTCCTTGGGCATCTGATGGATCCTCAGCAGCACACCAGACACACTTATTAATTTCAAGGAAACACATCTAAAGCAGGACCATCACTGTGCTTCTTTTTTAACTTCAGTCACCAGATGCAGATTTCCTTCACGAGAGCTCAAGGATGTCTGTCACCTTTCACAAAGAAAACAACAGTAGATCCTATATGACCTTTCTTCTGGGAGCAACATGTACTTTCCACATCCACCTTTATGTCTACCCCAGCCTGAAAGTCAGTAGAGCTGTTGGGAGAGCAAGGGAAGGAAACAGAGAGCCCGGAGAGACCATGGAAGGCAGGGCAGGGCCAAGAGGAACCTTCACCTTCTTTGACACATCACCTCTCTCTTACCTGCCTTAACAGCAACACCTCACTCTTCATCCTTAAAAAACCTCCTTCAAATTAGCCAAAGCTGAAGCTTGAGGTAAAAAGCAGCAGGTGGACTTTAGTTTATGTTAGACTACTGTAGTCCCTGGTGGTGCTGAGGGTGGCAGTGGCCATGGTGCAGGGTTGCTTGAGCCTGGGTGCAGTGAGATCCTGACAGAGCAGAGCTAAAGCAAATGCCAAAGGTGAAGCCAAGAAGGGTGGCAGGAACTGGTGAAGCAACTGAAAAGTCTCTTGGGGTAGCTGTCTCCCCTGTTGTAGTCCAGAGGCAGCACTGGGAGTTGTTCTGGCGTCTGTAGAGGGGAAAAGAGAAAGGCAGGAAGGTGAGAAGAGGATCAGCCACATCAAGGAGTGGGAAGGAGAACGGGGCTCTGCGTGAGCCATATGACTGCTGAATTTTTCTGTACTTTCTCCCAACTCTTGGCACAGATAAGAAAAATCCATTTCCAGACCCTGCCAAGCTGACATGCCAATCAAGCACTTTTCCATCCACATGCTAATATGTGCAATTAAAAGTTCCAGAAAGATCTAGTTAAACTTGGTGTAAACCGCAGATTCGTATTTTCTACCAACCTCCCACAAAGCCTTTCAAACCTAACCTAAACTTAACATTGCCAACTCTCCTGAGATGTTTCTTGATAATGTCTTGTGATAATGGCTGTTTTTCCTAAAGCCACAGCTCCAAAATGGAAATCATTACACGAGAATCTCAGCTTTCATTAAAGAGTAGATTTCTATACCTCAAGGCCATGAAAGAAAGCTCAAAGTTGTGAATCAAGCAAATTGTGCTGGCTTAGAAAACAGAAGGTAAAACAAAAGAAACCAGTGATAACTACTGTGCCCATAGCTCAACACAGCTCCTGGACCAGGACAGCTGGGGTAGTCCCTGCAGGGCCATGACCCCACTCTCAGGTAAACTGCCCTATGCACTGCAAAATAAAGGTGCATAAACTTTTCTTTAGCAGTTCTTGGCTTTTAGGAGTTGATTGGACACCCTCATTGTGCCTTGTTTTGGAGTGCACAGAGGTAAAAAGAGATTCACCAATAGACGGGCACACACAGGCACACAGGCACATATCCACGTCACATATCAGGCTTGCTGGTGTAGACACAGTCACACCAACAAAAAACCCGGATGAATCCATCATCCTCACAAGCATCCCACTACAGAGATCGTTCAGTTACAATGAGGCTACAGAAATAGCCCAAAGATTCTTAGTTTTCTGATCACACTCTTCAGAATAAACGTTACACAGCAAAAAATGGCAAGTGCTCACATTTTGCCTCCTGACTTTTCTAACTAAACTTCTCCCCAAGTACAAAAAAGGAGACAGAAAGAAGCAATTTAATCCTCACCCTAATATGAAAATACATTCAAAAGGAGAAGAAAGAACAGAATCTGAAGCTTTTGCTTGTAATTTCTGTCACTCATATATACAGATTTGACTAAAGTGCATGCTTAAACTGTTGTATTTTAATTTTTATAGCATAAACATCTGATTTTCCACACAGAAAGAGCTGGTTGTTCCCAGCTCTTTCTGCCAGTCAAGGACAGTGTTTCTTAGAGCGAGGAGATCACTGGCTTTTCTGCCAAGATGCAGCAAAACACAGAGGTAGGGGCTACACGGGCTACACTCCTGCCCTGTTCGTGTCTTCTTCAGGACTGAAGTGAACTGCTATTGAAAAGGAGCAGGAAAAGAAATTTTGGATTGCTCAAAAAGGCAAAATGTTTTGTGACCTTTGAAACAGCACTGCAGAAATCCAGCTGTCTCATGAGCAAGCACCAGACACAGAAGCATTAGTAAGCCGTGCACTGAGGGTCTCAGCTCAATGGTTTGCTTAGAGAGGAAATTGCTTGTGTAAAGGTTTTTAAAGCTCAGCTCACATGTGCACACACCCTGCTCAGAAAAATATATTCTGAGCTTTCTCTCTTAACACTTCTCATTTTCTAACTAAGATAATTGAATGACTCAGTGAACATGGCTGGCATTAAAATCTTGGGGGAGGGAAAAGCAGAGGTAGCAAGCTCTAAATCCTCTGCCAAATCCCCTTTTCATAATTTATAGTCTGTCACCAGTTTATCACCGAGAACTGTCCCTCTTTTTCTCATTCTCCAGGCTCCTTTCCCAGTGGACAGTCCATGCCAGCTGTCTCGGCAGCAGGAACGTCCTTTTTTTCCCAAGCCTCGACCTGTGGGAAAATCTTCATTGGCCAGTAATTGATTCCACCCTGCCAGCTCCATTACTTTAGTCTACAGTCAAACTGCCAGCAAGCTGGAGACAGGCAGCCTCAGCCCTCCCCTGCTCCCGCTATTGAACCCGCTCCTGCCCAGCCTGTTGGCTACCGGGGCTCTGAGCTGATGTGTCAGCCCGCCCTGCAATTAGCACTAATCTCAAAATTGGCCTTTGCTAGCAAAGCCAAGCACCTGACAGCTAATTGTTGATGTCAGATTGATGTGCATTTAATATGGAAAGGTTATTTATCAAAGAGTACGGGTTTTTTTCTGTTGGTCTTGGTTTGTCCCTGGATTGCCACAGGCGCTTACAGCCCACAGACCAATAAAGATCTTATACTTCATTTAACTTAAGGAGCCTTCTAAATACCCTTTTCAAACCCTCCGTGTAGGGCAGTTCAATACTCATCTATTTATAGTGTTTATAAAGAAATCACTGCTAAGCAAGCAATTATTGTTTTTAGTCTCTTTTTTTGGAATCAAAATATTGGGGGGTGAAGAAAGGTTGATAACAGAATAGCAACTGCCGGCCAGCTCTGGGATTAAAAATGAAGTTTTGACTCATCCCCAGAGTCTTGCCAGCCTTTCCTTACACCAGGCTACTTCAGTGTTTACAGCTTTATTTCTGATCTCCATGGCTGTGTGTGTCGTAGGAAACACATGGGGAAAAACACAGGTTCTGTTGATTTTAACACAGGTTTTGCCACTCATGACAGCAGAGCAGGAACTTCCCTGGCGGTTTTGTGAAGACAAAAGGACATGATCTTTCAAGTCCTCATCCTGGCATCAGACAGGAGAAGGTGAAGCCACGTGCACATGAAAACCCCTCACACTGCAGTGAAGTTGGCTGACATCTATCTATCTATCCATCTATCTAACCATCTATCTACCTATCTATCCATCCATCCATCCATCCATACTGGAATTGTAAAATGGGTTCTCTTGATGATGAAAGCGGTACCTAAATGTTTTCCACGAGTGTCAGGCAATTGCTGGACTGAAAACAGGCTGCAATAAAAGCATTACTATTGGGAACATCTGCCTGATGCTGCACAGGTTGCCATCTAGCACCTCCAGAAACAGCCTAAAAAAGCAAATACACCAGACGTTTGAACAAAATCACATTTTTTCAGACACTGGAGACATATTTTAGGTCATGATAAAGTCCTGCAAAAAACCAATGAGGCTTTGCAAACACTTAGAGGGAATTAATATATCCTATGGAGCCTTGGAGGTCAGCAAAGATAGTAGTGGTGCACGTAAAACTCTGCCATAGAACCTACGGTAAGAAAAAAAGATGATGGTTTTAAACGGAGCAAGAGGGAAGACAGTCTCCAGCACAAAAAGCTATGAAAAGTGGTAAATCAGAGGGGACACAAACACAACAACAGTTTGATACAAATCGTGTTCTGACAGGGAAATGAAAAGTACCACTGTGAGTTGTGTGAAGCAATTGCTCATATACATTCCACAGGTGGAGGAAAACATTGTTTGTATATATGGAACATATCTCCATTTTGAATGAAGGTAGTCAAGTATGTTACAGTCTTCTGACCTCTAAACTATCTATCTCTAAACTGACTATCTTTTAAAATATGAAAGTATACCATTTGTATTCTTCCGCTAACTTTACACCACAAAAATTTAAGCAGAAAATACCCTACCATGCAGGATCTAGAGAAGGACCTTCACTGCAAAAAAAAACTTTCAAAAGAAAATATGAATTAATTAACGTTTCGTCATTCATTAGGCATTGCCTGGATGACAACATCTGTGCTAAGGTAGTGAACGGAGCAATGTGAGCAGACAAAGTGGAGGTAACCAACTTACTGGAGCTGGGTGTTGGGGCAGGCAGAAGCTGTTCTCAGTACCCAGCATCCAGCAGAACTGGCAAAGTCCTGCACGTCCTGGTGGTCCTCAAATAGATGGACAAAGTTACATCAAACTTTCATCACCATCAGGGCTGCCACTTCACCAGGCCTGCTGCGCTCTGCTGAGACCAGAAATCACCCCACGTGCTCTGACAAGCCCTGGGCATGGTGACCCTCTTGGTCAGAAATTCCAGGCCAGCACAGGTTTAGGAAGAGCAGCTCGTGGGCAGGGCTGCGCATCCCAGTGGCAGAGCTGTGTGCAGGGCAATGGCCTGCTGGCAAAGGATGGGTGCATCCTGCACACATCCACCACGGCATGTTCTCCTGCTGGATAAACACTGACTCCAGACACGAAACTCCCCTCCTGGTGCCCTTGCAGCCAGTATGGAAACTAAGCAAATGCTTCGTTTCAAATACATGCTTCAACCCCCTGGGTTGCTCCTTGGTCAGGCTTTAAAGACGTGTTGGGAAGTTTTGGCAGCGTTGCTTTCAACTTGGCCAGCAAAGAGATGTTGAAAGTTACACGACTGCATCCACACTGGAGTTCTGAAATGTGTTAATTAAGACATTCTGTTACCAACCCTTTCCTTCCTACGCAAGACAAAACCCACCGGGTGCTAAACGTGCCTGAAATGTCTCGTATGTTTTAATGCTTCCCTGAATATGGATCAATTTTAACACTTTTTATAACGCCTGTATCCTAGCCAAGACAAAGCCGATGACTCCAGTCTGAGTCAAGCACACGTTTAACACCCTCTGCTGAATAGGTCCTAGAAGAAGAGAGAGTTCAAGAAGTCAGGGCAGGATAGCAGCTGGGTAGATGTTTGTCTGAGCTGTTCTTAAAGACTTCCAGTCATAAGCTGCACAAGTTCTCTCTGGCAATTTATCCTGCTCCTTCAGTTTCCTTACAGATAGAAATTATTTTATGAAGTTTAATGCAATGCTCTCCTACTGCAATTTAAACCATCGCTTTTCTTTCCTGTCTTCCATGGGCACAGAGAACACTGCTCCCCACAGCTGATGTGTACTTACCTGAAGCCCTCTGCATTTTCATTAGTCCAAACAATGCTGATTTGTCAGTGTTTCCTCAGAAATGTGTCCCAGGTCCCTGAGTACTGTTTTCCTCTGCATTCTCAACAACTGACCTTTTTGCAGTGCTGAAACTGAAACTGGAACTGTTGCCTCAGTGGAGGCCACACAAGTGTTGAGCAGAGGGGAAGGATGAGGTTGTAGGTCCTACCAAGCCATTCTCCTATTACATGTCTCAGTAGGACACTTGCCTTCCCCGCCACAACATGACAAAGCTGAACTGTTCCCCTCTGCAACGCCATTTTGCAGAACTATTGCCTCTCACTTCATCACTTCACAAGTCAGGAGAGCCGCTGGGGCCAGGCGCTTCCCCACCACCCCTTTGTGCACTGAGGGTTTGGGCAGAATTCCTTCAAATCTTGCTGTTCTCAAGGGGTACACTCTTCTCACCAATCCTTCCTCAATCCAGCTATCTCCTGCTCCCTGCTCTCCCACTGCTTGGTTGGCAAACTTGGGCACCTCTGGGGTAACTGCAGGTGAGTTTCTTTCTAATTCCTCCATGACAAATCCCGAAGGATGGCTCTGGTGAGAGACTGTCCAAGTATCATTCTTGTCTGCAATTTACATAACGTAAACATTATTTGGACACCCATCAGCACACGTTCTTTTATGGAGTACAAGAGCTGCTGGTAAAGCAAGAGTTGCAGCAACAAAAAAGGGGGGAATTCTCATTACGCTGTTTTCTCTTACTTAAGCATTAATATCACTAGATAATATGTATATCTGGAACAAGAGTTTACTTCTTGGGATATAAAAACTTTCCATCAGGTTGGAACACGTCTATCTTGATCAGCTTGTATCTTGAGATACTTAAAAATGAAGGAAAAAAATGCAATTTTAGCAATAGCTAAAATAAGGAAAAGATCTCAGCCTGTCCAACGAAAACAATGACCTGATGCAGAAGTCAAGTCTATCAGGTAATGCTCAAGGGAACATTTTAAATAAGGAAAAAAGAGTGGAAGTGGGAAAAAAATATCATCATTGTATTCTTATGCAGTAATGTTCCTCCACTAGCATTAACATCTTATCTCCCCATCTAAGCACTTCTCAATAACAGACTGGGTTTTATGTTGAGTACAGGCTGTACCAAGTCACTAAAACCATTCTATTGTTAAAGATTATATAAAATGGTCAATCAAAGTGTCACCTCTTCCTGCCCATCCCCCAGGCTGCCGTTGCAATAATTTCATATAAAAGCCAAGCACGAAGGGGGAGCAAAGGACCAGGAGAGGGAGAAAATGGCACATAGCAGAGCCAGCAGCCACATGGGACACCCCATCACCACAGAGGGTTGTACTGCAGTGTCACCTGAGCAAAAATACCCAAATAAAACTTGTTTAGTGAATTTGTCCCTGCAAAAAAAAAATTTGTGTTTAGCAGTCTGTGCACCTGCAGGGCTGCTGAGCATCTTCCCGTGCCTTGTCCGGTACAACGGGTCCCAGCACAACACAGATGTGGGAGATGAAGCCATAACAGGCTCAGGAGAAGTCCACTTTTCTAGTATTTTGAATGGTATTTCTCGTGAACCATGCTATATCCATGGCTCAGAAATAAGCTGTGTCAGATCAAAACAATGGAAAACCACGACACTTGGTAACTGAATTCAAGGAGCTGCTTGTTTTGGTGGTGGTGGTGGGTTGGGTTTTTTCTCCCTAGGTTTTCATACCTATTATAGTGGAATTTTGAAGGGGCTTTCTGAGAAGGCCTAAACTGGTAAAAGGTGGCAGTTTGGAGCTCAGTGTCCAGTGTTCATATGGGATGGGAAAGAGCTCCTCTAAGCTTGAACAATCCCGCAGGCATGATGAGCAGCAGGGCTTTGGGGACAAAGTCTTTCTATGCATGAGGACACAGTAATTCCTTACACTGAAAGAACAATCAATCCCTAGCATAAAACAGTATTACAGACCTCTGTCACACCTGCCCTCAGTCATCTCTGTTTCTCTGCACCAGAAGGATGCAAAGCGGTTGCATCTCACCCTTAATGCTCATATCCGTGGGAAAAATGAGTAGGCAGGAGAACTGCATTCATTTGTGGAGGCTTGAAATAAGCCTTTGTTAAGTATTTGCTTAACATACAAATGCCTTTCACATCTCAAGACAGACAAATCAAGCTTATGTTCTAATTAAGGAAGGGATCAGATGAAGTTCTCCCTCCAGCAGAGATTTTCCAAAATTTTTGCCTGGATTCAGCTGCATATTCTAAGCACATGGATTGACAGAGAGGGGAGATGGGTAACAGAAGGCTTGTGCTATTTGTGATTTGTGCTAGAGAGTACATAAAGAAAGGGAACCAGAAAACCAATTCCGACTTCTCAAATGCCCAAGAGCTGATCGAGACCAAATACGGTTTGTATCAACAAGAGCAGCAAACCACCAGCATATCTCATTTTCATCTGCTATCCACGGGAGTCCGTCATGACAGCTTTAAAGGAAATCTGCATATCACTGCACCGGGATCCACGTTCTCTCATACACAGCTTGCAGGCACATACAGGCATAGCTGTATCATGTGCTGGCAAGTAACAGAGAAGTTGAGCAAACATACCTGAAATAGCTCTCATACTTAGAGATGCCAAACAGGCTCCTTACACCATTTCCAGAGGGGCTTTTTTCCCCAGCTCTCTGCATCCCCCAGCCACTCAAACAACAGTTGTTCCTGTGGGCTTGCTCTCTCACGCAGTCATCAATTACAAGGTGACGGCTTGAAGAACAATCATTTGTCACTGCAAGCCAAAACGAGCAGCCCTGGTCCTTTGTGCCCAGTTCTGATGAGGAGCTTCCCCAGGTCCAGGCTTGCTCCAGAGCTGTCTGTACTCTTGCCTCACTGTCCGGTCCTCTTGCCTCCCCCACTTATTTCCTTCTAGCCTGCTCTCCCAGGCTTTTGCAGGGAGCAAACCTTTCTCTCCTCTTTTCTGCCTCTTCCCCTGACCCAGCTGTGCCACCCATCCTCCCAGGTGCTCAGGACGCTGTGATAGGTGAAACAGAGCTACAAACACCCCAATCAACATGATTGCTGTGTGTTGGGAGCTTAATCCTCCTACTGCCCCATTGCAAAAGCACCCAAAACTGAAAGATAGTGCATTCACAAGGAGTTGGTTGATCAGCAAAGGGGACTGAGGACCAAACCCGCTTTTCAGAAGAACCAGGAGGGTTTAGGAAGCAGAGAAAATACCTGAGCAAAGCAGAGAGGGTATCTGAGCCATGGTAGGGGATGGCTCAGTTAAGGGTGGGGAAGGTAGTTTGGAAATGCCAAATTAAAAAGAGAAGCTGGGCTGCTATGAAGAAGCTTACTGGCAAAGAAATGTAAAGAGACGAGACAGGGAGCAGATGCTCCTTTGCTTTAGATGTTTAAAACAGGACTGATGGTCATGCGAGACGCCGCATTGCAGGGCAGTGGGGAGGCCCTGGGCGACAGTCCCCTGCCAGCAAGGTGAGGCGGGTGTCCCCATCCCCTGCAGTGGGATTTGCGCCAGGGAACCTCTTCTCCACACACAGCGTCCTGCCTGCCACTGGGGCAATCATCACAAACCCCTCCGGAGACAATTAGACTCCGAAGCCACTGCATTCCCCTGGGATGGGGGCTTCCCTGCATGGCCTGAGGGCAACAGCATATGGGAGTCACCGGGTTTGGCTTTGCAGTTCAATTAAATAAAAACAAAAGCATGAAAAAATCCCAGGTTCCCTCACACGGGAGGACATGGACGGGGACGGTCTTCCCGGTAGCTGCCGAATGGCTCTCAGGGTGGAGGCCCCACTCCCGTCAGCACAAACCAGCAATTACGATTAATGGGCTGTGGCAATCGGATCCCCGCGCTAACGGAGACAGCAGGTCCCACCATTTGCATGCAGTAAATTATTCAGGCTGTCAGCTGCTCGGATGTGGATCGGTAATGCTGCGGTTAAACGCTGGCCACATGGCTAATCCGAGGTGTGCCCGCCAGCCCTGCTCTGGGCCGGGGCAGGCGGGACAGCTGTGCCACCGGCACGGCCCCGCAAGCCCCAGCCCGACCCCGGCTGTCACAGCAGGCACATGGCTAACAGCGTGTCCTTCCGGCAGCAAAAAGCACCAGGAGAAGCTCAACAGTGTCTCACTTAGCTTAAATTTCAAGGGATTGTGAACCTGGGAATATAGCGAGAATTGGATGCCAGAGAGCCAGCTCCAGTGACCAAGCCTCCCTTGAGCCTCCAGACATGGACATGTTTCTGAGGAATTAAATGAATGGATGGACTCAAAATTCGAGTATTCCTATACTGAAAACACAGCATCATATAATAAACTCGGGGCTTGCCAGTTAAACCTGATTTTTACAAATCCAAAGGTAGTGCTTTAGAAGGACCTCAGTTCTGATGAGTACCCAGTGAGTATCAGTCATGAGCACCCACAGGCCATGCCAGATGAACTAGATGTGCACTGCCAACATCCCCTTCTGCCTACCTGGGTGTGAGAAGTGTGTTTTAATGTACCCACCCTCATGCAAAAAATAACTAATTCAGAATAACCTTTTAGGGTGGAAAGACTGAACTCTCCTAAGCTTGACTACGTTTTTCCTGGAGCACAGCATGAATAGCAAATGCGAAGTATAAGGCAAAGGGTTATTTGTAAAGTAATGTGAAAATAAAAAAAACAACCATCCCAGGCAGTTGTCTACCCATGCATAGATGCAGTTCTTCATCCTTGTTTTCCCACGAAGAGAAGTAATGCCAAGGGACCTGACAAACACAACACCAAACTCAGAAGGATGAAGCTGTTTCTCCATTAGCACCTCAGTGTGGACAACTGCAGCAAAATCCTCTCATTTACATTTAAATCAGACCAGCTTAATGCAGGGGTCTGCCCACATTCACTGGTGCACAGCCTGAGAGGGGCTGTATTTCATGTCAGGAGCTTGAAATGGTTCAGAGTTGTCCCACGTGGCTCAGTACCTCAGAAACACCTGTACCCTTGCTAAGCACCATCTCCCCAAAAAACGTGCTGGGCTGCAGTGCTGGCAGCTCTCTTGGGAGTACTTGGCTTTCTCAAACATGCAGGTCTTTTAGTGGAAAGGAAATACTTGATTATGAAATATAAATAGTGACAGGCATTATTCTACGGAAAACTAAAAGAAACAAAACACTATAGATCAATCCTCAGGCTTTGAGAGTCTGAAATTTAAAAATGAAGAGAAATAATAGAGAGATGGCAAATCATAATACTCTGTGTGAGCACAGTAGCATAAATTGGTATGAGAGGCATGGTAATGGATAGCAAAACTGAAGCCTAGGAGCATGAGGTCATTTTGCTAAATAAGTACCTACTTCAGGATGTACAGGCAGATTAAGGTGCCCATGTTGGCCTGATCTCTTCAGCACTGAGCTCACATCTATTTGAAAATGTCTAGGCATATCCCATTCAGTCTGACTGTATTTAGGACAAGTAATTAAGAGTGTGGTTGTCAGAAGGTCAAGCTATTTCAGATCTACAAAGACTTAAAATTCAAGTGCTCAAAGGTATGCACTGAATAGTCCTATCGCGACCAAAGGGCCATGTAACAGCACAGGAATTTAGGCAGCAGTATGGGTTTTCACACATCAGAGCCATATTTTTATCCTCGTTGAGGTCCAAAGTACTTATGCATCTATACACTAGCAGTAAAACAACAGAGTGATCCTTTATGACAGTATGACCATAATCTAACTTGACAAATGCAGTTGTCAGCATCCCTTAAAGTAAATTATAACTACGCCCCCTTGGCTAAATCCTGAGCCCTTTCAAATAACAAAACAAAGAGCTCTCTCCCAAGAGTTGTGTTCTCTGCATTGTATTTTCTGACATGCTTTCCCACCATCAACCTTTCATCCTGTTGAACTAATTTCCATTGTAAGCAGCGTAGGGCAGGGAGGATAACTCCCATTAACTTCACGCTGGTGAAGTGTGGGCCTGCCTGGAGGAAAGGCAGTAGAGAGGGCACATCCCTGGCAGGGCCGACCACCAAGTCCCGTGTCCTGATGAATTGGGCAATACGTACGCACAGCTGTGCTTTTCTATAAAGAGCAGGGAAGCTGGGACTAACGACTGGGAAAAGGCCCTCCCCAGCTGCCCATCTTCAGAGCTCACAAGGTGCTACGGTTGCTTGCACCACTGGTGTTTGGTTGCAGCTCTTCCAGCCTGCTGCCCTCACTGCTACCAGCAAACAAGGCACCCAAAATAAGGTCCGAGACATTGAAATTGACCCTTTTACAGGAGGGGCTCAGCTGAGCTCTGGGTCCTACCACGACGCAGACAAGAGATGCAGCAAGGTCCTGCCAGAAGCAGAGGACCAGCAGCACACTTTTGTCTGTGTAAATGGAAGAAAGAAGCCTTTTACAGCCTATTTTCTCCCCTCAAAAAACACGTACATTTGTACTCTTCACTGTACACTACATACCTCTCTGGCTTGCACAAGCTTCTGCTCTGCCCAATTTCACGCACCCGAGACTCAATCCTGCTCCAGGAAGACCTCCTGCCCTTTCAAAACCTCTTAGTAAATGTGGAACAATAAGAGCACTTCTTTGTCATGAATACAGGGCCTCTTGGTCTGTGTGTCCCATTTTGGCCTGGTTTTGCCCTCCAGAAAGAGGGAAATGGTAATGATGCTGTCAGGGATGCTTGGGTGCTTTATCACCAAAAGACTTCCCATGCAAGGCTATACGCCTGCAGAGAGGGTGGATAGAGCCCAAGGTGAGCAGGAGTTTTGTTCGCAGGAGTTTTGTTCGCAGGAGTTTTGTTCGCAGGAGTTTTGTTCGCAGGAGTTTTGTTCGCTTTGTTTTCACGTTGTTCTCCATAATTTCTTTATCCTAATGTTTTGGGTTTCACCCATAGGAATTCTTTAGGTGAACCCTGCTTTCTGCATCAACATTGGCTCTCAGCCCAGCCTGTGTGGTTACAGTTTCAGGGGGAGATGAAATTGGGGTCCTGCCCACATGCATGGCTTGCTGCAGCAAGAGAATGGCTGAACCTCACAAACCCTGATCCTGGGGTTGCATTCTGCCCCTAACCTGTGACTGCTAGTCTCACCCACGGGCATCCTCCTGCCCCAGTGTTCAGTAGTGCTCTTCTCCTGGACACAGAAAGGCAACAGCCCCAGCTTGTGCCAGATGCCCTCCCTCCCCACCCCTATCCCTATAAGAACATCTTCCGAAACAAGCAACCATAATTATGAACTAGCCTTAAACTGAACAAACAGCAGGGTCAAAATTGTTTGGGAACTCACCTGGGAGTGAGTTTCTTGGGTGGGAAGTAGCAGAGCAGCTGTGCAAGAGCAGCAATCCCTCCAAATGGCTTAGCCAGACCCAGGGAGGATGTGTCCATGGCCTTAGCACACTGCATCTCCGTCAAGGTACCCAATATTGACCTTGAAAATCATCTTAGGTACGGGCCTCTCCTGCTCCCATGCTTCCATGGGAAGTGTGCAGCTTTCAGCAAAAGGACAAAAATCTGCAGGACTAACAGGTTTATCAAGTCATGCTTTAGCCCTTGCTGTACGTCAGCCACTCCTATCGCTGCCAAGAGACACGGTGAGAGGTTTTGTCAGACCATCCTGCTTCCAGCACGGCCAACTGCTCATGCAAATGGCAGGAGCAACAAAAGCGCTCTGCCATCCTGCCTGTGCAAGCCCTTGCCCAGCTGGCAGCGGAGCACAGCTCCTGCCCACAGGGTACAAATAGGAGTCCTCAGAAATCCTTCCTCCTCGTCCTAGCATCTGAGGATAAACAAGACAGCCTGATGTGCCTGGTCACCACTGCCTTCCTCCCATCTGGGGTCTCAGACAAGACCGTATCCAGACTCAGAGAGGAAATCTTCACCATGTCACCTAAACACAGCTCACAGTGGAGATCTCAAAGGCATAGACTGCAGCCACCTGGATGTGCCTAACTGCATGGCTGAGCCCTGATCAAAGCCAGGAAGTATTCAACCAGCCGGCCTGATCCCACACACCATCTCAGGTCTCCTTAGATGCCTCGGGATCAGTGGTACCCACAGACACACGACCCTAGGGGGTAAATGTTTACAGCTGCAAGGCAGCTTCTGCTCACTGCTGCTTTCAGAGCCCCAGCAGATAGAAAATAGCAGGTGCATTAAGCTCCAAAATAAGATTATAACATGCTGTAAATTAAAGTACGATGAGCTCTTTGTGTTCAGTCAAATAAGGAATGATGCATGGAAAACAACAGGGGCTCACATTCATCTCTGAATGATCATTCACAGGATGCACAACAATACAATTTCACACACGGAAATCAGAGAATGTCTCTGAAATGTAAGATCTGCTCTTCCTGGGTGTATTTTTTTCTTTTTCAGTAAAGATTTCCAGTGTGCTGAAACCACTTACAATAATAATTGGAAAAAAGAGTCTCTGGGAAATTACTGGCGTGAACTTTTAGGTCTCTAAATTAAGGCCAGCCTAATTTTCCAATTAGGCAGCTTGATAGGCAAGATGACATGTGCAGAGTAGAAGGGCAGGCTCTAAACGGCATTTTTATGAACATTTCTCATGCCTGCAGCAGCCTTTCTATACCCAACAGCTGAGGAGTGCACTTTCCCATGCCGTCAGGGGTGAGGAGGTTACGACTCCAGCATTGTGCCCCTTGTTTTTCACACAAGAACCCGGCGCGCCGCAGCGCTTGAAAGGGTCCAGCGCCCGGAGCCCCCCCAGCGCGCTGCCGGCTCCCCGCTGCCCCCAGCCCCGCGCCCATCGCCCGGGCAGGCGGCTCGGTTTAACCCGCCGCTGGGCCGGGCGCCTGGCAGCGCTAATTGGGACGGGGAGGACCTTTTTCAGAGTCGTTCAGTCGGTAAATGAAACTTCAGCTCCCCGGTGATCCAGCGTGTGCAAAGATGCCGCAGCCCGAGGTGCAAAGGGCACGGCAAAGATTTTGAGCTGACGCTGCTCTTTCACAGCTCGAGCTGTCGGGCAGCTGCCTGTCTGTGCTGGCTCCCGGCCGCGCCTCCCCACTGCCCGCCCGGCCGAGGGAAACCCCAGCTCCGGGCTGCACATCCTCCCTAAGCATGCTGAAGAACCAAATACCACTGTGAATTTAGCAGTGATCTTCCAGGGCAAACAGGAACCCAGATCAGTGCGCGAGGCCCTCAGTCACTTAGAGCAAAGCCTGGCCCCCAAGAGGTAATGAAATCACACACCAACACCTGCTCTTAGGTGAACCTGAGCAAACCATGCCTGGCCTATTCAAACGTCCTTCTCTGGGACAAGCAATTCAACAGCTAGACCCACCTGCTGGCCTGCCACAAGCCAGGGTAGCTCATGCAAGGGCTTTGGCACACAGGCAAGGCAGGAGGTAGCCAGTGACTACCAGGAGAGGACATTTAAGTACAGGAGTCCAGGACCATCACCCCTCCTTGAAGGGCAGCTGCCAGATGCTTCTGCCAGCCACACTGACAACACTGCCCGTTACTTTGGTGTGGCTGGCACCAAACTCCGAGCTGGGATGGACATGCTTTCCACACTGTACAGGAGCCTGGACCTATGGAAAGCTGTCTCACTGAGCTTATTCTCAGTCCGCCCATACATAGAGTAGGAATAAAGAAGGAGGAACAATGCTTTTGTTGGAAGTGGGAGAGGGCAGCAGCCATATGCAGTAGCCACAGTCTCCCTTAGACTGCAGAGAAGGCCATGCCAGACAAAGAGCAAACCAGCCTCGAGCACACACAGAAGGTACTGATTTCCACCCTTCCTACTTCTGGAGAACCCCAATGCCCTGCAGTCTTTTGACAACTGGATCCCAAAGTGAAGACTGTACCCTCCTAGCTCAGAAGTAGATCATCTCCAGGTCAGGGCATTCAGAAGCTCCAAGCTTTCAACAAGTTAGAGAAACAAAAAGAAGCAGTGTTCAATCACAGTGGCCAAGTACGATGAAAACAGAATTACAGAATGGTAGAGGTTGAAAGGGACTTCTGGAGGTCATCTGGTTCATTCCTCCCTGCTCAAACACAGCCCCATGGTCCTTGTTGCCCAGGACCACGTCCAGACTTTTTCAGTATCTCCACAGGTGGAGACTCCACAACCTCTCTGGGCAAGCTGTGCCAGTGTTCAGTCACTGTCACAGTGTAAAACTGTTTCCTGATGTTCAGATGGAATGTCCTGTGTTTCAGTAGGTACCCACGGCCTCTGGTCTTGGCACTGGGCACCACTGGTGTCCTCCTTCGGGCCCTTTTTGAAGACTGGAGTGACATTTGCTTTCCTCCCGTGCTCAGGCACCACTCTCAGTCACCATGACCATCCAAAGATGCTCCACATGGTGCCCAGACAGTCCTTGGAGAGGCAAGTCAGGACGTATACAAACACTCTTCTCTGATGTGTTTGTTTGTATGTTTTGATAATTGGCATATTAGACTGTGGCCTTCAACTTCAGTTAGTTTTGGGGTTTATTTGTATTCAATTGAGTCATTTTGACAAGAATAGAACAACTCCTCTTCCTGGGAAGAGAAGCATGAAGCCCTTAAATTTCTTCCCCATGCTATGGGACTGAGACAGTGAAATAGCACTTAAGTTCCCATATGAGCCATGTTTTAAACACAAACCAGGTTTGAGGTTGAGAAGATGTGGAAAGATTCAACCAGCAGAGCTGCTGTTGTGTGAAAGACATTAACAGAGCTGGTATTTCAGTAGTTCTTGGATTTCTCCTAAGATGGGAGAAAAAAGACCCGGTTTACTACTTTGAAAGCCAACATTTTAAAATAATTCAGGTATGCCACCACTTTCAGCAGCTAACCCAAAGCTGCAGAATGACTACAGAATCTATTCCAAGGATGCCTTGGATCCCTTAACCCAGTTGGGAAGTGTGACTTTTGGCGGCTCTTGACACGCAGCCTGCTGCAGACAGACGTTAACAAATGGCAGATTTCCTCCTCAGAGCCACCATGCAGTGAGTGCATCAGGGTGCTTAACTCTGATTGAACAAGGCAACAAGAACACTTAGAGGTGTTTAGGATCCTACTCATGTTAGTCTAATGCAGTCATACCAAGGATAATATTTATTTTGGGTTATGGCCAGATGACAATGTAACAGCCCCATTTGGGCAGTCTAGACCCTTCATACGGGATAAACACTACCCCAGAATGTATAATGTACTGAAAAAACACATGTAGAGTGCATGCTTGTGTCTAGTAGAAATGCTCTCTAGCCAAAATAGAAGACTGGAATAGCTTTCCCAGCATATGGGATTAATGCTGCTAGAAAAAGAATAAAAAGCTTGAACAATAATTTGCCTGATTTATAAATGTGACAGTATTAAGAAATGAGGAAGAACCCAAACTTTCCAGAATGCCCTAAAGGAAAGTAAAATGTGAAGTATTCTTTTCTTTAGAAACGAGCTCAGTGCCAAAGCTTTGGTGGCAAGATGCTAATTTGTTTTCAATAGGCAGGCCTGATTTCTTCAGTGTTTCCCTTTTCCCCATCTCATCACCTAAAGGCCTGGAATATGAAAGGGCTGACACGCCTAGGAGGACTTACCAGGTCTTGTTATAGCACATCTTGTTATAGTCATCGAAGGAACATTGAATTATTCTTATTTTTCTTCCAACTCCACATCATGATTAAAGTATTTTTTCCAAGTATGTATAAAGTGTTTAATGTTCTGTTCACAAAAGGTAGAATTCCAGGATGACTTATTAAAGCCTTCGAAACAGGACCATAATAAACACAAAAGAGAAATTATTGCTTCAGCTAAAACCCACACCAGCTTCGATGCAGTTTTTATCAAAGCTAACTTTGCTTATAAGCACATTTGTAAAGCCAGAAAGCACTACAGACATTCAGGTACACGAGTGGAGTGAGAAAGCAGACGTGGGTTAGGGTGAAGTTCACAAGCACTTCAGTTACAGGTCTAGAAAAGGTAAGCATCCTCCCAGCAGAATGTGTGGAAATATTCCTTGCTTGTGCAGAAGGCAAGATTTGAGCCCGCCCACAGCCATTTGCTGCAGAATTACCCCTACAGAGAGAGCCTGACCAAGTGGGGAGGCAAGGCTGGGATGGCAGAAGCCTCCTCCTCCCTCTGCTGAGGATGCATTTCATGCTGCTCTTTGAGCACTCGGCGTTAAAATTCTGAGTGCAAATTTTACACCAAGCATGAATTACAACTATTAGAAGTGGATCTGTCATGCTCATCCAAATCTAAGTGAGAAATTTGTCGACTAAGAGAGATGTGGGCAGTATGCAAAGCAAAATATGATAGAGGATGATGAAAACTCAGTATCTGCTAATGAAGTGGGGTTTCTGTTGTTACCTGAAAAATTTCAGAGCAAAAAAAACATTCAACACTTTCCAAACTGTTACAGGAAAAAAATCCCAAATGTCTGAAAAACAGATGAGGAAACAAATGTCTTCTCAGCTGCATAATCAAAAATAGGTGAGAGAATAAATCCATATGATTTTAGTAACGAACTTTGCTCATCTGGTCTGTGCTTCAGAGTAAGACAAAATTACAAAATTTAGAAGAAAACGCAGCATGGCACGTAGAGAAATTCCTGATTTTGGCAGTCAGAAGAACATAGTTGCAGAACTTGGTTTATACTGCCCTCAGGATTCTCAGCAAAATGATGTATTTCCATTTACAGCTGGAATCTTGGTATGTTTAAGTAGCATTCATTTGGTTCATATTAGTAGTACACGTAGTATATATAGAGTGATAAGAGTATTCCAGGCGGTGCTGTGGGCTGGGCACAGTGCCACAGGAGCTTCTGGGCTGGCTTCAGCCTTTCTTTACGTTAGCAGGAGCAGCTATCCTCTTACCTGAAAGAAAGACCTCCAAACAAAAATTCAGATTGATACCACTACCCAAACCAAGACACACACAAGGCCACTCAGGGATCACTGTACCACATGGACACGGAGATTTCACTGCGAACGGCTCTTGTATATCCACTTGTGCACATTTGGCAGCAGAAAATGCAGAGAGAAGGAGCAAAAAGGAATGTGGCCCTGAAGAAAAAAGGGAACTACTGAGGACAGGGAGCAACCAGCAGAAAAGCATCTGCTTTTGTTATTTTTCTGTATGGATGGCCCTAGAAATACCTGCTTGCATTATCAATTTCTACTCTGATAAAAGGCTGGAGTAAAAAATAAAAACTGTGCAGACACAGGTCATGCAATTGTGCCATTGTGGCTGTTCAGTAATGAATGCTGGTGGTTTCTTACTCTATGCTAAGGACATGTAGTCTCCACGTATTCTTGGTATATGCAAGTATTACAGCTATGAAATGCAATTGCAACAGCCCACCACAAAGACATTTCAGAATTCCCTGCTCTGCCTTTGCAATTCCACCTTTGGGAGTTGTACAGAACTGAGGCAACGTGCAATGGGCACAGGCTACCCCAAACAGAGACTCCTCCATGGGACAACACTTGTATGAAGAGTTTGGAGGGTCAGTTAATAACTGAAGGTCACCAAAGACGAACTGGGACAACAACTGGTTCACGAAAGGCCACAAAGACTAGCAGCAGCCTAAAGCCATTGGAGGTTCAACCCTGCAATTTGTGCGACTGGGTCAGTTTATGTCAACTCTTGGGTTTCCAAATAAAACAGTAAGCTGGATTTGAAATAGCAACCACTACAGCCTCCAAAAGCTACTTCTCTAAAGGTTATCCAGAGGAAGGTTTGATAAAATCACTATTTGTTACCCCACTGTGAAGTAACTCTTATCCTGCCCCAAAACATTAAGACATACACTTCCTCCCAGATCACTCTTATTGAAGGTTGATCAAGCGTGTAGGATGAGTTACGTTCAACAGACAGGATTTCTTTGATATTGTAAATCCCTCCTGGCTTCTTAAAAAGGCCTTCTTTTCCTACTGTAGTGACAGGATAACTCTTTACCTGGAGGCTAACACCCAATGAAATTCATGTTCAAAATCCCCTAATTGAGATCACTGAGATGAATGAGCAAATTAAAGCAACAAAATAAGCTCGCATTGCTTGTTTTCTCTCTCTTGCTTGGATCCATACCAATTTCAGAAACAAAATTTTTCAGTTTGCAAAACTATAAAAGGATCCGCTGGAACATGCCCATTCCTTCAGAATGGTTATGCATTTACTGTGTGATTCCTCCTAGTATCTGGGTAAATAAATACCTTATACTAAAAATAGTCTCCTTAACAGATCATGCATGAGATGTATCTTGGAAACTACCCATATCAGGTGATGTTAGGCATTGGAACAGGCTGCCCAGACAAGTGGTGGAATCACCACCTCTGGAAGTGTTCAAAAAATTTGTTGATGTGGTACTTAAGGACATGGTTTAGTGGTGAAGATGGCAGTGTTGGGTTAACAGTTGGACTCAACGATCATGGAGATCTTTTTCAACCTTAATAATTCTGTGATTCTGTCTGCACTGTACCTCTTGGTTCAGTGTTATGAGAGGGTAGGAAATTAGTTTCGTTTTGTTTATTTGGTCAAAGGTTTTCTTTTAGCCAGAGGTGTAAAAAATAATCAAACCACTGTGCCATATGGCTGTGGTTCCAGGTAAAAAGGCACTTCAGCTTTCCTTTTCTTTTCATATTTTATCAAATAAAAAAATCCAAAACCCAAAAACCTTTTAAAAAAATTACAATGCTTACCCTATAAACAAGTTAAAGCATTGGTATCCTGTTCTAAACAAATTTTGCTGGATCATATGAAGACTTGGGTGGCAACCTGACCCACCAGCTAGCTGTGATCTAACAGAATTGCTCCCCATTTCTGCACGGATGCCATCTCATCCAAGCACCTCCCAGATGAAGGCAAGGAAAGGGATACGTGAGCTGTGGCAGCCTGGAACTGGCTCTCTGGTATCCTGCTTCTTTAGGGATTCCTTACCTCCTCTTCCCTCACGTGACATCTATGTACTCAGTCATAAGAGGCAGAAAGAGCTACACCATCCTTCAGTGGCTCCATCGCTGATCACATGGCCTGCTCCAGCAGAAAGATGTGGTGTCTGTGGATTTGGGTAATACATGCTTAAGCAAGTGTGCTTTTTGCCGAATTTTGTGCAATTTGCTGAATAACATACTTATAAAACAAACACATTGTCACTGGACAGTCACTCAGACAAACAAGGCATACCACCTTAACAGATCTCATTTCATTCAAACATTTGGGAAAAATATTTTCAGATCAAACAGGCTTTCTTTTTCAATTCAGTAGTATGAACGGCAAACTTCACTCTCCCTCAGCACATCTGCTAGGCACTATGCAGATCACAAATGACTGTGCAAAATTCAGGCTTGGATATATCAGAAATCAAAAGAAAGATTCTCTGCTAATTAGGAAATAGCATAGCATGGTTCCTTGGTTGTATGTTCAAACACCCACTATATTTATCTTAAATATATTTACAGAAAACTAAGACCTACACTTGGCCAACTACATTGAAACAGCTTCTTTTCATTTTTATGAACCACCAGAGAAAATTTACTAACATGCACTGGAAATGGGAGCTCTGATTGAAGCAAAGAATAATCTCTAGTTCCTCATGCAGATGGAGATAAAAGCTTCATGCACTGTAACAGATATCAAACCCAGTATCTGCAGTAAAACAGCCTGCACTGCAACTTGGAAATCAGACACCCTTGGTGTTGTTCTGTATGAAACACCATCCTGCAAGCAGCACCACGACAGTAAGCTTTGGACTTCTTCCATGGAAGATCAACATTCCTTTGGGATAGCATGATGGACTCTGAAATTCTTTATACAAGAATATGAACACATTCAGTTAACCTACAGAAGCTCAGTTAACCTTTCACTTTTAAATCTAAAGGCAAAGAGCTAGAAAGATGAGTGAATAAAAATGGAGCAAGAATTAGGCACAATGTGCTTATTGTCTTTTATTGATCTCATTTTTTACATTACTAAGTGGACAGAAAATTTTCATTTATTTCCTGAGGAAGCATTTAATTTTTGTAATTTGCTATAGAGCACAAAGTACATATTTTTGCAGTAAATTTACTCCTCTTGCTTTGTTTGCTTGCTGTCTGCAAGCCCTAAAAGCACTGCATCAGCTTCAAGCAATGTTGTATCACTGGCTGCCCCCAAGAACCTGGACGTCAGTTCAAGATCCAGTAGTCTCAGGCGTACCCGGGTTCCTCTCTGATATTTTCTGTGAAGAAAAGGGGAGAGAGGGAAGAAGGTAAGTTTTGTTAAACAATGGTCTTGCATCTCCTAAGGCTTTCTCCTCTCTGCAGACCCAAGTAGCAGCCCCAGAGAAAACAAAGTGCTGCAATGAAGTCCAACATTGTTGTAATGCATCAGCGTTAAAACTGCTGGGACACACTCTGTACCACCACAGAGCCAGTCTCTGCTGATACAGTGCTGCCCATCGAAGAACAGACACCACCAGATCCCACCGTGGGAAGGCAGGCTCTACAAAAAAGCAGTTTATTATACAGGAAACTCTTTGTGTCTTCCATCAAAATATTTTACTGTATCATCTGCTATCATGACAACAATTATCTGCAGGACAACGTATCATCAAAGGGGAGGAAAAGTCATCATTAGATCACTGGTGACATTGCTATTATCAAAAAGTATAAGCCAGCTAACTATGGTTTATATTTCCAACCTTGGGCCTCAGGCAAGGAACTTTTCTTGTCTTATCCCCTCATCCAAAGAGTGGGCATCATCTGCAAGTTTTTTATTACATATAATTAAAAAGAAACCCCACAACTATTGTAATGAAACATTCTGCCTACAGGCTTGAGTTTTATTGTTTTATGCTCTCTTTTTTCCTTTCCTTTTCCTTTTAAGTCAGAGGATGGGAGCGTTCAACGTGTTTTTAAAACAGACCCTGTGTTAAGATGGCCATGCCAAATTAGTGAAGATTTTTAAAATACTAGCATGTTTTATAATGCACCTGGAGAGCTACTGATTGAAGTCCAGCAATAAAACTGAGAGCTATTCTTCTTTTGAAAGTTCAAGTTGTACTTTCTTTTTTCCCAAGTCAAAGCATAAAGAGCTGAAGATGCAGTAAGCTTGACTACCTTCAGCAAAAGCAAGAGAAAGTTTGAAACATTTTCCAGTTACCAAGAGAAAAAAATGTAATAGGGAAGTCTGGTTGCACCATTTCCACCTTGCTCATTTTCACCTCCATCTTGGACAGAAAATCTTCTCTGTCTGACAATTGTTTGCTAGCATGAAGCAAAACTGAACTAGATTTCAACTTTCTTCAGCTCATCAAACCAAGATTCATTTGGAAAACCAAACATCTTAAGAAAAGATCCTGGACTTGGATTTATGGTGGGTTTCGTTTTTGTTTTTGTTTTATTCTGTTTTCATTTTCTGTCAGTGCTATCTTAATTCATTTCCCATGCCTCTTGGATAATCCTGGGTAATACCTGGCTATGATCCAGACTGCAAAAGATCTTTTGATACCTCCACCCTGCGTAGCTACGTGGGGTACACAGGGTACTCAGTCAGCAAGGGTTCTGCCAACACTCATTTCAACAAATCCTGTGATGAGCTGCATGAGTCCAGTGGAAATAACACACATTTCCTTAAAAAACATAGAAGTGAAGGCCCTCCCCAGTCCAAAATGCAAGTAATCACTGCTGCAGTGAAGAGTATGGCACAGCTACCAAAGACAGAGCTGGAAAGGATCAATTCTGTCCCTTTCTCTGTGAAATACATGCATTTCAAAACACAACCATTTCACAACTGATGAGAATTATTTACGAAACCTAGCATGCAGCATTTCAGTGTTGTGAAATCAAAAGACAATGCGTAAGACCAAAAAAGTGGATGGTATCTTCCAATATTTTTTAGGCTTATTGAGAAGAGAGTTCCCCAAAAAAGTTTTGGGATAAGAAGGAGAATGAAGAGGAAAGCTCCTCATTGAAGTATCTTAAATGAAGACCAGCTGACTAGTAGTTTTAGCCATTTGGGTATATGGGAGAAATTCCCAGAAAATTCTCCAGCATGAACCAAACCTTCACCTTACTGACAGCTGCTGGCTAGATGGGTTGCCTCTGCCTCTAACCATGAAGTTACCCTGATCCCTAGCAATATCTTTGGCATAAAATACTAGACTTTACTGCCTTTATCAGTGTGTGTGTGGGGGAGATTAGGTTTTGAGAAAGGGCAGAATAAGAGGGAGAAAAGCAAATCTGAGAGGGAGAAATGGTCTGTGGAAACAGAAAAGAAGGAGCAGATACCTTTTAATGAGAAAATAGGATGCTTGGAAAGACAGAAAAGGAGGGATAAATGTAGAGCATGTGACAAAAAAGCACTGAAAACACTGCAGGTGAATCGTGTAGAAATCTATGCTATATACAGTAGAGCCAAGAAGAGGAAAATGTCACTGAAAAGTAAAGACTGCATAAAATTATTAAAACCTGACTGACACTAAACTCAGATCTTTGAACTACAGCATTCTGTACTGCTTTTAAAAATCTTAATATATTTTAAACCTAATAAAACTCAAGACTAACACTAGTGGTTCTGTAACAAATTTTGAAGACCAGTCATCCCTCTGCCTTTTTCTCCTCTCCTTCCTCCTACAGGAAAAGCAGCTCACCAGTAACCTAAAGCAGGATGCTGTTAAGAAAACTACCTTCAGGGTCCAACACTCTTCTACAGAGATCAAATTGAATGGGTCTAAATTGAATTAGAAGTCCTCTCTCTATTTGACAGCATACAGTGGGAGAGATATTGAGCTCCATCAACTGAAATACAAAATATTATTTTCATCACACATCAGTTCCTTTTGGGCTAGTTGCTTGACTACAGTGACGTTTTACAAGTGAATAGATGAAACTAATTTTTTCTAATCACGCCTTTAAAAATACTATTTATAACCAAGGAAGTCCATATGGAAAACCCGTGAAGAAACTGTACTCATGATTAATGCACCTAATTTTATAGAAAATAAACAAATAAATAAATAATCTTAAGCATGACTCCCCCAATTTTAGCACTGCTCACTGTACAGTCTGCAAAGAACTTTGCTCAGATTTCCAGACACGACTTTAGCATATATTTGTAATGCAAAATCCAAGCAATTGTATTTTCATAAGAAGAATCACAATCTTCAATGCTGCTTCAGTAACTGGAACAGATTCCAGATACTTTAATCGTACTTAACTCAATCATAAAAGAAGCTTTTCCAGTCACGGCACATCTGCTTATAAAAAGATCACCATGAACATCTCTTTGAGGAGCTGACACAACTGCCAATTTATATGAATATAAACATTTGGGTTTGTGACAGATGTTCCCTACAGCTAAAACACTTCAAGAGTATGTAGATGATGTAGAAAAAGCAGAAACAGGAATACAACATGCAGTGGTGGTCTATCCACCACATTTTAGAGCAAGAGGAAATGATAGGTTGCTCTATGCATAATAATCATATTCTATCCACAAAGGTATTTATCCTTAGAACAGATAAAACTATCCTATGGTTAAAGCAGAAGCTTGAAGCAGGACCCAGAAACAAAGCAGGTATTTTATTATTTTCAGGAATAGTGGCCTAGGAGACACAGGAAACCAGTGTAAAAGGAAAGAAACCATCTACTTACTCCATTCTGCAAAAGGACTTGCTTTATTTTTAAGTAACAATGCTGGTATTCAAGATCATCTTATCCAATGACCATCAGCAGATACCATTAACCTTCACCCAACCCCCAAGCACTGTGTTTCTCAAGGATCCACATGTTTTCCTCCTATCACTTCCTATTGCCAGGTAAAAGTATTAAATCCACTGAGAAATCGACAAAGGTGTTCAGTTACATACATAAATGAAGGTATAAGAATTTCTCTAGAACTTAAAAAAATTATTTTGCAAGTAGACTCAAAGCTTGATCCACTTCCACAGAATTTATTTACAATAGCTAAGAATTTTAACCCTTTGGGAACACTAATTTTAAATGGAAGGACTCCACCTAACGCCCACATTCAGAGGTGGGAATCTACCAGCTGCTGTTGCTGAGCCATGACCCCTTCTCAAGCCAGTGTCCAAAGCACCCACTGAAGCACCACCAGAAACCTTTGCCTTAACTTCAGCCAAGGAACAACGGGTCCCAAAAAGCTTTCTCTGTTTTAAATGTGTACCTGCAGGCTTCTCTCCAACTCTTCTGGAGTGGGCAAAGCACTAGGTACAAGGTGTACCCTCCCTCAAACATCCATTTCCAGAAGATGATGTTTCGTTAAGTTAGAGGCAACCCAAACAACTGCCTCAGCGCTCTTTGTAATTTTTGAACTGTCATGGAAAAGAACTAAAAAAGAAGCAAAATGAAAATCCTTTTTCTTATTTGAACCATAAGTCTGTGCAACCACACATCACCAACGTAACACAGAATGTAAGAGCACAGAGAAAGCACACCACATAGCCTTGCTAATGGTGTTAAAGAATTTTAAAAAAAATACACAGATTAAAGTTTATGTCCTGTTACTACATTCAAAATAGGGCCTATTATCTTTGCATGCAAATATCAAACTACTGTGTCAACTTACAGAAAGTAGGTCTTCTCTTTGCTAATCACATGAGTAGCACAGTGTGCACTTTCAAACTCAAGCGACTTGGAAGCTTCCTTCTGACTGTGTATATCCCTTTAGAGCAATTTGGTCTCTATGTTGATCCTTTCACTTTTGCACTGAAGCTTTAAATCTCTCAAAATCTTAATGGTAAATTAAAGGGTTTAGCCAAAACTCCCCAAACTCTTCAGTCAAGATTTTAAACTTGTAATTTTGAAGTAATTTTACTATGTGAAAGATATATGAAGAAAAAAACCCCAATATTTTTACATAATAAAACTGGAGGGGGAGGATATGGAATGACATATTTCAGCTCCTGCTAATTAAGAATGCTGGGGGGAAATGTTTTTTTTAACTTAAAAGTCATTCCAGGTTACAGCGAAAAGTCTACAAATGGAGTTACCTTGGAAAGCATGAGCATGTAAAAACAAGGAGGCTATAACTAAAAATGGGGATCCCAATTATACCAATTTCGGCCAAGAAAATGGGATAGTAGTTTTTCAGGTGTGCAATTTCACATGCAAAGGAAGCATCCTTATTACTAAATGGCATTAAGAACTTTATTCAAACTCTAAATTATAGGTGTAGACATTAAAGCATTCTGTTAAACTATCCAATATTTAAAACTGCATGTGATCACAAATTAGCAAGCAGTCCTTTTTCTATTAAAACTACTCAAGTTATTAGTTTAAAATTTAAGGCAACAAAGCTTCTATTCTTGGAAACATTGCTCCAAAAATAACAACACAATTACAGAAATGGTTGAGTCTCATCAGGACTTGGCTGCTATTGCCCACTCATTTCAAAAGTGCATTCACAGGTATTTTCTGTTTTATACTATAAAAATACAGGACTGATATTTTGAGACAAGCAGAATATTTTGGCTCATATGCCCTCTACTTTGTTATTGGTTTTCAGTCTCCATTGCCTCCTTTTGGAACAATAACCTGTGCAATACAAAGCCGAATGAACTTCCTAGGGCTGGCTATGACCACTCTCATCCACTGTCCATTCTTCCATGCCCTCTGTCCCACTCCTCAGGTATGTGCACTTCTGAAAGGAGTAGGAAGGCAACTCTTAAACCTGGGGTTTAATTCCTACACTGAGAGTGTAACTTAGAGAATTTAACTTGACTTTTTTACACTGTTTGCATCATTATTTTTTAATGTCTCCCAGCACAGTCTAGTGATGGCTTTCGAAAACTGCAATAAAAGGAATCCCTGGATTATCTTCCATACAAAATCAATTAATATAAAAAACTCCAAAGACACGGTTAGAGTTGAGCCATGGTACTCTCAGTGAATGCCATCAGAAGTCTTGATGCCTTTCATTTTTGTACTGTGAGAATTTCAAAGTGTGTTTTTCAGATCCATTATTCAAGAGGTTTTATTTCAGTGCCTTAGCACAGTACAGAACAGTTTACAAAATTCGTAAACGTTTCACTTTCTCTTTTTTTTATCATGTGAAAGACACCACATTATCAACCTCAGAAAAAATACAAAAGCAGCAAAGATAGTGAAATAAATTGATCATCACCTTCTCTCCAGATTTTTCGTTCACCATTCTTACCACCATTCAAATCCACTCAAAATCACCCTGTAGCTCCTCATTAGTACTACTGAAATGATAAAGCATCCCCAGAAGCAAACCCACCTCTAACTAACTGCAGCCAGAAGCAAAGCAATGCAGCTGGCGCGGAATGAAGCTGTGTGCAGAACAATTCATCTTGTTTCTAAAAAATGTTTTGAAGGAGTCACATATGCTGCCTGAGCCCACACTGGTCTCAACTTTATCAGCAAAGGGATGCCCTGTAGCTGGCTTAAGGAGCACAGATCTGTACGAATTTTGTACAGGTCACCCTCTGATGCCCCACAGCAAAGGAGCTCTGCAAAAGCACAACACTTCCCAAAACTTCTCCCTAATTGCCAGTGTACACAAAATTCTTGTTTAGAAAAAACATGGATGAAAAGAGCAGATTGCTGTCAAGCTGAAGGCAGCGCATTCTCATGTAAAAATCTACATCTTGTAAAGAGGCTTTTTGCAGCAAGATACACATTGCACATGTAGTGATTGGGATGGCAATCCTGCATCCTGCAGGTTCAGACAGTAGCCATAACACCCTCCCCCTCAGAATGAGCTCCTAGGCAATGCTGGGTCAAAAAGGCCAAATCCCAGTTTCATACACAGCAGCGATGGCAGAAAGCGGTGGCAAAAAGTGGCAGAAGAAAGGTACCATGAATTTTGCACAGAGTAGAACATGGACAGTGAAAGAGACACTGGGAGAATAGCATCATGGGGTATTACCCTGCTGACTGCCTTTCTTTAAAGGCTATTAAAGAGAGGACAAAGAACATGCATAAAACTGAATAACCACGTAAAGATCTTGATCTGTTATTAAAAAGATTGAGCTGTCTATACAGAAGGAAAATACTGGTATTAAAAGGTGCTGAAATCTGTCTGGGAAAAGCATGTAATAATCAGGAAAACGAAGTCCAACTAATGCAGATGAGAATGACAATTTACAAATAATATTGATGAACCAATAGGAAAAAACTCCAAGCACTGAGACTTTTCAGCCATTGATGGCTTCAGCTGAAGAGATGTCAAAACAGATGTGCTAGTTCAGTTCAGGATAACCTGCTGAAATGTCATGTCTCATGATACAGTGAAGTCTTGAGAGATGACCTGAAGGTCCCTTTAGGCTTAAATTTTATTCATCCATTATTTATTACCACAGCATCCAGTCATTCAAATAAGGGATGGATGCTCAAAATAGGATTTTCAAAGCATCTCTGTTCTCTGCAATCAAACACTTCACAAAAATGCTCCAAGGTTGCTGGCTACATTCTGTCAGAAAATGCAATCTCGCTTCTTGTGACTCATCAACCCATTACCACTTCAGCTGTATTTGTTTCCTACTCAATTTGTTTTCCTCTTTCCTTGAACTACGAGAGCAAACATGGTCTCATTTCTTCTGAGCAGTTACTGCTTGTGACACCTGCTTAATAATTTTTCAGAATATTTTTGCTCCTTGTGCCAAATCCATACTTCTACAAGGAAATAGGCTATACTCTGCTAGATAAAAGCAGATAAAAGCCTCTCATATTCTTGGAAGCATTTAGCAGAATGCTTTAGGAGTGTGTGAAATGATCAGCTTAAACAACAGCCATTGTCACCTGGTGTTTTGGAACAACAGTGCATAAGCACATCCTATGGCAAACATCCTTAAAACCAGAAGGTTTTATGCACCTGAGGAAGTCCAAAGCCAAACCCCACTTTGCACTGGCCACCATCTAAAGCAGAAATTTGAAATGAATACACAAAGAGTTTGGGCATATTAGCTAGATGCTGATGTGAAAAACACTCTGAAGCACTTGAATATTCCCCCTGGACAACTGGAGCTTACAGAAGTGCTAATGTCACTGCATGTATGGGCACTTGGGGGGAAAAAACTACTGAACAGACTGGTACAAGCAGCAGAGTTTGGGAGTCACCCCATCATTAGGGGGTAAACTATTATCTCTAGTTATGCTTATGGAGCTGTTCAAAGCCGTAATTTATTGGTCAAGCCTTGGCAGCTTCATTCTGTGGGACCTAAGTGCAAGGGACCGTGTCACCCTTCCCTGTGTCTCCATTGTTGGTTACTGAGATGACAGGCAGCTGACTGAAAGTGGCACAGACACAGGTGAATAAAACACGTGAGTTTTCATTCCTATTGCTAAAAGAAGGCAAATGCAAAGCCTGACAAGAACTGTTTGAGAATTGTCACAGAAAAGCATCAAACAAGCCATTGTGAAGACACTGTCAGGCTCTGCTATTACCATGATACCAATAATCAATGGCATTTGTGTCTGTGACAACAAAAGAATACAGCCAAAGGTGTAAAATATTTAAAACTAATTCTGCTGCAGTATGGACATTTAGAGTCTCAGTAGAATTCCGTATTTCTAAATCACTTCTAAAAAGTAACGTGCTTGTCCTCAATTCAAACAAAACCCAAAGTAGCCAATATTTAATTACTAGAACAAACAAAAAAGATCTTGCTGTAACTTTCGCTACAGTATCTGCAAGAATCAGTCTGCATTCACTAAAACTTTTGGTACAGGATCATTCCTTTTTTTAGGGAAGGAATCCACAGAATAATCTGTGTTTTCAAATGTACTTCATATCACATCAAAGATGAATGCTGTAACCTTTTCTCCATGGCACAGAGAGGTAAGCTTTGACAAATGAAACTTGCAAGAGGTGGCTCCTGTCATCTAAAAACTTGTTTCAGATACAGTCATGTCATCATACAGTAATTTATGCCAGTTGCTTTCTCAGTCTATAATGTAAAGCATATCCTTTAACTTGAGAGGAAAGTGAAAGAAAAAAGAAATCTGAGTCTCTAGTCCAAATTTTTGTATTTTTTCCACTGTTTAAACTATGAAATGAACTATTTTAATTAAAATATTTCTTTGTAACTTACAAAATGTTAAAAAATAACGACTATATATTTAAATATATATTCAAAAAATAGCCAATTATTTTACAAAACACTAAAAAAACCGATAGCCTTTTATGCTTACAGGCACCAGAAGCCAGGCAAACTGCTTAAAAGATGAAAGATAAAGGTAGCCAAGTGGAAAAAAACCCAAAAAAACAGACTCATGTGAAGCATGCTCTAGCTCACATTCTTCTATCCATCTTTCCACAAGTAATCACTACTGTAATTCCTACCCCTTCTTTTTCCCATGCTGAGACCTTGTCTCAGTCAGATACTTTTCATGTACATAGTCCTAAACCTTCAGCCCTCCACAGTTCAAATTCACTTTCCACAATACTGTTCTAGTTTTCTTAATAGATGTGGTCTCAATTTACTCCCTTTCTACACCTACTCCATTTCCTAAATCATAACTTCTCTGGCCTCTCGCTGTCTCCCTGAGATCTCGGACCAGGCATTTCCAGTCTTCTTTTTCTATCTCACAAAAAACTATTACACATATTTTTTTGCCCCCTCTTACTTACTGCCTCCTCACTCATCCTAGTCCCAGCCCACTTATCCAGCCAACCTCACTCGCTTTTCAGTTTCTTACCCCATCACAACTTTCTCTCTCACCAGTACCAACTAGGTTCAGTTGTCTTCTTTTTCTTGCAGTGCTTCTCAGTTTTCTCACTCAGCTGATTCCAGTCCCCTTGCCCCAGCCATCCTGGCAGGTCTCTTATAAGGGATTATAAATAGTACATTTTGATAATTCAGACATGGTTCTTATCAAAATTCAAATCAGACTCCCCCTTACTATCTGGGTAATGATACTAGCTATGGGAACAATGACAATGAATTTAAAAACCTGCCCAGCTTTGGTACTCAACCCTCAAGCTTTGTACAGCTTGGAGAAGCTGTCACACAGGAGAATCCTCAGCAAACCAGGATAATTCACATAATGTCAGCAGGTTTTTGCAGACACATCTTGTAATCCTGCTCTGATACTCCCACCTGTACTGATGCAAAGTACTGTCCATGTCCTTTCTTTGTATTTAAACCTCATCATAGCCATAAATTGGATTTGTTCTTCTCTTGGGAGAGCTGGATGCAGAAGACATGTAGGGAGGCTAAAATGGTTACTCCAGTGGCAGTGAGTGCTGGTAACCATGTTAATGTAAGGGCTGGCATACAAAGACAGACAGAGAACAGAGCTGCTGAACAGCTGAAGCAGATACCTGAATTCTCAGTTGCAAGTGAATGCAACAGGAGAGATGCAAAAGGTGCTAAAGATGAGGGAAGGCTGGGCACTAATGGTTTGAGGTCTCAGAGGAAGAATGGGCAGGGAGAGAGGGGTCTGGAGGAGATACAGGTTGAGGAATACAACTTTGGAGAATGTGGGTGAGGTCTGTAGAGAGAGCTGATAGGCTTGAGTGAAAAGGAGGAAGAACTGAATGGGATTCTAAGATGAGAGGAGCTGGAGGTACCACATGGTTCCTCTATCAATCAGCTACGGCCAAGGGAGGACTGCTCCTTCCCAAAGGACTGCTGAGAAGTACCAGCCTCTTCCCTGAACCTCCCTATTCCCTAGTCTTTCCCCAACTCTCCTTGTGGCTGTTGGTGCCTGCACAAAGCACTGCCTGTCACATCTGCCCTCTGGCTTGCTCAGTCACTCTTCCTGTTCACTGTGGCAAAAGTCAAGTCACATTTACGTAACAAGCTGGTCTGTAAAATGCAGCATATGCAGATTGCTCAGACAACTGCACAACACTCAGCTAAAGATTTTAGCGAAAAATGTCTGCCAGCATGGTCTGAAAAAGCTAAAAGAGGATAAACTGGGATCTGGAAGGGAAAAAGTCCCCCTGTAACAACAGATTATACAGATTATAATCTGTCATAACAGATTATAAACCTAACTATTTCCAGTGCTTTCAAACCATCTTGAAGCATCACCAAGTGTGCACATCTGGAACATCTGCCTGCATTTCTACACCACAGAACATTACCCAACATTTTAAGGTATATCAAATAATACTTCTTGAAGTTTCAATTCCTTGTTAGTGTCCATTTATATTAATGTCTCAAGAACAATCTCAGCTACTTACATTATAAATGAACAATATGGACTAACACTGAACAGACTTTTTGATGAAAATGAGTTCATGGTGCTCCTGTAAAAGGAACATTTTCAGATTTGGTCAGGAACATTTCTTTGTAAGCTAACACTTGCATTATTCATTCCAATGGCTTTCACCGTTAATAAAATAGCCTATTCAGAGACAACATGAAAATCTTATTGGGGAATGGTGCCATAAAAATGCAACCAGTTTGACACTGTCAGTCTGACCTCCCAGATCTGGCAGGGAAGAGAATGAAGCGCAGGGAAGGTTCACGTCTCTGCAGAATGCTATGCACTTGCCTTTGAGCAGAGCAAATATTTGATGGTTTCAATTTCTCCTAAAAAAACCTTAACATATTAATAGATCTTAATCAGAGTCGCAACAGGCACAGTGTTCAGATGTGTTCCAGATTTTTAAAATATGTCCTTCTGTGAAACAGATGAAACTACGAAACTGTGAAACAGATGAGGAAAACGTATAAAGAATATCCATGAAGAACCTGGCAGGTCTAGGCAAGGTGTTACCAGTGAGAAAGGTCACCTAACAAACCACTCACCTGACGCACACAACAATGTCAAGAGTGAGTTCAGATTGCTAAGGGCAGTTTTTAGAAATACTAAATGGAGGAAAAAACCATCTGAAAGAGCATGAAACAAGGTAATACCAGACACTATTAAGATACTAGAAATTACAAAGGTTGACCTAATGCTATAATGCTTGAGGTTAAGGAAATATGGGCTATCAGTGAATATAACTATCAAAAGGAACTTTTCAGAAAATTTAGTTTTGGAGGCAATAAAGTAATGAACAGTTGGATAAATCAAAAGAAACATGCAGGCAAAAATGGCAGTTGCAGGTTGGAAGCAGACAAAGAGGGACCTCCAGACAAAGCTGCTGGGTACCACATCAGAACATGTCCTGGGTTCCTAACACCAAAGACAGCATAAGGGTAGGAAGAGTTTCTAAAGGGAATTATGTTTAGGGGACACTGACACTGAAACAGGAGCATTCTTTACAATTTTAAAAGGGGGAATGAAAGAAGAGGGAAAAGCATAGTAAGTATAATCTATGCAATTCAGTGAAATTGGAGAGACGAACAAGAAATAGGCCTCAAAGATGAGAAAAGCTTATTAAAAAATAGTAAAAAGTAGGTGTAATCATGATAGCAGATCTGAATTCAGTATGTGGAGTACACCTGGAAGTGAATTAGCAACAGCTGTCGTGACATTGTACAAGGACAAGAGCCATCTTCTTGATCTACTCGTTTGGCTTATACCTTCTTCTATAACCACTTTATTGTCTTCTGGTCATTAGAGAACCACTGCTAAGTTCTCATTAAACACAACACACAAACATGGACTGAGGAAAAATAGCAAATAAGGAAAAAGGAAGGAATAGAGATTCTGTCATTAGAGAAAGCAACTGAGAATTATTACACAGAGCCAGGTAACTCTCCCCTCTACAGTCCCACCTCCAAATTCTTCCTAGAAGCAGCTTCTTCAAGGAATTTTTCACCTATAAGCTCTTTTTGGACCCCATTTTCTCCAACTTAAACTATGCAATCTTTCAACTGGATCTACATAGGTAGACCTTTCACATCAGAGATTTATTATGGGGGTATAAAACTGCCAACCAAAAGAGTCAAAAGTCATGACAAAATGTGTGTGTATTTGAAGACTGGAGATAAAAAATAACATGGTATGAACAAAAGAACTTAATCTAGATGCCCAGCTTCCAGGTCTGTGTTCCTCGTGCTTGGTACCATCAACAACAGAAGAGCTGGATTCAGAGCTTTAGGCAGACAATGTCATCAACTGTGCCCAAAGAAGAACCATGTTCTCTGGCAGATTTTAGCATAAGAAACAATTTGAACCCTGTTCTGTATACAAGCTCAGACAAACACTTAATGCTATTAGTTTCTAATTTTATGTAGAAATTAATTTTTAAATTTTAAGCTGTTTTCTTAGACCCTTTACACAGAAAATCCAGAACAGACGTCCTAAAAATAATTTAGAAGAAGGCCTGTATCATATCAGATCTTCATCTAAAAAAAGTGTATCAGATCTACACTAAAAAACGAAGAGCTGAAAGTACGACTGCTTCTCTCCATAGTCAGAGCACTCTCGTTAGCTCATCACATGTGGCTGCTAAGACTTGTACTCAAGGCAGCAGAGCTGCTGCAGATGCCTGGGACAAATCCTGTGACCATCTAAACTATGCCAACCATACCTTGTGTGACTGCTTGCCAAGGAGAGGGTGTTATTAGCCAGGCTTGGCTCAAACAATTCACTGCCCACAAAGCTACTTTAATGTACTGTCTCTACTGGGGTAAAAAACACAGTAATCCAACAATACATTATGATACTTTCCCATCACTGCAGCAATTCCCACCACAGGCAACACTTTGTCTCCAACAAAGAAGCCTCACATTCTGTGCCTGAAAAAAAACCCCTATCCATACTGTAGGGATGCCAAGAGGAACATCTGTGTGCTCAGAAGGACACAAAATTGGCTTTTTGTGTGCGTGTGTGTGTGTGCCTGGGTGAAAGAGACGGGGGCAGGGAGCTCACAGACAATAGCTTGTGTGACTGCATGGTAAGGAAATGTTCTTTCATTCCCTTCCTCCTTCTTTTAATTTATTTTTTAATCTGAAAAAGGGAGTCAAACAGCCACAGCAGTTATCAGCTACTTCCCCAACCAAGTGAAAAGGGTTAAGTTTCTCCCACATGACTAGTTTTAGCCTGGATTTATTTTTATCAGACATAATTTCTTTAGGCATTAAACACATACATTCACATTTCATCAAATAATATGAGGATTCTGGGTCTACTTGTCCCTTTACCATAAATTATTATGACTGTAATAATGAAATTGATGAAATGCTGAACTACAGATAGTAAAATGTCTCCTACATGATGGATGCATTCGTGAGCTGTGATTATTAACAAATTGAAGCTTAAAAAGAAGGAAAAAATAATCAGACAAAAAAAGTACAAATACTACAGCTTTCTGAATGCTGGGTCAGTCACCTGGAGAGCAGCATAACAGAATGTAAACCACGAACTTGCACTACCATGAAATTAATGCTGTAAAGCAATGAAAACCAGTCCAGTGGAAGCAAATTACTATAAAAAGCCCCTCTACAGAGGGCAAATACCATCACTTACCAGTAAGCATTTTTATTTTATAAGACCTACTTAATCTACAGTTTAAACAATCCAACAATTATTTACTGATGGATTGTCCTGGCCCAGCCTCATTTAAACATGTTCGAGTTCCTGGCTACATTCAAAAGTCAGAAGAAACTGTAAGGTTTTTTTCCTGGAGATATGCCTGCTAATGCCACATTCTCCTTTTCTTCCTGCCCATTCTCCAGCTACTCTGTTCCAACATGTGTGGTGCCATCTAATCATCTGACAGAGATTATTAACTCAAACTGCTTCATGTCTCAGCTTTAATGCCAGCACCTCCAAAACTGGGAGCATGAGGCCAGGGAATCAATTAGCAGCAACTTATCTGTTTCCCCAAATATTTGTATTTCTTTAACCAAGGATCTGAAATTACATCCCCTTCCCTCTGAAGGGGAAAATGAAGCCAGGAGATGCAAATCTGGAATAAAACTCAGCCTTTCAATCCTCCTCTCAAATATTCACCTTGCTAGGAATGTGCTTCAGCAAAATAGGCAGGTTTACACATACGCATTGCACACCAGACGAAGAATTTTCAGATAACAGTATGCACTACTATCTTAGTGTGCCTTCTCCAGAGAGAAAACTGAGTTACAGGAACTCCTACAACTCCTGTCCACAAAGCAAGGGAATAAAACAGTTCTGTCAACTGGGAGAGCTGTCCACAGCATTTTACTCTGGATTTGGAAACATCAGTCTAGCACTTTAGGAAGCTGAGTGCAGAGAGGAATGACTCAGCTGTGCAGAGTTCAGGTCTGGCAGGGCTCCCCAGGTGTAAAAGTAGTCCAAACACCTCTGACAGTCTCTTGACTACCCAACCACACAGATCTAAACTGCTCCTCTATGGTGCCAGACCTGATACAGCTGCACTAGACTCCCACTATCAGGGGCTCCAAGGGGCACAGTGAAAGTGGCTTTTCAGAGAGTCACTTCAGGACAAGGAAAATTTTTTAGCTGTTGTTTAGCCCTGACTCTGCCAAATAAAGAATGATTACACATTTTTGCACTGGGCTCCGCAGTCCAGAAGGTTGTACTGACCCAGGTCTAACGATACCTGAATGGGAAAAGTCAGCTCTAGGTCAGCCAATACGTCCTGCTGGAGCTCAGGACAAGAATGGCTACAACACAGTACTGCAAAAAACCAGCCCACACCTGGAGGCTTGAGGTGAATGGGCATCAGCATCTGCATGGAACCACCTGGGTGTCCTTCCTAATACATCCTGCAACAGCCCTGAGATTCTGGCAAATGGAATGAACTGGCTATCTCCATCCCTATCACCTTGGAAAAGAGGTGACTGCTAAGAATGATGTCCAAACTAGGGCTCCTTTAGATAAAACACAACTAAATATTTGACTAAAATTGGAGCACTTACTTGAGCTTACAATGTGTGAAAGAAAAATGTTTCACCTGTTCTATGTATGAATAAAAACTACCAGACAATAAAAATAATTGCTTAATACAGAATCTGTGTATGAACGGGCAATATATTTTAATTCTCATTTTGCATTTTTCAGTTGAAAGTAGTAAGTGCTCATAAAACCAAGATTAAAATTAAGTCAGTCAATTGCAAGAAACTCACACAATTTTTAGAGAATTTTCCTTTTCCCCCTCATAGTTATTGCTGAATCCTCCCAGTTCCAGAGCATGATTGTGCTAGGTTTTGTACAAATGTGTACAGACAGCAAATCCTGAAATATTTGCAAACTAGTGCTTGAATTCTGTAAGAGTGGTCCATGTCACTGACGGATAAATTTACGGATTTCTGGGGGTTATGCATACAGTTCTGCAATGTGTCTGCACATGTGGCTGCTGAACTGGGGCTAAAAAAAACCAAAACAAAACTAAACCCCCAAAACCAAGTAAAATAATGAAGAACAAATTAACAAAATACGGAGGCAACATCTCTCACTTCCTGGACTTATTTTCAGAGCAGTAACGTTTTTTTAAGAATGTACCACATTTCCTCTCTACTCTTCATATTTTCCTCCAAACTTTAGACACTTTAACTGAAACTCCCCATATAACTTCCTTCACTGCCTCCCTTCTCCTTATCAGCATTTATGTGATTTTAAAAATGGCACCAAAAGTTTCTCTAGCTGGTGTTGTGGGATACAAGCATGCAGTGAGAACATTTTTCCTAGCCAATGCTCATACCAGCTCCTAGAAGACCAAGCGCCTTGGCCTATATCCTGCATTCCTGAACTGGAAAACGGAAGCTGTTAAGATTCTGTCTCATTTTCTCTCTGTTACCTGCAACTGCTGTACATTCTGTACATTCTACACCCAGCCCTTGATAATCTGCAAACGATTCAAGTCCCCTCCCCATTTTTCTCTGCAAAAGATTCTACTGAACATTTATGTTTATATTCTTAAAAATTAACGAAAAGATATTTCAATAATCCAAAGATTTCAAAAACTTATAAAATTCACTATGCCTTTTTATAGATGCAGGAAACCGTTTTACAGCAAACCAATCAAGTGTCTGGTATGTTCACCTTTAGTTTCTGACAAGTAAGAATGAGTTTTGTATTTTAATAGGTTTTAAAGATGTCCTGGAATAGTAAACTAAATATATTCTGCCAGTGAATTACTGCAGACTTAGAGTGGTGGCATCCATGAACTAGAGTGGAAATAATTGTAAAGAAGCCAAGCACATCCACCCATCACCCTTCCATCTACTTCTCCAGGTTTTGTTTTCCATTTTAAACCTTTTACTCTTGATTTTCTTTCCCAAGCTTCCTTGAAAATCTCACTGCTTAACTTCCACCCCAAAAGACAACAAGCTTTGCCAGTGCTTCATACTGGAGAGATCTTAATAAAGCAAATGAAAGCCAATGGAATATTCACAGTTTATAAGCCTGCAATAAAAAGAGAACCCAAAATGTTAGAAACTAATCATACTAAAGGCAGTCCTCCTTTCAAATGCCAACTTTATACTAAAGATTCAGTAATACGATTAAAACAAGGAACAGGCTTGTCCCAATCCATTTTCAAATAAGCTCTGTCACTGAAAAGGCACCTGCTTAACACTTCCATCTATTTCAGAAGCTGGAGACTGTGGTTATATTTGTTAGGGAAAGCAAGGGAGATCTCAAGACTGCTTCCGTACCTTTCACTTGTTAGTCTTTTCTTTCCCGCTATCGTCCAAGAATTCCAGCTCCTGTTATTGCTTACTTACTAGTGGAACACGGTAAGATGCAATTAATCATGATAACAAAATCCTATTCTTGTTTGTGAGTAAAACCAATTGTAGTACAGTATTTCTTTTCCATCACCTTAGAAGGCGCCTTGCAGCTTTCCCACAGTATCAAGTTCCCAATACATGCACACACACAGAGCACCCTGGTGATGACTCATTCCAGCTTAACCTACCTTTTCAAACAAACTCCTCCAAACAATGTATTATCTGCATTTTCAATGGCACGTGAAATTCTACCACTCTCCCTATAAAAAGGACAGGGAGGTGTATTGTACTCCACAAAAGATTTAAGGAAAGTATCGATGGTCCAAGCAATTTGTAATACTCTTGGGGTGGAAACAGTCATTCTAAAAGTTTTCTCACATAAGGAAAAGTAAAAACTACGCATAAACAATTTTGCCTATTAATGTGTCAATTCCATTACATGTTACCGACTCTGAAAGGATTTACTTGTGCATTTTGAAATACCACGCCTGTAGTAAATCACTTTTGAAGCCAGTGGTGTTAGTTATTAATGACCATACAAAGCAAGAACAGGCATTCAGCCACCCAGGCCAAATTCAGTTTCTCTTATACTTGGGAACAAGCTCAGATTATGTGGGTGCTGAAACATCCGCAGAGCCCAGAGCAGGGTGGAGCACCAGAAGGCAGGTACAGGTTTCGGCTGCTACAGGACTAATCATCAGTACCTGCTCAGCCATTTATCACCTGCAGAAATTTAACCTGCAGCGAGGATACAGTGTATACGTCCTTAGACACAGTGATGCACCTCCAGCACTGTCACCACCACTGCACCACTACGCTGACGGACCCAAACCTTAAACTGAACTCCAGTGAGGCTGACACTATTTCAGCTCCTTGTTTATGTAACGAGCACACTGCACTTAAAGCACGCTGCACTTGCACCCTTTCAGACCCTGTCCTGGCCACATCTCGCTCTGTCCCGTTTCAGATCAACCATACTGAGGAAGTTACATGAACCACCAGAAAAAACGTAGAAGAAAGCATGCTAGTTAAGGTGAGGTTATTCAACCCCAACACTGATGGTTGCACACAAATAACACCAAGAAAAATATGACAGTTAAAAGGCCACTACTTATTCCGCACTGTAAATAAAAAGTCTTAAATAGAAATTTTTAAATACTTAACTTTCTTTTTACAACACCTAATCTATTTGTTTTGCCTTTCACAGGCAGAACAGATTCAATCAAATCAAAGCTTCCCAATAATATGATATCACAAAACAGAAGCAATTACTGAACCTTAAAGTATCATTTTTTGCATAGGAATAATTTTAATTTATGAAATGTACTTTTGTTCATAAAATATAAATAAAACTTAATGTATAAATATACAAAAAATTTAATATCTAAAAAGTCAGCTTTATTTAACATAGGATTTTAGCAACTTGCCACACTTAACATCCAATAAAACAGCAAATAAATGCAAGATTGATGGCTTTGCTTCACCAACTGCAGTAAAAATCAGAAAGAAGCCACAGAAGTTTTAGAGTTCAGCTAGCACTGCAGTTACTGTTGGGCAGGAATTGGAAATCCCTGGCAGGGTATTTATATTTGTCTGCGCATTGGATTCTCTGTCCCAAGAGCAATTTTTGTGGCCAAGAGACACAGCAGCATCATTTCTGAATGGCAGTGGAGGACCAGCCACTGCAGAGCTGGAGTAATGGTAAGGCAGCAGCTGCCGTAACCTTGGTGCTGCAACAGAGACAGCAAAGCAGCTCTGGGAAGTCCAAGGGTTCCCTTCTGCCATCTGAACAGTTAATGCCTCGCACTCGTGTTGTGTAATGATACACAGAACAGATTTAGCTCCAAATAATTATTTCAGTGGTTTTCTTCTAGCTTTATCAGGCATAATTTGAATGTTGCACCCTCACTTAGAAAACCAAATTAGTTTTGCTGGAAGGACTGGGGAAGAGACCAAGGAAGTATACAGTGAATGTTCCTGGAATACTGTCATCATAGTCTGCATATCAAATACATGCTTATCCATCTCTGTGATGTAAAAAGAACAATTCATAACACTTCTGTCATTTGACAGTGCAGTACAAGCACCACTCTGATTACAGCCTACATTTTATCTTCATACATAACAATTGTCAAGGTAACAATGGACTAAAAATGTGTTACAGAACTAGTATTTCGTAGAAATCTTTACAAAGTAAAAAATAAATACACACATAAAAATGAGGACTAGTGAAATTAAAGAACTTAATATTCAAGCAGCTGGGATTTATCCTTAGTTTATGCTGTGGATGCTGCAAAATAAAAAGTTTCACAGCAAACTGCTTTGCACATTAATTCCGCAGGTTGTGCAGTAATATACAGGTTAGCTGTTTGATATCAAACACAGGTAACTAAACTGCACCCTGAAAAAGACTAAAAATATTTAGATTTTTCAGAGTAGCAGTGTATTAGCCTGAAAAATGCCATCCTCCAACACATGGGAATGAGACTGCTGTAACTCAAGATGCTAGAGTGTGTCATATTAAGTAATGGGGAAAAAAGTAAGTTAATAACTCCCAAGCATTTTGAAGACTTATTTCCTGATTTTGGTATCTAAAGAGCTTCTATGAAATGACTAACTGATACATTCAGTGACAACAATATACCTTTTTAAAGAGTTTCCCTTTCAGGAGTCAACTGGTTTGTGCATGTGTGCACACGCAAGTATTAAGGGAGTGACTGATTTTAATCAAACTATAATGTGTGTGTAGACTTGTACCAGATGCTGCTATTTGATTGTGATACTAGATGCTCACATCTTTTTGGGTTTTGTTCCCTAAAATTTTCAAGCTTGAACAGAACACAACCCAGGTACAAAGCTGTGAGTAGTGTTCATTCTTCAGTAAGCAGCATAGATGAGAAAAACAGGAAATTGGAGGGCCAGAAGTTGAGAAACCACAACAAAAGCTTATTTCTTGTTAAATAGTGCCAGCCCTTGGTGAGCCAGAAGCTATTTACTCAAGTTACAGTTTAGCAAAGCCTGAGAGCAAATTGTTTTAGAGATAAGGTCATATGATTGACCACTTCAACTTCTTCCAACAATTATCGAGCAAATGGAAAGGCATGAGAGCTGACTGAAACGCACAAAATCAAACTGATGTGGCAGAATCAATCCCAGGTAATAGCTGTATCAGTAATTCAGCCAAATGCTTCTCCATCTCACTCCTAATTATTTCATGGTCATTTACAAAAGAAGTTGAGCAGATTACTTTGAGATTGTATTTATGAGCATTTCTCATTCAGCTGGGTCACTTAAAGGTAACACAAACTCTTCAATAAAAGACAGTATTTTACAAGCAGCACAAAGAAATATTTATTTCAGGACTGTTGAAATGTTTACTGCACTTATTATATTGAAATGCTGGATTTTCTACTGTACTTGCCTCAAAGTGTCTCAAAAGCAAGTTTTCTTTAATGACAAGCTACTTTCTAAATACTTGACCAAAATCAGGGAAATTAAAGGTGGGATGAGACATCAAGCCTTATCTTTTACACCAAAGGAGGTTACCCCTCATGAAAAATTAATCTAACTTGTTTTCAAGAAACTTCTGTGAAGGAAAGTTTTTTTGCAACTGGCCCTGGGTAAACCCTCTGACAGTTTCACCATCCTAACAGCTGAACTTGTTTACCAAATATCTAAGCTAATTGTCTAAGCTAATTGTCTAAACCAAGCCAACTTCTTTCTGTTCTTCCTCCAGCCAAGATCAAAAGATATGACTGAATCATCTTCTGTACTAGAAATAGGATTTGAATCCATGCATTAATTATTTTCATATTGAAATGATTAAAAAATAAATGATGAAATAAACTTCCTTTAATACTTTGTTAATTCTGGTATTTATGACATGAAGGAAAACTGTAAGAAAGTTAAGGTGGCAAAAAAAGCTTTCAAAAGCTAAAGATAAAAATGTAAAAAGTTTTTCCAACACTTGCAATTCAGCCTCTTAGGTAAACATTCAAGTTTAATTCAACACTAGTGGTTTTACTGCTATAGAAGTATACTTCAGGTCTCAAAGAAGAGCCTAACTCTTCTAAATCCCAGTTCAGTTTTCTCTTCTTCCCCTGAGAGGATCAGCACTACTACTAGCTGTTACTCTTGGCACCAGCAGAAATCACTCCATGCAAACTACCCTCTGACACTAAAAGTGGTACTTGATTCTCTAATCATATGACAGACAACTGGCACAAGTGATCAAGGGACTGTGAAATGCAAATCATTCTTTTTCTGACCAGGAGAAACAAAACAAGTCTAGAAATTACCGTTTCTTCCTCACTGTTATCAATCCTTCCTCACTGGGCTGTAGGACGTAAGTTTCTGCTGTTAATGCTCCAGTAGCCTTTGGTCTGGGAGAAAACAGTAGACACTAAAGACATCCATGTATGTGTCCAAACATCTGCTACCTTGGCTCAGCCTACATGGACTATCAAGCAAGTAGCATGAGGCACCTCCCTGATGAAGGTCACCCCTGTCAAATTTCAAGGTATTGTACAGAAGCTGGACAGGATAACATTACATAAAAAAAGGCAATGTACATTCAGAAATGTTCAACACTTTCTGCAGCACAGAAGGGAAGATAAACAACCAGCAAGGGAAAGTGACACTGGATAATTTAATTACAAGTATTCACAATCTGACAGAATTCAGCAGGACGAGTAACAGGAGATATAGACCATGGGGTATGAGACAAGCTTACTTAGGGAGCACCACAATCACTTTTGCCTACATGGTACAAGCAGATGAATACATCTAACAATTGCTTGCTAATAATGAACTGCCCTGAAGAGCTGCTTTGCTATGGGAACAACCACCCCACATCAAAAGAACCTCATTTGTATATCAAAGGAGAAATTACACTCAATAATAATGTTTCTTTGAATTGGCACCTAAAAATAGTATTGCACAAACTTAACTTTTGGTCTGAAGACTTTTGAAGGGAGAAGTGATTTTCATTATAGCCAAAAAACACAAAGAAAACACTTTCACTCGACATACTGCAAATACCATAGGAAAGAACTGAAACTAATTTTAACTACGTGGTGTGAGGAGGTGGGTGTGAAAAAGAGGAAGACTACTTCTTACACGTACTTCAAAACCTCTCAGCAACATCAAAGGGAAAGCATGCCACATTCTTCCAAGAGGTGTTTGTTTACACTCCAAGAGCAGCTTATGGTGCGTAGGACTCCCAGTCCCATAGAGGAACGTGCTCCTGTCAATATTGAGATCCTCTCATGCTTTCCTATTTACTCCTGAAAGACCTCTTTTATTTCACTAGCCCCATTTGAAAGCTCGCTAGATACTCAAGAGGTGCACAGTCCTGCGCTGTTGATGCCTGCTTTGCCCACTCAACAGAATATTAAATATCGCCTTGCTTACTCTCCACTGTTTTCCTCTTTCCACAACCACTTCGGTGCTCTCTGCAGAATTTTGCTACTTCATTCAACACTGTCCACAAAGTCTGAAGTAGCTTAGTCGTGGGCTTTATGTCACTTACCAGTGATGGCATGGCTTTATGTCACACACAGCACATTCAGGCTTTTCACTAATCCCCATTCTTCTTTTCATCTAAGCCTTATGTTACTCAGCAATTTGACAGGAGGAAGTTTCATATGGACAAGGCCTTCTAAAACCAAGCTGCCACTGGCTGTTGATGCCCAGATGAAATACAGCAGAGTAGAGCTTTCATCTGTCAAAGGCTGCACAAGCCATAATGCAAGCTCTCAGTCTTTTTCTAAATAAGGGCAGAAGTAAGAGCTCAAGGTTCAAACTCAAGTGAGTCTTTAAACCCCACAGAAGTGCCCTGAACAAACAGCCAAGTACTACAAGCAAGGATGGACATGCACGACTTCCCATTTTACCTCTGTGTATGAAAATGACAAAAAGATGTTAAAACTTTTCTGAACAGACTAATAGTAATTCTACAGTTAAAGGAGGTAGGGCTACCAGATTTTAAATTCAGTATAAAACTTTAACTCAATTGGTTAAATTTAAGCAATATAAACATTTTTGCTGTAGAAAAAATCAAGTCACATGGTGACTTTTGTCACCAGTCTAAACCCATAAAATGCAGAAGAAAAAAATGGTAGGTAACTTCAACATATTCAATTACTTCCATTAATTGTATACACTTCCCAATGAAATCACAGTTTCGCAGCCCTAAGCAATATAGCTTAGAGATGAAAAGCCAGGCCATACCCTCTGTGTTTTGAAGTCTCTCCACTCCTATGAGCGGTTCCTAGTAGGAAACACCCTTCCTCCAGCTGTAAGGGCAGCCGAGCAGCTGCCTGAATAACCAGTGCCAGCTCCACATATTAATACATAAAAGCAGCTGCCTGCCTGCCTATGCAGCTGAAGGAAAAGTGCTGGAGGCACAGGCCAGTATCTAATACTGGCTCTGACTGCAAAGGCAGCTGCTTGGTTCATACAGCTGCAGGAAGAGTGCTAGGTATCAAAGTAAGAGGAGAAATGGAAGATGAAATGGCTCAAGCTGTGTAATCATAACTCACAGAATTTATAATAGATACTTGCATCTTTAGTCTCTGATCCTTAGCTGCCCATTTGTGAACTGGGGTAAATATGGGATAAATACGCCTCTCTGCTCATAGGATCCTGAAAAATTACATTCATTTGTGACTGTGAAGCATATTAATATAGTGATACCCTACCAATGCCGAGAAGAAATAGGGAATTCTATCTTCTTTGTGAACTATTCAAAGCATTGCATAGCTGCTCATTACATAAATACCATTCCCTCTATGCATTAAACAATATTAAGGACTTCAAAAAATATAAGATGAAAATGAAGCACTCCTCAGTTCCTGGTGGCTGATCAGATTTTTAAAACAGCTATAAGGATCTTCGGATTGCTTTTTGAGCATGTTTGTGCACGAGAAAAAGCACACAACACATACAAATTAGAGAAACATGCCCTGTTTCTCTGCTCTGACTCACTAGGCAGATGTAGCAGTCTGTATTTACTGCATAACATAAATACTGTATGCAGCTTTTACTGCTTTAGGAAAAAGCAATCTCCATCAATATTCTGCAGCTGATGACAAACACTGGACAAGCTATATTCTCAAAGTGGTACAGAAATTTCACGTAATTACTAGCACAAGGGGTTTTCTGATCCCCTTCCTTCTTCCAAGTGCATCTACAGGGCTAGCAGAACTGACCAGACTCTTTGAGCTGGAAAGGAAGAAGGCACAGAATTGGAAAATAGATGGAGGCATCTCAGAATCACAGGATCTATGCTGGACTTCAGTATATGAGACACAAGAATCAGAAGCAGAGGGAAATCTGAGGGCAGAAGACAGGATGAGAAACTTAGTACAGCGCAGTTTTTTCCTCTTGTGCCACCTCTTAACTTCAGGTCTCATTTCCAGAATGAGACTAGCGGGATGCTCTTGGGTTAGAAAGCTCTGATTCAGGCACAAAGGACCTTTGTGAGAACCAGCACAGGGCTGGCACGACTGCTAGGTTTCCATGCAGTCAGGCACCTCTGACTCAGGCCCACAGTGTAATCCACAGTACACACACCATGCCTCCCACAGCTCTCCAGAACACCCCAAACTCCATTTAGCTCAAGATGAGATGACCCACCTTCCTGTGATTCTGGCTTAGTTTCTCAACAAATATCTAGGAAACTATTGGGAAATTGCCATCTCTATTCTCAACCAGTCATATACAATTACTGGCTGGGCAATGGCATAAATGCGATTTAACAGCTCCCAGGGCTGTTGGCAGAATACAGTGATAGCCAATACCTGTATACTGACTAATTAGAAACTGGGCCTTTCAAATGTTTCCACGAAAAATACCTGATACACAGTGGAAACTGTCTATCTTCAAATAATCAGAAATATTCCATATCCCCTTGGATTTTTCCACACAGAAGTTTCTTAGATAAAGATGTCCTACACTTTTCTTCACATTATTAAAGAAGACAAGGAGAAAAAAAAACATCAAGAAAATGAAATCTTGTAATATTACTAACTACCCCTCATCAATTTGTCGAGGCTTTTGGTGAAGTTTAAAGATCATTACTGAAAATGACACACCAAGAAAATGAACAAAGCTTCTTTACAGATGCTTTGTATCCCAGCCTTGGTCACCTGAAACACATTTGTCCTCAACTTCATTGCAAAGTCACTACGAACAAGTGAGCATTGCAGGCTGCTGCTACAGCAACCCATGGCTGTGTGATGACCCATCACATAAAGTACATCAGGTCCTCTTGTTCATCTGCTCAAAGGAGTCTCCTCAGGTCAAGTCCTGCAAGGTGCTGGCTTTCTCCCCCGTGCTGACAGTACAGTGTAATACCTCAGAGATGGGCCCTTGCTGAAAGATGCCGTATTTCACAGGAAACATTCATATTCACTTGCCAACTTCCTGCTCAGTAATACTGCCACTGCAGATAAACTGGCACCAACATAAACATTAACAGCTGTATACAAGACATCAGCCAGCATATAACACATCGTGCTCACGAGTAACAACTGTCCAAATACAACTCACTCCCCTGAAAAGCCCTTCCCATCAGAATCTCACAAGGAATAGAGACCATGCAGAAGTCACACGGCAGAACCAGCACATAGCGTAACCAAAGCTCAGGTGGGCTTTCGTGGTTTCAATCTCCTCCATCCTTCTCTTGCCTTTCAAAAGTTATATAGTCATCTATATCCTCAGAATGAGGCTATAACTATATATACTGCATAAAGTGTACATTTAAATAATTGGTACCATTACACATGCCTGCAATGTACTGTTTTAATACCAAATAAATTCTTGGTATCAACTCTGGTATCAAATTGAGTGAATTTATGAGGACAACTCTTCATTGTGCTGCTGGCTGTGTTTTTATGTTTCAGAACTGAAGCACACAGTAAACAAACCACTCACACTCCTCATTATAGGCCCAATTATACATAAAATTGTGGTTGATAATTAGTGCTTCCTACTCAATTCCCTGTCATTCGCACAACACACTCAATGAAAGGGAATCAGTGTGTGACATGCCACATTTCTATCAATACTCTACATACAAAGGTAAAATTAATTCACTGCCAATAATGTTATCTTTCACTACTCTATTAGACAAGAACTCCCTTGACTCCTCTCTCGTAAATGAAAGATTCTTGTAATTTCTTCCCAAAATGGGAATGGCATTTCCTTCTTTCTGGAATACATCTGTTGCATTGAATGCTAAAATACACTGAAAGAATAGCTGAGGAAATCAAGTAAAAACTTTCAAAATATTTCCAAAGCCAAAGATTCAGAGCAGAAGAGGAATGGCAAGCTACACAAGCCGAAAGACAACATTAACAGGGGCAGCAGGTTGAGGAAGGGGATTCTGCCCCTCTATTCCACTTCGCTGAGACCTCACCTGGGGTACTGCATCCAGCTCTGGGGTTTCCAGCACAAGAGACATGGACCTGCCAGATCAGGACCAGGGGAGGACCATGAAAATTACCAGAGAGCTGGAACACTTCTACAAAGAAAGGCTCTGAGAGGCGGGGCTGTTAAGCCTGGAGAACAGAAGGCTCCAGGGGAGACCTCATTGCAGCTTTCAACATATAAAGGGAGATTATTGGAGAGATGGGGACAGACTTTGTTTAACAAAGTCTATAGTGGCCGGAAAAGAGCCAAGGGTTTTAAACTGAAAGAGAGGAGGTTTAAGTTGAGCATAAGGAAGACATATTTATGATGACGGTGGTGGAACATTGGACCAGGTTGTCTAGAGCTGTGGATCCAAGGCCACTTGGATGGGGCTTTAAGCAACCTGCTCTCATGGAATGTGTCCCTGCCCATGGCAGGGGAATTCAAACTCAATCGTCTTTAAGGTCCCTTCCAACCCAAACCATTCTGTGATTCTATGATTCTCCTAACTGAAGACCAGACTCCTAATGTGACAGTCAAAACATACCAGTTCTATGAAAAGGATGACTTCTCACATTCACCCAGAACACCAGTGAATGATATGGAAATTTTTAGCACATTTCAGGCTTTTCTCTGGTTTAGTTAGGTTTAGAGAAATAATGGCTAGAATATCCTGTTGTTGGGTACTCTCCTGCTCTCCTAAAGACTCTCCATTTGATTACCATCAGACAGGTAGTGAGCATTGTCTCTACAGTAACGGAGACACAACAGGAAGAGCGGCTGATAGAGAACTGGAGGATGTACAGGATAGGGAAAAATAAAAACAAAACTTCTCTGCCAATCTCTGAAACAACAGCTGTCAGCAAAATATGCAATCCCAGGTAGCAAAATCTCACATAAGAAACAACCCCAGGCACACTGCAGAGAGGGGCCAATCCCCAACAGCCCAGCACACAGCAATATGCACTGTGGAGAAGAGAACAGTCTTAAGCTGCTGCTCCTCCATTCATAGCATAATTACTGCGCTACTTCACACAGCTTTTTTTCATTATAGTCTACAAGTGGCAACTCCAGGTTGTACACAGTTTGGGAGAATAATCTGAATTTCTCAATTTTCTTTCCCTAGGTACCATGCGTTTCTACGGATCTCAGGAGGAGTTCAACACTCTTACTAAGCTTTTACTTTTCTGAAATGAGTTTTAATAGGAACCTTTCCCTACAGACAAGTCTAAAATAGAAAAAGCCCACTAACAACTACAATATACAATGGACAATAGCTACAGGGTTTATAGCAAAATCTGTATTTTTAAAAAAAGACATGCAATTCTGTATACATTTGTACCCAAAACATAAGAAAACACCTGTTTACAGGACCATATACAGCATTTCTATCTTAGCATTCAGAAATATTTGTTAAAACATCAGTCAGTGTTTAGCAACTGGCTGAAGGATGGTGAAATAACTACATACTATTATGCAGTATGTTACACATAGTAAAGTATTAACCCTCAGCTTACTCTTAAAAACCTTAAGTAAGCAAAAAAAGAACTTAAACACTAATGAAGAAAGCAGTGTTGAGTTCTTCTTGCTGTAAAGCAGAGGAGAAAAATCCTGCTGACACCTGCCATTACATCACAGTTCTGCAAACTGGCACAAGCAGAGGTAGATGCTTCACTTAACTCCAAGCTGCTCCACAGTCTGACTGCCAGAAAACAGATGCTGGGAAGCCATAGCAACATTTATGCCATTTATCAGAAGAGTCCTTTGCAATTATGATGTGAATCAACAAATTTCAGCCAGGAAGAATAATGTCTCCTGGTTAAAACATAGACATTATAAATTCAGTTACTTCCTACTCCAGCCAAAAATGTCCATATTCATGAGCATCTCACAGTTTCCACGCTGTAATATTTTTGTTTTCATAAAATGGGAATAATAGTTTACTACAGCACTGGGAGATTGAAAAACATGTTTCATTAATATTTACAACATTCCTCTTGAGACCTGCAAAGTCAGCAACAGAAATTAGTAATTCGACATGACAACTTGTGCAGACATACATCTTACTGACAACTATTAGTACAATCCGGCTGTATTCCCTACAATGTCATCAAACCCTCATATGAGCCTAAAATCACAAATTAGAAAAGCTATTTTATTCCACAGATGCACCAAACAGGCAAGGTGATACTATTTCTATCCCATAAAGCCTACAAACCTTTAATGAAAAGTTAATTGATCTTTAAATAGCAGGAGCGAGGACAAGTAAAAATGAAAAACAGGCCGCAAGGTTACTCAGGATGTATTTTAAAAAGTACACATCATGTTAATTCAGAACAAATGAAAAAAAAAATAAATACAGACTGAGGTTCATTGGGATTATCTACACCATGAGGAAGTTACAAATAAAATTGTACGAAAAAAACCATTTCTAAGACCAGTCAATAAAAGAAAGTAAAAAAAAAAGTAGAAGACATGGATAGAAAAAAAAAAACAATTTGTTCTGCAGTCAGCATACCTGGGCATATGTTTTTAGGCTTCCTATAAATGTGTATCCATTTATTTCCATATAGTCTCTGCTGGTCTAATGCAACCTAAATATTCAGCAACTCACCCCATAAGCCAGTGAGCTCTCCTTAGGCCCTGGCTCCTTAGCTTTCCTTCTGGTGGGAAAACACCCTTACAGAAGCACCACTCTCTGGAGGTTTAGCCAAGTGGAAGCAGTAGCTGCAGGCTGTGCCTTGTACCCGGCCGTGAAACCCAGTGGCTGCTGCCACGGTTCGTCTCCTGTGTCCCTGCTCCCACCACAAGCCACACAGCTACACATTTAGGTGAAAAGGCTTTTAACCTTCAAATGCAGTTTGTTTTCTTACAGAAAGCTTACAAAGGACGGAATGCTGATCCATTTCATGCATTAAAAGCTATTTGGAAAAGAGTTGGGTTTTCAGGAAGTATTTCTGGGTGCGATGGAGTAACAATTTACAGCGACACACTGCCAGTCCCAAGAGAAAGCAGGAGAGATCCAAGGCTTTTATCTATAACAAACTTGCTCAACTTGGCTTGTGCTCACAGTGGGCTGGCAAGGAGGGCCGGCTCTCCTCGCACAACGGCACTTGTGTCTTCCCAAGGCTCCTCAAGTTCCCACCAGACTATTACTCCACGGGAGAGAACAGCAGTGTACTTGTTTGCTTCAACATACTTTTTTATTAGACAAGAAATGTTGTTTTCAGGGGACATCTCAAAAATAATTACATAGAACAAAAGCATCTCTTCACTTTAGAATTACTACCTATGAAAACTTTGAATTTTAACAGTGTAATAGCCTATATAAAAAATTATTCATAATATTTTGGATGCCATCCTTCACCAGCCCCCCTACTATGTCTTCTCCAGTTCCAACATATGTTTGTGTCTCTGCTTGAGATAATTTTTGATAGCAGGCAAACTAATTAAACATTCTTTAGAAGCCACAGGGCTGAAGTCACCATGCAGTGACTAAACATTGCAGCTGTCAGGAGAGGCAAAGTGGGTTCCCATCCTAATCCTGTGCTGACCTCGGAGCCGAGCCTGAGAACCTGTCAGAAAGGTGCTCTCACAGCACAAGACAGCAAGCAGCAGCTGCTTATGCTCAGCAGGCTGCAGCCAGTCTTTTTTTTTCTTTCTTTTTTTTTTTCTTTCTCTTTTCCTTTTTTTCTCCTCTTTATTTTTTACTGTCACTCTGGATACGCTGCATGGCACTCGCACATGCACATCCCTGCTCCTGGTGAGAAGGAGCTGCCTGTGAGCTCAATTTTTGACATGCTCAATCCCAGACAGAGATGAAACCAAATGTCCTCTAGTCAAACTGCAGGCAAAAATCCAGCACCCACCTTGTGCACGAGATGAGAAGCATCAAAGATACATTCAAAGGTATTTCCAATTAACCCAATTAAATCCAGGTATTGGACAGTGTTAATTCTTTTATGTAACTAACAACAGTATTAAGCATTTTTTCCCTTGAAAAATAAAGAACACTAATTTGAAAAGTATATCAATAATACAAGCAGAATTCTTTAATCATGCTCAATTAGTCACTAAAGCATGAATATGTGGCAGAATATCTAACATATCTTTAATTTGAAGTGATTTTTTAAAAATACAAGGTAGAAGGCACACAGAAAACAACCATTTTAAAATATTTTAAATATTTACTGCAGATCTAATATTAACTCACAACGAAAAACTTGACAAACAACAGATCTAAGAGAGATGGAAACCCTGAAAAACAGAATTAGGCATTCGTTCAAATAAACAAACCTCAGCAATTCAACTAGGTAAAATTACTAAATTGACTTGAGGACAGCTGTGTTCTGCCTGAAGATCAACAAAGGAGGTGGCTATCAGTGGTGACAACACTGGTCACCATGCGTTTATCTCTCTTCATGGCACCTTAGAGCAGCCTAGTTTTTTAAGAATGCAAATGTGATGACTGTTTATGGACAGCTAATTATAAAAGCAAGAGACTTAAAGAGGACAGAAGAGACTGAAAAAGGACACTTTTTTGTAGAAGTTACTAAAATACAATTTGAAGAATAACTCAGCATGTCAGTATTACTCAGCACTCATTAATTTTGCTTCCAGTTCACTGCACAGTCTAGTTCTTGTCACAGGTATCCAAAATCTTCCTTTGGTACCATAAGCCCATCCTTTCATCACTAGTTAAACAACTCATCAAGTTTCCTCCAGCTCAGTCATAGAATCATAAAATGGTTTGGGTTGGAGGAACCTGAAAGATCATCTAGTTCCAAAACCCCTGCTGTGGGCAGGGACACCTTCCACTAGACCAGGCTGCTCAAAGCCCCATCCAACCCGGCCTTGAACACTCCCAGGAATGGGCATCCACAACTTCTCTGGACACCTGTTCCAGTGCCTCACTACCCTCACAGCAAAGAACTTCTTCCTAATAGCTAATGTAAATCTACCCTCCTTGAGCTTAAAGCCATTACCCTTGTCCTATCAATGCCCTTGTAAAACATCCCTATACAGCCTTCCTGTAGCCCCCTTTAAGGACTGGAAAGTACTACAAGGTCTCCTCGGAACCCGCTCTTCTTCAGGCTGAATAATCCCAATTCTCTCACTCTGTCTTCATAGAAGAGGTGCTCCAGCCCTCTGATCATATTCATAACTCTCCTTTAGACCCACTCCAACAGGTCCAAGAAACCTGGAATACGCAAAGCAACAGCGAACAAGCTTATGTGTTTTCAATCCAACTTCTGCAAATTTGACCCACATATTTCCTGGTTTTGTACTTGTGGGGCATCTTGTGACTGAAGACTTAATATTGGTTTCAGTGAAGAAAAACTTGATTACGGATAGCAAAGTCCTAACTGCACTAAAGTCTCACATGAAATTTAAAGCACTACCTCGTGATATTCAAGACCAAGATATTGAAAAAATGGCATGACTGATACCGGTCTGAGCTCAGAAACAAATACGTCTTAAACTAACCAAGCAGGGTTACTGGTTTTTTTCTGAGGTCATTTTCAACACTCTGCTTTCTTACTATTTCTCAAAGGTATATGACAAATGTACCTTAAATGACAAAATGGTCAGACCTCCTCTAAGTGCTGGGAATTGAGGAGGGCACTTGAATTCCACCATCGCCTGTGAACAGCATTTTCCTGCTAATTTCTGGGACTATGTCAAACCACCCAAAGACTCAGACTTCTCAACTGTCAGAGAACAGGAGCGAGGTGAGTAGCAGGTGCTTAGCAACAGCACCATCACTCTTCCAGGCATTAAGCCACCTTTGAGGAAGCAACAGCTATAAGTTCCTTGGCAAAACAGGTTACCAGAAGTTCATCAGATCTCTCCTGTGATCAGCAGACTGACTTATGAAACACAGCACCGTATTAGAAGATACTAATCCCTTGACTTAGAGGTATTTCAAGATACGGAGTTTGTATATATAAAAGATCTTCTAGTGGGCAGACTTCTATTATTTAAAGGTATTCTTGACACTGAAGCTCATGGAGTTATTTACTCCCCAGTCAAAACTTAAGTCCTCAAGACACAGGCTCTGAAAAGAGTGCCTGCCTACATGAGAATCACCCTGGAACACATCTCTGTGTTTCAATGCAAGCTGCATTCTTTCAGCTGGGGCTCCTTTTAAGAAACAAACTTAACAAATGAGATACAAATTAAAATCTTTAAAAACAAAATACCATGTGAAACTTGACCCCTGTGAAAAAGAAAGAGAAACAAGAGCAGACTGCCTGCGACAGATGTTAGCCGTGCCTCTCACAGCATTACTGGAATGTGCACACGTACGTGGTCATGGGTGCAGGAGGTGGGACCTAATAAAATAAAACTCCACTGACCCTAATTTATGGAGAGATGTGAGCAAAACTTTGCTTTTAAACTTCACTGTTAAACTTCCAAGTACAGTTGTTATCATTATCCATCATACTGAACTAATACTCAAAGTGACTAAAACCTCAAGACAATAGGCTTATAGACTATGAGCAGCTGAACCTGGATGCACTGACTGCACAACATAAGGCTCACTGCTATGAACAGCCCACTAAATACCTATTAAAACTGTGAGAGAGGTTTTAGGCTTGATAACATCAGTGTGCACAGATCAGTTCTTTTAAATAAATTTTTCTTGCCACAAGTGAGAATCCTGAATAAGTGCATAGACTGTTTGAAACCAGGGATTTTTAACAGCTTCATTATTATCTGAATTCAAAGATGTTTTTCTCATCAAAATTTCTACTATAAAAACATATTCTTTTTCCTTAGAAGTTATCTCACTTATTAAAAAGAATATTATATAATGAATGCATTCTGCTATGATAAAGTTGGCTATAAAGCAACCTTCTGCAAAATGCCTAAAAGTTGTACTTTCAAATCAAGAAAAAGGGAGTACCAGAATAGGAGACAGTCTGTTAGGGAAATGGCTGATTGATAAACGGGGTATGTACTATATTGCCAGCTGCTCCAGCTGTTTGCCTTCAGAGGGAGGCTGTACCACTACCCACATTCATTTGCCAACGAATACCTGACAGGTGCCAACTTCAAGTCCAGGTAAAACACAACCATTCTTAAGAGCAGCATCTGTGATCATATCCTTTTATCAGCTGCAAGATGCAAGAAGCTAAAATAAATTATTTGGGGAGAAGCTAGTCACGCTGCTAGATTGCATTTGCATGCATTAACCATCAGTGTGTCCAGCCAGAAAGTTTTGAGTACATTTAATATTTTAAGGGGAGAAAAATAACTGATTTGAGGAGGGGGAGAACATTGTATCTGCAGTGGGTCTTTTCAAAATTAAACCTTCTCAAACTTCATTTTCTATTCATGATATTGATTGGCTAATTACATTTTAACCCTCTTCCTCCTCAAACAATAGCAACTCCTTCATTCTCACACAGAAACAGAGCAGCGTTCTTGCTCTCCATCTGCTGGCTCTGCAGGAGCAGTTGACCACGACTTCCAGAATACTCTCATTGCTGATAAGGCAGCAAGGAAGAGCAAGGAACAAGATGCAAAGGCTTTATCCTACACCCGTTGTTATTAATATTTGATGAAGCTGTGTCTGTAATGAAATGAAAGCAGACATAACAGAACCAGGAATAATCCCACAATTAATCAGACAGAAAATATGAAGGTGATGACCTGGGCTTTATGACTTCAAAGAATCCACTGCTTTAATCATATTTACTTCTTCTAAGTAAATTTACTCCAAACTGGATATCTGTTAAGAATGCTATTTATTTTTATTTACTATAATAATAATAATTGTGATTATCACTGATTTATATTACTGATATAACATTACTGACCTCACAGATTATGTTGTGGCATACCCTGGAGTCTTTCTACTTGATCCAAGTGTTCATTTAACAGTTGTCTTCAAAATAATCCCACACACAGAGCCCACCACGAGAGCTGCTACCCAATCTCTTACTGACAGTTTCTAATAACCAGTACACTTAAGCTCCTTTTAAAAGCTAATAGCAAATTTCAAATTGTAGTTAAATATTTGCATTCTTGTACGTTTATAAGAGACAGACATACTCCAGCACACAAGCTAACACAGAGCTTTAGAAGACACAGACAGGCTGGCTGGGCTAAAGGGGCAGACGGTGGTTAAACAAGGTGGTTTTACCTATCCAACAACCTCTGATGTGCAGCATAATGAAACTTCCAGTGGAGTCAATGGGACTACTCCAAAGAAACTGCTTCTCTGGCTTCCCCATTTCTGTATCATACAACATTGCTCAAGCTGTGGACAGGAGCAGCCCAGGCGCGAAGAAAAAGGTTACTTTTAAAGCACACTAGCAATGACTGCCAGCATTCCATTTATGTTCTTTTGAGTCTTCACATACCTCATTTCTCACTCGCTGGATCTGCCTCAAATTTCCTTTTCCTCTTTCCCTAGCCCAGGGCACTGGTTACCTTGTAATAATGGCAGTCTGTCCAAATGGTGCTCCAAGAGCCACTCCAGCTTCTACAAGAGAAGGAGAGGCAGGCCTTAGGTGCACTCCTTCCTCCTTTTTCAGTGGGAAAATTAAGAGAGACTGTGTAACTTGGATTAGATGGATTGGTACAAGGCTGAAAGCAGCCAAACTGCAGATCTGTATCACTTCACAACAGTTTACTTGAATTTTCAGAGTGTTTCACAAGGTCTCTTCCACGGAGATCATAAAACACCCACCCACACAGAACACCATGCTAAGTTGTCATGGAATAAGAAAGATAATTATCTATTCCAATGAGTGGAAAAGATAAAATCAAGCACAAAGTGGTTCATTTTCTCAATAAAGGGAAATCTTCAGTCAAGTCTCACTGAAAGGTAGTATTTCAATCTGTGTACAAACTGTCTCCCCTTAAAATCAGTAAGAAGGTTAAACTGTTTACATTAATAAAAATACTGCTAGTCAGAAAGAGCTACATAAGCACCTCACAGAGTATATAGTGACAAGGATATAAAGTGACTAATGAAATTCACCACAGGTAAATGGGAAGCAGGTCACACTGAGGGAAAAAAATCTAAACTTCATGTGCACACTTAACTACTTTCTATTGCTCAGAAGGAGTATTGTGGGGTTACAAGAGACAATTTTAAAGAAAACATTTACTTCAGACTGCTGCAGTCAAAACCCAAATCGAGCACTTGGGTTAACCCAAATCGAGTATTTGGGTTTACCCAAGAAAAAGAAAGCTAAACCGACAATATTTTATGCTGCTGCACAGAATAATGGCTTTAAAAAGTGTCCCTTTTATTGGTCCTCTTGCCTGTGAAAGGATATAGTTAAACTTCCAAGTGTGGAGAGAACAGTGAAAAAATATCTGTGACTATTCAGCCTCAAAAAGAAAAGAGTGAACGGTGTGACCAGCAGCCCCTGACCCTTGGTAAGCTTCAATTTTGTGTGAGAAACAGGAATGTATTTGAATCTTGAGTCACAGAAAGCTCCAAGTGGGTAAAATGGTTCATTGTTGCTTCTAATGCAGGAATAAGCAGGCATTAAATAAAACTGGCATAATAAGCTAAGAAAAAAATAACTTCATTTATCACACAGACTGCAGTACTCTGCCATGAGTTATTGCAGGTGCTGAAACAGTTGACAGAAGTTCAAGGAGTGTTTTACTGGGGCAGGGGAGACCAGTGAAGGGCTATTAACCACAAGAACACTACCTCGTGCTCTGGAAACCCCTCCAGCTGGAAGATTAACAAAAGCATTGCACTGTTATTGCCCTGTCTATAAACCTTTCCCAGGCACTGGCTACTGCTGAAGACCGGGTACTGCAAGAGGTATTGCTGTCTTACCCAAAATAGCTGTTTTAATGTTCTTGGTCCTGCCACAAGAAGCCACAGGCAACCACAGTGAGAGGTTGTGAGGGTAGGCAATCAGCTCCCAGGCAGGCTGGAGGGAGCAGATGCAACAGCTCAGCTGGGAAGTTCTTCCTTTCCTCTCAATTCCGTGTTCTGCATCCACTCAAAACACCTTAAAAACCTCAATTATTTTTAAATAGCCCCAGACACAAGTTAAATAGTTGTGATTAAAGCGAACTTTAAAGGTAGCTTTAAAAGCTACCCTTAAACAAAAACATTCAAAGACCAGGAATCTCATCACTTACCTGGAAAAAAAAACTTAGTCATTGAAAAAGGAAAGCACAGACACTCTGGAATCTTTCTGCTGTTCAAACAAAAATGAAAAGCTTCTAAAAATCACTGGTATAAAAATACTGATGTAAAAATTAAGTATAAATCTAAACCAAAAGTAATTCAGCAAAAAGTTGTTCTTTCTTCTCACCAGTAATGCAAACTTTAATTGGTTTAAATTTTTAAAAACAATTTAAATTTTTTATACTTGTACAACCTCTTTCATTTGAAGTAATAAAAACCTAAAGAAGTGACTGAAAAATGTATGATAAACAAATTGTTATTCCTTTCATGTACTTATACCTATTAAAATGCATGCAATTGACTCAGCATTTGTTTTAACACAATTTAATCAAAACCAAGAGATCCTGTATCAAAAAGGCACATTTTCACTGAATAGGTGTAGGTAAGTGTTTGTCCAGAGCTAACCCTTTATTCTGAGGGAAACCCTCGATACCATACTTTATTCACTGCAAACTCACTGTGACTGACATTCATCTGACATGGCAGGAGGTCACGCACAGTATCAGCATTTCAGTGAATTAAAACATTCTCACAGAGCAGTCTGAAAGACCGTAAGTGTTTTTTGACCAGTGGCTCTCTGTCCCAACTTGAGGATATCACAGATACACCACAATGATGGCAGTTATTGGGCTCCTCCCAGCAAAACGAAGGCAGGCCAATGCCACCTTCCCAACCTAACCCATTTTCATGACATCTACAGACTTGTCCCACCACCAGGCCGAAGAAATTCTCTCAACAAAATGAAGCTCCTCTTGACAAAAGGACAGACTCACTGGTTTCTCAACTGGAGATCGAGAGGAAGGATGGAGTAAAGAGCTGTATGGATCACTGTCATGGGAAGGGCGAAAAAAGTCATCATGGATCAAAATAATAACACTAATCAAAAATACCCTTTATATTTATCCAGAAAAGTTATTCCTTATTACTTTCTTTTTCTTGGGAAGGGAGGGAGGAGTAGAAACACATGATTTTCTTTCTTTATATACAGCTTTTTTACTACAGTAACAGCACGGCTTTATTCTGAAGAATCATTGTCTACCATTCGATTCCCACCTCTGCTAATGTCCAACACTTTGCAACTCTACCTTCTGATTGCCAATAGTTTTTTTCAGACCCCTACTCCAACTTGTCAACTTAATTTTGAAGTCTAAGGCTACATTACAGTTTAAAGGAACCTGAAACAGGATTAGCAGCCACTCTCACCTGGACATCACCTCCACATTTAATGACCACACTCAGTATTCCATCACTCTGGTCAACAATGAAAATACTGGCAGCTACCATTAAAAAAAGGCAGCATCTTATGGAAGCAAACTCACTGAATCTTTTCATTCAGACAGTTAATGCGCTATGGTTTTAAAGTGAGTTCTGCATGTGTTGTATAGCTCCTGCCCTCCTAGTTTGCTACCAGAAGGCCAGGGAGATGGCACAAAAACATTTATTGACGTCAAGCTTCTGACATTGACTTTTTCCCTTCTGTCCACAAAACATGTTGACATTAAACACTGAGAGTCTGCGTGAAACACATGCTATATACCTAATTTTCAAATAATTTAGCTATGGAATTTTTCATTGTAAATCTTCTTTATACATTCCAATTTTTATTTTCTCATGGCAGGTCTTCATTGATCCTCAGCAGTTCTTTTACAAGGCAACTGCTCTCAGACAACTGGGTCAAATTGTTATTTTTACAAGTATCTAAATACAATTTATATAGATCTGCTACATTCTTTAGAATAAACAAACACACATGCAAACAGTTTACAGAAATATATTAAAGTACTGACTTTGCTCCATTTTTATTTAAAATAATTGCACAAATATTTGAAAAAGCAGACCAGATCATTGACTATCCAAATATTTCTCCTAGAAAACATATCCAGAAAATGTAAGCACGCAACTTCTGCATTAAAATTAACTTGAAAGTAGGTGCATGTACCCAAGACCAGTCTGGTCAGACAAAAACGTATCCATGCTCAAGGACGCTGTAGAAAGGGATAACCCACATCTTCACTAGGCAGGGAAGAGACACTTCAACTATCCATGGCATACAACTAAGTGGCCACACAAGAAGAGTTGGCTGTCTCAGAGACATAATGCAGGTGGGTAAACCCAAGAAACTCAATTCCTTAAATTCCAAATACATACTGGAAAAATCTTCCATAGGACTCACAATTCTTTGCTACCCGTGCTTACTGTAAATTAAAAGAGATCATCTTTTTCAGGCAGAAGGTGACTTTTCTTCACGCAGTAAGACCTAAGATGATGTTCTTCACAAAGAAGGTCCTTCTCACCTCAAGCAGTTAGGGCTGTGATTGAATGCTACGGAACAGCTCCTATTTTTTTGTCTGCAGGGCGGACTATCACTGCTAGAAAGTTCTGATGGTTTCATCTGAGGTGATGCATAATCCCAGGCAAAAAGCCAAACTTGTGAATAGAAAGCATTAAACAGATAGCCTTTCAGAAGGAGATAGCCTTTCAGAACCATTACCATCTTATTCCAAGTGGGTTTTTATCAGGGCAAACTGCAGATTCCAATTCACAGCTGTTTTTTAGATTTCTCTCTGTACAGCAAAAACCTACTCATACAGGTCCATAATGGTACCCACCAGCCTGACACACACGTAGCTAACACTGGCACTGCCACTCTGCTGTCACTCAATAGGCGAGGGTAGAGACTCCAGAAATGCTCCAGCGAGGTGCTAAAGTAACAGATTATTTTTATGCACACAACTGGCATGGATTAAATGACCATTCAATGCCTTACTAATAAGCAGGACTTGCACTCTGCCATGACCTGCAAGTCTCCTGTGATGTGATTCACTATGTAATGCAGAGTCTGGATGAAGTGAAGTAAATCTCTACCTAGAGATTTAAAGAGACACATGACTGTGGTTTTGATTCGATCTTGTTATTTACTGTGTCGTGGTTTGACACCGGCCTGATGCCAGGCACCCATGAGAGTCGCTTGCTCACCCTCCCCTGCCACAGCTGGGCAGAGGAGAGACGGAAAAAAAAAATAACAAAGGCTTCATTAGTTGAGATAAGGACCAGGAGAAAACACTTCAAGGGCAAAACAGGCTTAACTTAAAGTTACAAAGTGAATTTATTGCTAACAGAGTCAGAGGAAGATAACGAGAAATAAAATAAGCCCTTAAAAACACCTTTTTCCCCCCAGCCCCTCCCTCCTTCCAACCGACAGGGCAGGGACACAGGGCATGGGGGTTTGGTCAGTCCATCACCGAGATTTCCTTCCACTGCTCTGGGAGAGGAGTCTTCCCCTGTGAGGCCGTGGGGTCCCTCCCATGGGAGACAGTTCTCCATGAACCTCTCTGATGTGGGTCCACTCTCATGAGCAGCAGCCAAACTGCGCCTGCTGCAGCATGAGCCCCTCCCACGGGCAGACAGTCCTTCCAAAACTGCTGCAACATGGGTCTCTCCCCACGGGGTGCAGTCCTCCAAGGACAGGCTGTTCCAGCCTGGAAGCAAGGGCCCTCTCTCTCCATGGGGTCTTCCACAGGAACACAGCCTCCTCCAGGCATCCACCCGCTTCAGCGTGGGCACCTCCCCCACGGGCTGCGGGTGGATCTCTGCGTCCCCTGTGGACCCATGGGCTGCAGGGCGACAACCTGCTTCACCATGGTGTTCACCATGGCCTGCACAGGAACCTCGGCTCCGGTGCCTGGAGCACCTCCTCCCCCTCCTTCTCCAGTGACCTTGGTGTCGCCATCTTGTTTCCCTCACATATTCTCACCTCTTGCTCTTCTCTGATTAGAAGCAAAAAAGCCATGACTTTGTTTTGATTTTCTTCTTAAATATGTCATCACAGAGGCATTACCAACCTCTCTCATTGGCCCAGTTTTGGCCAGCAGCATGTCCATCTTCAGAGCCATCAGAGATTGGCTCTGCTGGGCATGGTGGAAGTTTCCAGGAGCTTCTCACAGGAGCCATCTTTGCAGCCCCCCTGTGACCAAAAACCAGGCTGTGCAAAACCAATACATATTGTTAAATATTAATACCAGTAAAGACTATTTTCAGTACTACGGTTTTGTATATATATTGCAATAATGCAATGCATTATTGATGCCGTTGTACCTAAAAGGAGATAATTCTCAGGCCTTCACAAACTGGATTTAGGTGTTTAATTTCCACTGAAATTCAGTGAGAAATAGAAGAGCCCAATTACTATTTGTACCTCTGGAAAATCCCTCAAACTTACAACACATTTTTCTTCTTTTCTCATACAGGTATGGGAAATGTCAGCATTCACAGAGATACCAAGGTGCAGTCTTACAAATTCTGGGCTTTTTTACATTGTAAAAAGCCTTTCTACACACTTTATGGACACACCAGCTAGAGAAGTGCCCTACTGTCTCTCAGAATGTGTGTCTCTATAGACACAATGTTATGAGCTCAGTTTTGTCCCAAATCTGTATCTCTGTATTTCTCATTGTAAAATCCAGCAACCTAGTCCTGAAACTATACATAGTTTTTATATTTAATTTTTTAGTAACAGGTTTGGTGTTTTGTTTTATATTTAATCTGCATCATCATCATCCCATGACAATATCGGATTAATGAGGCAATTTGATATTATATTTTTCCTACCAAGACTATATATATAGGCTATAACCTTGGGAAAGAAGTATCTATTAATAATTCTTAAAAGTAAATCATCCTCATTCTTCAAACACATGCAGTAATTCCCAATTTGAAAAGTATCACCAGAGGTCATCAATGTTTTAAAATCTTCTCAGCCTCAAACTTCAAATTCTCCCATTTTCCTGTTTTAAGGCAAGTATTGCACTCATTCCCTTCAGTGTGCAAAACCAGATTTACTCTGCAGTTTTCACTCGCCTTTCCTTCAGCTGCAGGCCACTACGTGCAAGTGAGTCGCTGCAAAAGCTATTTTTATTGACAGGTATCTCCCCCCTCTCCACATCTCCACATCCTTTCTTTCAAAGTCTACAATGGTGAAGCTGGATGGGAAAACGCTCGGCTGCTTTGTTTCAGGTCTGAGCAGTATCTTGCTTTCCCACAACAGGTAGGCAGAGGCAGAGTGTGTTGCTGAATGCAGGAGACTTCGCCAGAGGCTCAAACCACCAGTTATTGCTGCTGTCTCAGGCACTGCATATTTCTACTGACCATGGCTCTTTGCCAAGCTCTAATTAAGACACTTCAGTGTGTCAGGGAGTTAACCCTCCACTGCACATACCTTCTCCAGAAGCACCAAGGTATAAGCATCTTCTTCCTAAAAATCCCCAAGCAGCTTTCCTGTTACCAGTGCTGTGCAGTCTCCAAGCTCTTAACATTTTTACCTCACCAATTCCATAAGTGAAGATGAATTAATGAGGTAGTTGGCACTATAACTTTTAGCAGCATTTCTAAAAGTGAATATACATTCCTCCTGCACTAATTTGGTGCACATTGCCATGTATATTTTCCTTCAAAGAAAAATATCTCAATTTGTCAAAGAGCAGAAATTCCTTTTAAAAAAATAAAGCAAGAGTAGGCTGTTAAAAATTATTAACTCTCCAAACAGTTTTTTATTTTATTTTTGAAGGCTGCAGAGCAGCAGCAATGTTCTTACGAGGAAAACGAGGAAATCTGAAGAATCCAGAGCTGCATTTTTATTTTACAAGAGATGAAACATAAACACAACATTTGCTGAGAAAACAATACTATCTATTGGTCTCACACAAAGAACAACTGCAACTGGACTGAATGAGGGGAAGCTGTGACAATAGTCAGAGAGGGTAAAAGGAAACCCATGCCGAGGCTGTTTGCATCTATATTTTATTGTTCAAAAACCCTGTTTAAGCACTGCATCCTGTCTGTACATGGAAATCTTCCCTAATGAAAAGCAATATAAGTCACTATGTGACTGAGAGAAAAACTAAGTTGATTTCATTCTAGTAACTAGAAGAAAAAATCATCTGAACTTGAATATGAGAAATGTCCAGCTCCAATAAAAACAACAGGAAAAAGCAAACTGTGTCAACTTCTAGAGAGTTACAAAACCAGAAAATGTAGTTGACTAGCCAGCTGCCCTCATATTGCAGAGTATAAAAGGTATTCGTAAATGAACCTTTGATTACTTTGCAGAAATAAATCTTGAATTTTACAGAGTCTAAACAAGGTAATCTGTAAACTAATCCCACTTCTTTGCTCTTACTGTGCATTAGCCCCAGTGGCAGGAAAACCAGAGCTGTCTTCCAAAGCCGTTACTGATCTAATCTTGGTTGTGTACAAGTTTTCCCTTTTTGAAATTAAATTCTTTGCTTCGGACAGTATGTTAACAACTAAAACATGATCCTCCCTATAGCTGTGTTTCTCTAAAGCAACACCGAGTCCTTCATTTCAACACATCCAGTACCCTACATATGTTACGTGAACATGCTCATAATGTTGTCTCATTATTAGATGATGCTGCACATCACCTAGTGGCCTTAGGAACTGATTTGTTTTTAATTTAGTAAGAATAATTTCAAATGTTTTGTGCTATTTCAGTTTTCTGCTGAGATAAATGCTCTTTTTAAAAACCTGAAGAAAATTTTTGTAAGGAAAATGGTTAACATTCAGCTGCAGAGTTTACAGAACCATAAAGCCTTTCCCACAGGCTGTATGAAGACAAATCCTAGAAGGAGCAGTGGCGGCAGGAAAGTCTTCATCTATAGGTACTGTACATTCCTATGCTTCTCTACCATATTTTCTGTATAGCTGTAATCCACTAATGTCATGTATCGGAAAAGGGCTGTCCCACTTGGTGCTATCAGAACATTATTTCCCATACTCAAAGGGTATGCCCTCAAATATACTTTTTGAAAGGTCGTTTCAGTTTCCATAGAGTTCTTTTAAACTCACAGGGGCAATGCATGCCAAGCATGCTGGGTTTTTTACACACTGGTTATGATATCCTGGGGCCATTTGTTGAAACAAGCCAACTAATTTCTCATAGAAGCTTTTTCTTTTTGGCTCACACTTCTTTCTCCTTCTAAGAAAGGTACACGAAATAAGGCCATTAAGATTATGCCTACATAGGCACCATATGTAAACTGCATAAATATGCATCATATTCAGGGTTGACTTTACCAGTAAGTATAACAACTTCAGAAAGAACCTCAGAGCCCACACTGAAGTTATTTTCCACCAAGTGCGGCCAGGATGTTGAGTACACATATTGCATGTGCAGGTAATCAGTCTTCAGTGCATATCCAAGAAGTCTGTATTTCTGCTCTCTTATTTTGTCTAAAACTGTAAGAATTTTGTCTATAATGCCTTGTTTGCTGAAGCATGAGGCTGAACTATGTATACTATGCAAGACTTCCCCTGATTACATTGATGTAACTACCTTATTGCTCCAAACTACTGAGCCTGTAATAATTCCTACATCTAAGTTTTCAACTTTTCCTTCATTATGCAGCACCACCTTCCAAACATACAAGAATGCTGCAGTGGTTAATGCCTATTTCAGTGAGCTGCTGACATATTGTCTTGGGGTGACGCTATNCTGCCTCTTTGAAAAGCGTATTCTTGTAACTCCTTTTGAATTACATAAAGAGAGATTCAGAATTACACCTGAGACATCACAGGATGCACACGACATCAAAACTGGAGTACCCAAATTAAAAGTTTGATCAAGCTTTACTTATTAGGTAAGACAAGGAACAAAACAATTTAACCAGGAAGCTTCTTGATCTCTGGTAAGAATTCTCATTTCAAATTCATCCTGACTTTTCATATTTGAAGTGGAATGGGTTTTCTCAGTTATAGAATTAAAGTGTTTTATAGAATTAAAGTATTTTAAGGAGTGTAAGGCATTTACAGACCTCTACAAGATAAACCTTCTATCTCATTTATCTCCTCTACAGATAATACAGCTAAGGAGAACACTGTTTTAGACAAATGAGTCCTTTAGATTTACATCATTCCTTGGTATTCCCTTTATACTAAAAAATATCAGTGGGTATTGAAAAGGAAATACTCTATTTTGAACACTTATTTTTTTAAGCAGAGAAATGGGCAAGTGGTTTAGAAGACAGAGCTACATAAGAGAAAAACAACAAATTCCTAAGACTATTTATTATTTTTATGAACTTAATACATCTACTGGGGAATGCACAAATAGAATTTTCTATATATTTGGGAAAAAATGTGTTGACGCAGAGGCAGCAAAGAGACTGTACATAGTCCTGGTATAGCCTAGAAATGTTGCTAAGAAAATTTATTCTTTCCTACAGCAGTAAGTATTGAAGAGCCACAGAATCAAACAATTGTGAAGATGCAATTTAACTGTCTTTTGCTGGCAGATGCACTTGGTCTTTCCCTACTGTCCTCAGTACTGCCAACACATTTCTAGATAGACTTGAAATATTTTTGGTTTGCACGTTTTAACTTTGCTTTTTTCATAAGAAGGTCAGTCCATTCCCTAGAGGCCTGTAAGGAGTAGAAAAAGGTAGAAATCAAGTAAAAGTCAACCCAAAAAAAAGAAAAAAAAAAGAAAAAGCTAATTACATAACAGATGCCTCTACAAGGTAATTTTAGAGATCCACAATACAAACAGGTTCCTTTGCATCTGAGCAGACCATCTTTTCTCCCTCCCTGCTCCATGAGTGAAGAAGCAGCTCTCTACTCTGTAACAGGGGAAATACCTTTAAAGGAGAACATTTCACTCTTCTGGCAATTACAGTCCTCCCATAATGTTAGAAGATCGTGTATTGGAAGATTACATCCATATATCTGTATCTTATACTTACATCATAACATGTAGCACCTACTCTCCCTGTTACATGACAGTCCACATAGCAGCAGCGCTTCAGAATAACTGACTCCTAAGGAGCAGCACTGGGATGCAAATGCAAGGAGAAGCAGATAACCATTCATTCCTGCAAGAGATCCCTTAAAGGAAGGATTTATCAGCTGGCTGCACTCCTCTCCTGCCCTGCACCCAGGGCTGCCCAGCACTAACTGTGCTCTCAGCTTTGATGTGGCATGAAAGTCACCCAGGACCCTGTAACCCTCTCTCCTAATTTCTATAGTGGTTGTTATTTATCCCACCACTGAAAGTTGTGCAGGACAGAAAAGCAGGCTGTTTTAGTAATTCTGTATGTTATGCAGACATCTCTTCCCTCTCAATAGAAAGGGAGAGAGCAGAGGGGGATGAGAAAGAGGATGTGTCAGACTAATTTACATGCAAATACTATGCTCTCAGTTCCAAAGTACATTAAAAAAAAAAACAGTTTCCTAAATTAATTTATGGCCAAGAATGTTTTATCACCCTTGTACACCTACCACTAAACTTTGAAACGCTGGCTTATTGATAATGAAGGTTTGTTATCTGGAAATCCTGGCAACTCTTCCTATGGGGACCAGAACCACTGCAAGCTGCTTGCTTTCCAAAAAAAAAGAAAAAAGTGGCTGTTTGCAGAACTGTTCCACACAACAGGATGACAGAAGTATTTTGCCGCTTCTCCCGAAGTAAAACCCCTAAATAATAACTGGTTCTAGAGCCCAGCCAAGCCTGCAGCTATGGGAAAAATCTGATGCATAAGGCAGCAGAAATACCCAAGCAATTGCACTCAGACTTATTTCTGCCTACTCGGATGAAGTATCCACCTTGTTGACCTGTCAGTCTTGCTAATCCACCTTCTATTTTCAGTTAATATCATTAAAGTTCAGCGCTTGAGAGCCTGGAGGGAGAGGCGAGGACCCCATCCCCTTTTTCCACGGGGCGGTAACCAGATGTCAATGGCTGCAGCTGTGACTACATAATTACCTGTTTGCATGAACGCGGACCGCAGTTTAGATTTAATAGGTCAGACGACAATGCAGCAAAACGCATTTAGCCCACGATTACCCCTTTTCAAACATTCTCTCGCTCGCAACTTCGACCCTGGGAACATTGCGGGCACAGACTCGGGTCAATAAGAAACATTGGCCGGCACAATGGGGCTGGCCTCAAACAGCGCTGTTGACAGACACCGGCACAAAGGCGGTGAATAGAGTCCCCCTCAGTTCTCACACAGAGCGAAGAATGAGTCAGTGTACTGCCGCTTTAGTGCTCTGTTTGTACAGTGTATACAGCTTTTGTCCCCCGCCACTGTTCCACGCTCAATGGGGGCTAAAGAGCCGAGGAAGTGAAGGCGGAAGAATGGCTCCGCGCTCACCCCGGCAGCCAGCGGTGGCTCGCCCTGCGCTGGATGGCTGCAGCGGGAAGCCTGGAGATGCCGGTCACGCGGCTCCCGCCCCACCGCTGCCAGCGCTCATCGTGCTCCTGACCTCGGGAGAGGCCCGCGTGAGATGGCGCTGCTCTGGAGACAGCCTGGCACTTTCAACTGATGTATTTTATCTCCTTCAAAAGCACAGCAACGTGCCCTCCCGCCCTTCCCTCCCACCATCACCCAATTCAAGACTGCCACTTCGACCAAGACGAAAAACTGAGGATGGGATTTGGAATTACAGAAACCCTATGTCCCTTCGAAAGGTACATCAAAGACAGTAACAACGGAGCTGTAATTTTAAATCCCCACCGCAAAGGCTTAACGGAACTGAGAAGAGTAACAAGACGACCACAGCTGTACGTCTGTATTTCACAAACATTTACACTGTCCAAATAATGGGTCAGGGAAAATTTAACACATCCATGCTGTTGCACAAGCACCTCTATTATTAGTTACCTATTAGCAGAAAAAAAAAAATCACTTCATGTAGATTATTGCTACTCTTCAAATAATGATTTTTGTCAATTTTCCCTTTATGGAAATGGCATTTCTATTATTTACATTACCATCCTTTGTGTTTAAGACACCAAAGTAGCCCTCTAAGCACAACATCAGAAGTGTTACCTTCACCTACTTCCTATCACAGAATCATTGAATGGCCTGGGTTGGAAGGGAGCTTAAAGATTATCTAGTTCCAAACCCCCTGCAGCGAGCAGGGACACCATTCACTATACAATATGCAAAATATGCAGACTTTTTTCTAAGGACTGAAATTTTTGCTTGCAAAGAGTATTAAGATTTTTGAATGATTAGCATGAAGCTAATAAGAGAGTCAGCAATTGCTCTTTAACTCATGCAGACCATACTACAGATAAAGTCAGACATAATGAAGTCAAAGAGAAAGAACTGTTTAGTGTGTTTTAAGACTGTGAATTGTTTTTTTAAAAAAAAGGAGAAGAAGAAAATTGTGTTCTAAAATAAACAAATCCCTGGATTTCTATGAATGGAACACAAATAATATTATTCATTTTATCACTAATAGCAAAGATAGTAACAGCATGCTCTCTACTGCTCTTCCAATTTTAGTTTTTAAGCTAAAAATACTAGAATGTTACTCTGCTAAGCAGCTACAGAAGAAAGCTCCAGAATACTAAAAAATGATGTGTTTAATGCCAGAAAAAAGAATTGAACCCACAAATTGAACGTTTCCTTATGTGTGAGCTAGCCAGAAAGATTCTGGAAGTCATGAAGTTATGATTTCTATTCTTGGCAAACAAGTTGAGAGCAAGTAACCTTAAAGATATGTGAAGCCTTTATCCTCAGATACTTTATTTTAGAACAGCACAAGGACTTCTAGTATTTGTATCTACATAGAGCCTTATTTAAATAAGGCAGGCCTGCCTGCTCTGCACACTAGATATAAGACACGACTGCACTTGAGTATACTGGCACTGACTATGTAAAAGTACAGATGCCAAAGTACGCCTGCAATCTTATCAAGGATCTGATCAATAATGCTCCTGAACAGTTTTTAATTCACTTTAAAGGAGGAAAATCCTCACCTTTCAACTAATATTAGGGTTCTTAAATATCTTGCCACAGGAATATTCATAGATCTAAAGGCTGATTAACAAAGGTAGAAGAAGAACTAAAATCTAGCATCATTATTTTTTCTTATAATGAATGGGAAATTCTCAGAAAAAGACCTTTCAAATTGGATCTATGATGCGAAGAACATGGAGACAAACTCCACCAGTTCTAAATGGGAAGGGATGTGGAGCAGACCAAGAGCTTATGGGTCAGGACAGCAGAAACAGGTGACATCATAGTGGTGGCCTACTACAGATCACCTGACCAGGAAGACCAAGCAGATGCAACATTCACAATCCCTGATCCTCATGGGGGACTTCAACCACCCCAATACCTGCTGGAGGGAGAGCACAGCAGGGGATAAGCAATCCAGGAGGCTCCTGCAATGCATTGATGGTAATGTCTCTCTTCAGTGATAGGGGAGCCAAGGAGGAGCAGTCACAGAATCATAGAATGGGTTCGGTTGGAAGCAACCTTAAAGATCAACTAGTTCCAACCCCCTGCCACAGGCAGGGACATCTTCAACTAGCCCAGGTTGCTCAGAGGCCCATCCAATCTGGCCTTGAATGCTTCCAGGCATGGAGCATCCACAGCTTTCCTGGGCAACCTCAGCTGTGCCTCACCACCTCAGTGCATCACCACCCTCACAATACAGAATTTTTTTCTGCTATCTAATCTAAATCTACTCTCTTTCAGTTTGAAGACATTCCCCATTGTCTTGTCACTACATGCTCTTGAAAATAGTCTTGCCCCATCTTTGCTTTAAGTTCCCTTCAGGTACTGGAAGGCTGCAATTAGGTCACCCTGAAGTCCTTTTTTCCAGGTTGAACAATCCCAATCGTTCCCAAGGTGCTGTGCCCTCTTTGTTCTCGCCAAAAAGGAGGGGCTTGTGGGTAATGTGAAGCTCAAGGGCAGCCTGAGCTGCAGTGACCATGAAATAGTGGAGTTCAAGATCCTTAGGGCAGAGGAAAGGGCACACAGCAAGCTCACTACCCTGGACTTCAGGAAAGCAGACTTTGGCCTGTTCAGGGATCTGCTCGGAAAGGACCATGGGATAAAGCCCTGGGGGGAAGTGAAGCCCAAGAAAGCTGGTTAATACTCAAGGATCACTAAGATGAATTTAGGCAAAAACACCAGAAGGCCTAAGTGGATGACCAAGGAGCTCCTGGACAAACTCAAGCACAAAAAGGAAGCTTAGAGACAGTGGGACCGAGTGCACCCTCAGCAAGTTTTCCAGTGACACCACGCTGAGCAGTGCAGTTGACACACTGGGGGGAAGCGATGCCATCCAGGAGGACCTTGACAGGCTTGAGAGATAAGCCCACTTGAACCTCACAGACGCCAACAAGGCCAAGTGCAAGGTCCTGCACATGGGTCAGGGCAACTCCAAGCACAAGTACAGGCTGAGCAGAAAATGGATTGAGAGCAGCCCTGAGGAGGATTGGTGGACAAGACACTCAACATGATCCAGCAATGTGCACTTGCAGCCCAGAAAGCCAACTGTGCTCTGGGCTGCATCAAAAGCATCAAGACCAGCAGGTCAAGGGAGCTGCTTCTGCCCCCCTACTCTGCCCTCCTGAGACCCCCACATGGAGTACTGCATGCAGCTCTTGGGCCCAAAACACAAGAAGGATGTGGACCTATTGGACTGAGACCAGAGGAAGGTCATGAAAATAATCACAGCATGGTGAGATACTGGACCAGGTTGCCCAGAGAAGCTGTGGATGCCCCACTCCTGGAGCTATGCCCCATCCCTTCAAGGCCCAGCTGGATGGGGCTCTGAGCAACCAGGTCTAGGGAAAGATGTCCCTGCCCATGGTGGGTGCATTGAAACTACATGATCTTTAATGATCCTTCCAACACAAACCATTCTATGATTCTACGATAAATCACCTCAAACTTCCTTTCTTCATTTTTATTTTTTTAAACTTAAATCACTGCTTAGCAAGTTAGCCTAATCTACTCTTGCCATACATTATTCCTTTCCACTCGCTTACTATAGTTTAATTTTAGCTAAGTGCAGCGGCTGGTGTGTACTCCAGGCCCAAGCTTAGCATTCTCTTAATACATCTCGCAAAAGCAGGCAAGTATTTCACAAACCTCCACATCACAGTAATACGTGATTCAAGTCAAAGTCCCAGAAAAGGATATTGTATTTGCTGCCACGCATCACTGCTGCTTTGCATCCCCTCCCAGGCTGGCAGCAGCAGCAGCTCTGCCTCCTGCCAAGCAGAGGATCACAGCTTGTTTACTGAGCTGTGTCTGGAGGAAGCAGAGGGCGTTTCAGTCTCATCTCCAGCAGCCCTGTCAAGCCAGCTGCCAAGAACAGTCTTGAAAGGCTTCGGGGGGAACAAAATCTAGTACTTAGGTGGTAAAAGACTAGCCTGGCACCAGGGACCCAAAGATGAGCAAGGTGGCGCAGGCACTACTCAATCTGAAAGATTAAAACTCTTTTAGATGACTTCAAATATATAAAGTCACGGGAAAAGAAGTAACCGAACTCCCCAAGTGGAAGGACAGATTAGCAATCAACTTGTAATTACCACTGAGATTAGGATCTCTATGTTAATACTTGAAGTTAATGAGTACAAATTGCAGATAAATTAAACTCATATGCTACCTACATTTCCTTATGATGTATGGAAAAGACCTGAAAACTCTGATAGGGATTTCATGTTGTAGATTATAATTTTTTTTAAATTTTAGCATTTAAAATAACATTCATTACTTCCAGAAGATTTCGGACAGGTTAAACATGCATGTTGAGCATTTCCATAAAGAAATGCCTTACATAGTTTTATAGGAATTATGAACATCATTCAGCACTATCTCACTGCCTTTGCAAGGCCTGCTAACTACTCTGAAAATAAAGAACAAGAGGTTTCAGAGGACATGTACGCAATCCTTCATTTCCTCTACTAAGATCATTAATCAAAGAAAAATTGCTTAAGCCTTTTTCCTCTTACCCTACTAATGAAAAGTCACCAAACGCTAATAAATGATTGGCATTTTTTGTTGTACCCAATGGTTATTTCTATGCCTTTAGAGTCATATCTCAATTTCTCGGTTAAATGGGTACATGCTCACACAGTGTGACCACATTATGTGCACTTTTCCGTGAGATCAGAGCCTGCCAAGTCTCAAAGCAGATTATTCAAAATACGGCTTCAGTATTTTTCAGGACAATCCCTTCAGTATTTAAAGAACTGGGGGGCTGTTGTTATTTTTCCCCAAAAAAGTTTTAAGTTTTTTAGGCAAAAAAAATATTTTTTTTGTAAAATTCTAAGATGGGAAAATAGAAAATTTGCCTTTCTTGACAGCTATCACAGAATGAAAAAGAGCTTTGGTTTTGTATTAAAAAATGCTCCATGATTGGTTCTCATCATACTTCACATTTCAGTGTCCATAAATCATGACTACGTTCAGCAAGTTCACAAAGCAAAAGACATCTGCATCCCTGCTTGGCTGCTATCGTGCCTAAAATGCTGACAGAGCCATGGCAGCAGTGACCACACACAGACTCCAAAATCTATTAAGGCAAGTTTTAACAGCTACTGAATACTCTTAGAACACTTTCCCAACCCCCTTTTTTTCTTTTTAAATATATGGGTCTTTACTTACACTGCAGTTTTTCCAGCACAACGGCAACAGCTGCTTAGAATTTTAAATTCTATCTTGAACATTCTATCTATCTATCTTTAAGAAAAATCAGGCAAGCAAATACAACAGCAGGGACAGTGTTATCAGATACTCCTTACTCACTAAGGGCATATACATACAACCAAAGTGTTGCTTTAGTAATTTTGCCTCTGCTTCTTGCTGCAAAACACTGGATACAAAAATTATACTCATTTGCTATTCCTGTCCTAGCTCCACACAACTGCATGTGAAAAAAGAGGCAGCAAGGACTGTCAGTTTTGTTAGCATATTAGTGAGCAGAAAAGGAGAATAAATTAATCTTAAATAACAGACATGTAATAAAATGTTATTTATTTTTGCCTCTAAGCACCACACATTTTTTAATTCAGAATGGTTGTGCTGCCTAGTAGCAGCAAAGCAGCTGAATACCCTACACAGTTTGGCAACACTCAGTCTTAAAAGCCTTACCTTGCTTTGTAGGAATTTACCTGGTTTTGTGCCCTGGTTGGATAATGGCATCTAAATAGGCTGACAAGGAGTTACAGAAAGCATCAGAGAAAGAAAAGCATCTGTCAGGGGTTTGGTGTGTAGGAGTAACAGAATTAATTTTATCAGTCTTTTGGGCCCATTCCAAGCTGCAGTCAACACCCACTCCTCCCTCTCATGAACCATCCCTTTGTACCAACCAGTGACTTCAAATAAAAATGCGTGACTAAATAAATCATCAATGGCCAGAGACAGCTTTTAAGTATCTCCAAGAACAGAGACTCCACAACCTCCCTGCATAACCTGTGTCAGTGCTCAGTCACCCTCACAGTAAGAAGCTCTTTCCTGGTGTTCAGAAGGAACTTCCTGTGTGTCAGTGTGTGCCCACTGCCGCTGTCCTGTCACTGGGCACTCTTGATAAGAGCCTGGCTCTGTACCCTTTGCCCCCTAACTTTTTATTTCTAGACATTGATGAAATCCCTCTGAGCCTTCTCTTCTCCAGGTTGAACAGTCCCAGCTCTCTCAGCCTTTCCTCATTAGAGAGATGCTCCAGTCCCTTCAGCGTCTTAGGGGCCTGTCACTGCGCTGTCTCTTGAACTGCAGAGCCCAAAACTGGACACAGCACTCCAAGTCTGGCCTCACCAGGGCTGAGTGCAGGAGAAGGATTGCATCCTCCCACCTGCTTGCCTAATGCAGCTCAGGACACCATTCAGTTTCTTTGCCACAAAGGCTCACTGCTGCCTCATGTTCAACTTGGGTGTCCACCAGGACCCCACAGGCCTTTTCTGGCAAGCTGCTTTGCATCCCAGTGGCCCCAGTATGTACTGGTGCCTGGGGTTGTATCTTCCCAGGGAAGGACTTCGCGCTTCTCTTGCTGAACTTGATGAGGTTCCCATCACACCATTTTTCCAGCCTGCTGAGGTCACTCTGGGGGGCAGCACAACCACTCTGTGTAACAATTCCAAGTTTTGTACTCCGTGCAACCTTGCTGAAGGTACATTCTTGTCCCATCACTGAGGTCATAAATGAAGATGTTAAACAGGACCCATTATTGACCCCTGGGGTACATAGCTAATTATTGGCCTCCAGCCTGAGTAATCTTCATATTATAGAGCAGACTGAGCGGAATTATCAGAGAAATAATTCTGTACATCTCCAGCTTCGCTAATATCAACAATTTTATCATCTTTCTGATACTTAGTGTCTTGGTTCTTGTAGTTACAGTTACACAAGAAGATCAATTGCCATTAAAGAAAAAAAAAGTTGGTTTAATTAAAAATTCCTAATCTACCAAATTAAAAAAAAATTATGTGAACTCAAAAACTAAATAACACAGAAAGACATAAACCAAAAAAAAACCAAAAAACCAACTTTAAAATCATTATTTGTGGGAGGCCTGACTCATGCCTTCTAAGAGCTTGAGGTTGATATATATTACCTGCAGTGTTTCCCTAGCTGTGTTAATTCCCTTCTCAGACTCACTTACTGAAACTATTCCAGAGGGGTGAATAATTACCACTCCACAGTTATATGATAGCATTAATTTTCCTGAGTAAGATCTATGTTATATGAAGACTTTTAATTCACATTTGGTCCCAAACATCATTAATTCAGTTTCTCAACCTAGGAACTAAATAGCTTCTGTCTTTGGGCAAGTCTACATCTCTCAGAGGATTGCCACGCAGGGCCCACAAGCTAGCTTAGGCCAAACCTGTCTCCCCAAATGAAATCAAAGGCCACATCAGCACAGCACTGCAGCTCAACTCATTATGCTGACATAAAGGGTTTAGCGCACAGTTACACCCAACCTAATAAAAGCAGTTATACTGCTACAATAACCTGGACTGTTTTTTCATCTAACCCTTACCTCTGTTACAGGTACAGGTCAAACTTACCAGACTTTAAGCTAGAAACATCTGCAACTTGCTCTGTGGTTTAGTCAAGTACAGTTCCCTGTACTCCTGGAAAGAACTACATGCTTGTGTAACTGGCATGGGCCTACCTCATCCACTTCACCCAGAGTCACTGATGAGTGAAATATGCTGGGGAACATTCGAGGAGTTTTCAATAAATAAAATCCATAAATTGAATTTTATTGAATAATTTTATTGAATTGAGTTTTCAATTCAATAAAATCCATAATCTTCTGCATCTGGACCGGCTGAGATTCTGTGAGCCTTGTCTAGCTACTGAGGAAATTAATTACACTTTACTAGAGGTATTTAAGTGAAATTGTGTGCTAACAGCAAGGCTTTCTCAAAGGTGAGGGGGAAAAATTCCTAATATGCTGCAATCAGAGGTTCAAGTCATTTATTCTCATCAATCTCAGAACAAAATACTAGAAACAATTTTAATTCTTCTGCCAAGTAATGAGTTTATAATTCTAGTTTCTGCAGTTCTTGACAGCTAGCACCTGGATTAGGGGAAAAGAGAGAGTTAACCTACTCATCTCCTACAGACAACACTCAAGCCTTCCAATGCAGTAGTAAGTTTCCAAAGCCTTTTTTTTCCTATCGTGTATGTGTGCACGTCCACATATGAGAAAAAGCGTGGCTTAAAGACTATTTACAGACTTTGACATTGCCAAAAAAGCTCCAGGCCACCTATGGTCTGCTTTGTTCTCCCAAGATGTTTTACACAGCATATTCCATCTCTCATTTATCACGATGCCCTGGGAAAACAGAACTGGCAAAACTTTTTTTATCAGTAAATGCTACTAGTTTGTGAGGGTTTTTTCTTCCAAAGGTCATCAGATCTCATAACTCACTGCTACTTTAAGCTAATGACAGAAGCAAAAACTAAGGAGAAAAATTGATTAGCAGGCTCATGTGCACCGCTGCGGTCGTATTCCTAGGTCTATGTTGTATTTTCTGTACCACATGCTGCCCAGGGTGCCTCATTAATATGGATTAGTTGTACTTTGAAAACCAACACCTGTCTCATGGTATCATTACATTAACTAAACTCTAAAGTACCTATCTGGGATGGAAAACTAATAGTGTAGTCCAAAAAAAATGTTTACAGAACTTGGCCTCCAGGAACTGTCTTGTGTATTACAGAATCGCACAAAGCCAACACCTCCATTTGTGGTTGAAAATAACCACTGAAGAATGATATACAGTGGGTGGCAAAAACAGTCACAATTGTAAAGTAACCAAGCAAATAATAAGCTGTGTCCATAGGGAATAAAAATGCTATAATTTCCAAAATGCAGGCTGCTATAAATAAGTTAGAGGCTATTTGCTGCAGCACGCAGACCAAGTTTGCAATCACACAGCTATTCTCCGTGCCTGTTTTAAAAAAAGCGAGCTGAAATTGTTCGACAGCAGACAGAGTGGCACCACGTGCATTGTTTGGGCTCGGAGCGATGCTGAATTGCACTATATGGAAGCTTTGTAGAAAAGGCAGCTCCTGCCACCTCCTTGAATTTAGTCCTCTTCAATATAAATAATAAGGCTTCCTTTTTAAGTTGCAATGTTGGTATGTGGGAACAGGACAACATCATCAGTCCTGCTTACCATTTCTCCCTGGTGTTTGGGCATAGTTGGAGACCAAAGGCTGACCAGAGTGCCAAAACCCAAGTTTGCTGATGACTACTGAAAACCACCTTGGTCCACAGAGAATTTCAACATGACATTCTCATAATTTTAATCACAGAAAGAGACTGGTTTTCACAATGTGGAGACTGGCTGTCTGGTTATGTTTTCCATAAAAGATACAAACTGGAAGGGATTCAAGAAAGTGTGTGCACACTTCATTTTATACTTCAGCAAATTTGAGCAGGTCATAATTACTTAACAATTGCTGCATAATTACTTAAAAATTATAATACAGCCTAAGTTTGTCTTTCAAAATGCAGAGGAATTTTGCCCTCCAATAAGAAGGTGCTTACCTGATAGGTAGGACAACTTGGTAGAATGAGCAGAAAAGTACAAAGATCGCTTTGATTTCAGACAGCCGTTAGTGTTACAAATATCAGCAACACGGCACTGATAGACATAAACCATTTGACATTATAGGCACAAAGGAAATCTCTTGTCATGCAGACTTACAAATTCTCCCAAGTTGCTTACTTATATCACTACTTTTGGTTTTTTTGATAGGCAAGAAATACTTTCCAAACAAATGAAAAAACTAAACCACCAAAAAAAAAAATCTCAGCTGATGACAAAAGAATAAAGATAAGTTTGTGGGAAAGACCAGGTAAGTGGTCATGTTGACTAAATAAGATTATATTACCAGGTATTTTAGTAATTTTTGTAATTTCTGCTTTAATTATGCAAAATGACCAAAGATTATTTTGAGAACTTTCCAAAAATGTTAGTAGAAAGAACATATCATATACTGCTGCAATACAGCCACCTCTAAAACAAGGCAACTGCTTAAAAACACACAACAGAACTGCAAATTCTAACAGTTCAGTAGTAAAATATTGGTAAAAAGCTGAGCAATAGTATGCAAGCTGAAAAAGACTAACGTGCAGAATGCAGAATAGATATAACAATATAAAATTGTAATTAGTTAGAAATATAACTACATTATATTTATACTGGAAATATATATTAACAATCAGTATTGAAAAAAAGAATACAGAGAACGAGCCTGGATGGGGTATAAATAGTTACCAATGGAGCACATGAATGAGGCAATGGCAGCCCAGATGACAGAAGGAGAGAAGATAACGCATTTCCTGCAAGAGACAGGACAAAATTTTCACAGTAGCTGTGAGGGAGTGGAGCCTGGAGCCATGGGGGCATGTCTAGGTTGCTATTCTACACTACCTCAGGTCACTGCCAGGGAGTGGAGGTAAGGGATTCTTGCTTCCAGGAAGAAGGGCATGGCTTTGGTAGAGAAAAATCGTAGCAGGAGGAGGAAACCGAGTCATCGGGGTCCTTAGTGAGCTTCTTTGCATGTAAATCAGCCTCTTTTTTACACTTTTGTTATTAATAGTGTTGCTGTTAGTTGGTTTTCTTATCTCATTGCTGTTTCCAGTAAATTGTTCTTATGTCAGTCTTTAATTTTCACCTTTTTCTCAACTCTATCCCTGGAGCAGGAAGTGGCAAGGGAGGAAGGCGGGGGGAGCAAGCAAGTAGCATCTGGTTTGGGAGGGTCTTGGGGCAAGGGGGCACTAAACTGGGGAGTGCTGTTCCTAAACCACGACAGAGTGCTTACACATTTTCTCTATCTTCGTATAAGATTTTTTTTACAGTGTGCATACTACTAGACAAACCTGTAAAAAAAAGACTGATCTGTTGGAAATGAAAACCACAACAGAAGGGAAGCAGGGAAAGGAAGTAACCACTGATTTAATGCCAGTAAGCTAACAGCAACAATTTGAACACATAAATACAATGAGAAAATTCTGTCAGAACTGTGTTCATTCCCCTCACGTACCAAAATTGGGAGTTAAAAAATGTTCCTCAGTGGACCTGCTTTTCTAAGCAAGACAACATTACAGAAATCAAAACCAGTTTTCCACACCAATCCAGCATCCTGTGCCTTTTATCAGTAACTTCAACATGCATAAATAATTTTTAAAAAATCACTAAGTTTCTATAGGTTGCCAGTCTCTTTCATATGACCTGGTTTTTTTGCATCCACGTAAGTTTGAAAACGGTACTTGCAAAAGCATCATTTATTGTATCCCTTGTACTGCTGGATAGCAATTTCCTTCTTCCCTGCTGAGAATTACATATTGCAGATAAGTGCTATTTTGCTGGCAACAGACAGCAAAAAGGAAGTAGACCACTATAAAAACAAACATGCACAACTAAACCCAGCATTACTGCAGCAAGATATGTTTTCTTTATATATCACATTAATTGCCTTTTTTTTTTAGCAGTAATAGTTCCATCAACATTCAAAGCTTGAAAGCTGAAGGATGTGTCAGACTAGCAGACCAGCACCACTCCAGTCAGCAGCAGTACAGCACAGGGAAGAAATACATACTCTAAGGAGTAAACATGGTTAAACATGAATTTGATGCCTATGATTCCCCCAGCAAAGAAAGAGCAAAGGCCTTGGGAATGGAAGCTGGATGCTGTCTCTCAATCAGTATAGCCTTCTGCCAGTTGTTTGGTCATGATGTATCTTAAAGGAAAGAGTTAGAAAGTTATATTTCCAACATCTCTCTCTAAACCTTTTCAGAGTGATATTGCACCACTACATACACAACAGTCAGGGAAAGGAGGGTTCAGCAAGCAAAGAGTGAACCAGACACTGACACGTCCCCTTATACAAGGGTCTCTGCCGCACCAAGAGCAGGGTGCTTTGTGCGAGGCAACTCGTTCTGGTGGAGATGCACTCGCTCAAAAAGCAGAGTAGGTAACTCCAAACTTACCCTCCAGCTTAACACATGGTGACTGTTCAATACACAAATTGGAACTAAACCAAACAGTATTGTTGAAATACTTTCCCATGAAGAGCATCTCCCTTCAAGCACCTCTTTTTCTATTTTTAGAAAATGGATTTTTTTTAATCTTACAAGATCTTTTAAACAGTTTCCCCTATTACTTTCAACTTAAATTTAAGACTGTCTTAATAAAATAAATGTGCTAAAAAACAACCAGTCTTATTCAACATTACCTCATCTAAGAAACAAGATTATTTTAAATTGGATTCCATCCTGACCTCATCTATAAAATATTTTAAAAATAGCACAAGAAGAGAAGAATTTAAAATGTTTCCCAAATAAAATTCACCCTGGCAGTCATTCAAACAGAGTAAATATTTTGATACAATTTGCAGAAAAAGCATTAGGTTATATTTTATGGTGCTCATTAAGCTGTCACGTTCTAAATCACAACCGGCATCAAATGATTTCTTCCCTTCTCTACTATTTAAGTTTGACAAATACTCACTGTATAAAAGGTGTCAAGTAAAATTGCCACAGGATATACTGGAAATCCCTGCACCAGCTGCATACTCAAGCATAAAGGAAGTGTCTTTCTGATCCTACAGCCTGATAATACTGGAGTTGCTGGAGGGTTACAGCAGTCTTTGAAAATAAAGCTTCATTACACTGGCATGGAGAGGTGCAGTTTAATCCTCTTTGGAAGCTGGTCCTGCAATCCTACATTTTAGAAAATTGCTGAAAGCCATTGTGCTTTTGATGGGAATTGGTCATTAACAGTACAGGTGCAGACCATGCAAGAGGCAGTGTCAGCACAACCCCTTCCCATATTTTCTGCTTCTCAGGAATTCCATCTGATAATGACAGAAGCAGGTTTTAACAGCACTTTTTTGCCATGGATTAAGTTGTTGCTTATTTGGAGATATAAGATAGACCCTTTCTTCTTTAGGACTTCAATTCCTCTGCATGTTAAAAGAGAGAAAAAAATATACCACTTTCTTCCCATTGCTGAAAAGGAATCTTACTTTACTACAGACCCTTTCTCATTTGTATAAACTTTGGATATTCAACAGAATTGCTGTGCTGTTGGCATAAAACGCAAATTTAATAAAGCATTTAAGTCAATGTGTATCAAGAAACATGTTTACTAATTGTAGTATATATTTAATAAGTACAGCATATATTACATGAGATCTTGAAATCATAAGGGTAATAAATACTCCTGACACAGTAAATAAACCCCAAATAACAAAATTATACTGATATTTATAATTAAATACATCCTTGCCTGACTCCAGTGAGATTTTACCAATATGTTTGATCTCAACTATGCCAATGCATTCTTCCAATCTCAATACCATCAACGCTGGTAACAAAATGTATTTTCTGCAATTCTGTGAAACAGATTTCCAAAAAAAAGGAAAACAGTCAAGGAAAACCAAACAAAAATAGCTAGCAGGTTCTTCAAATGTTTATTCAATTTAACTTTTCCGTTACTGTTCTAAGGTTTCTTTTACTTAAAGTTCGTGGTGTTTTGTTTGGGGTTCTGGTTTGGATTTTTTGGGGTTTTTTTAAAGCTGAAATTTCTTCTAGTAGAACTGAGGAGAAAAAATGTATTTATTTAGCTACTTCAAATTTTCCATGTGAGGGACACTTTTTTTTTCAGTTGCACTTTTACCCAAGACAGTCTTTAGGGTGAAATCCTTTCTTACGGCCACATGGTGGTAGCACTACAGGCTCTTTCACTTGGACATTCCAAGAAATCACAACTGTTAGGAACAGGACTGAGAAGTTTACAAGCACAAGTTTTCAGGCAAGAATCTCTTGTTTCTTGTCTTTTACAGACAAGAACCTTTTGTTTCTTTTCAAGTAAACTGTAGCATTTTCAAAGAGCACCGGACATCATATAAGAAAAAGAAAACTGTATACAATATCATGAAAATAGTTGAGTTCTGGTGAGAAAAAAGCCAAATGACCAAGGAAATATCAAAAGCATATGTCCTCAGGAGATACCTCGTTACATAAATGGCAAAAGTTTGCTTGAAACTGCAATTTTTTGTAAATTCATGTAAATTTTAGAAATTCCAATTCCAGAAACACAATGAATTGGAAAAAGTTGGCAAGAACTATTTAAATTATTTGCTTTCTTATTTAATTATTTTTATTTAGAGGATTAGGTCCACATAGCATTTAAACACTCAAAAAAGTAGTCTGAGACAAATTCAGGTTTCTGGTCTGAACTGCAGAGAAAAGGGATTTGAATCAGTCACCTACATCTCAAATGAATGCTTTAAGTCAATTAAAAATAGAGTAGCAACAGTACCATTTCCACTGCCACTACATCCTCATGTTGTAAATGCTGTCTCTATTATTTGGGAACTACCATCTTTAGTTCCAAATTTAATTTCAATAAAAATACCCAGGCTATTAAATTCCATCTCTCCACTCCTACTCAAAAGCAGTGACAAGGAAGTACAAACAAGTTTTATGGGGATCTGCTTGTTTTTATCCTAATAAAAGGCAGCCAAAAATATAACTGGCTGAGATCTTCTCAGCCCCAGGCTTATGCTACCAGTGTTCAGTGGACAACTGACTCTAAAGCACCTGCTCCAACAAGAGTTTTCCTGGGTCCCTGTACCTCTGCAACGTGCACCACAAGGAAAGACCTAACTCATTAAGGGTAAGATGAGAGCAGGGAAGTAGACAGATGCTTGTTTGCCTGTGAGCTTTTTAAGGAAGACATCTTTCATTCCTTTCCCCCAGTTGGTCTTGCCATCCCAGTATTCCAGAGCCCCATGACAAACTAAGATAGTAACATCACACAAGGAAACAGCGAGTGGAGGGTTCAGCATCCACAAGGTGAGTGAACTGCAGATAGGGATTTGAAGATAAACACAAAGTTGCCCACTCCCCAAACCTGGGAAGAACCGTGCAAGCAAACATGGGACAAGGTAAAGAGGCTGCACTGGAAGCAAGAAAGGGACATGAGTGCACGGAGCCTTGCTATGAACCATGCAAGGAGGCAGTTCACAGCCGTGGACCAAAATTGGAGAGGAGACCAACAGAGACATGGTGGATGTCTGCTATGGGCAGTGTGACCAGGAAGAGGATGAAGTGGATCAGGAAGTGGATGAAGCTCCATTCAAACAACCAGAAGCCACCTCATGATTGCAGGCCTTGATTGTCACAGGGCTCTTCAAATGTCCTGATGTGTGCTCAAGGAGGAACAAACATGGAGGCGAGTGAGCAATGAGACCGAGTGCCCTGGTGACATTTTCTTACCAGAGGTACCAGACAACTCAAGTAGGACAGGTTTTCTGCTGGACATGTTACACACAGGCAGGTAAGAACTGCTTGGGAATCTGATAGCTGATGTCTGTCTCAGCTGCAGAGACCACCAATGAGAGCTTACAGGCTGAAGGAAAGTGAGAAAGGAAAGTGGCAGAAGAGAGATCTGGGCTTCAGGACAGTAGACTTCGGGTTATTCAGGGTAGAGAAGCTGTCCTGACATGGAAAAGTGCCCAGAAGACATCAAAGGTCTATAAGGATAAACTCCTCAATGCTTCACAAGGGTCTTTCCCAATGTGCAGAACGAGCAGGCCTGGCAGAAGGCTGGTGCAGCTGAACAGGGAGTTTCAGTCTGAACTCCACCACAAAATCAAATGAATGGTCACAGATTGAGACTAATATAGAAACACTACTCAGGCATGCAAAAATGGGGTTGGGAAAGGCAAAGCTTATCTTGATTTAGAATTAGCAAGAGATGCAAACAGCAACAAGGGCTTTATCACTACAGCAGCAGCAATACACTAAGAAAATCTTTGCCTGCTGCCAAACCGGACGGGCATAAAGGACTCGGTTCATCCTGGGACATCAAACACACTTGCTCTGAAAGTCACAGAGCTGTCAGAAAAAGAAGTTGAGTATAAAAATGCTCTGATAAAATACTATCACAGACTTGCACACAAACGTGTGATTATTTCTGTTAAATCTCTTTCTTGTTAAATCAACTATTTCAGAACTGATTACCACAGCAATCATATTTAAAGTTTCAGAAACAGTGATTTTGGAGATCAAAAAAGATCCTCTTCCTCTCTTAGGGAAAACAGAGGCAAAAGAGATGGACTAAAACATTCTGATGCTCTGAATTCGAAAACATGCATCATGTGTGTTAAAAAATAAGTGTTAAAGCAACCTGGAGACAAATTAAATAGACAAGAGATCTTTGAATAATACATAATTATAAGGTGCTAAAGGCAGTTTAGAAAGCTTATAAATGCTATTTCCACTAGAATTTGTTGCTTTCTCATCTTTTAGCTCTCTAAATACTGTAGTCCCCAGCACAACTGTTCTAGTTCCACCACAGTTGTTCTACTTCAGGATGGAGTGAAACTTGACGCCAAAATCTATATCAAATCACCTGCTACAATACAGAATATTTGACCACATTAGCACTCTTCACCTGCTATGAAAAGTATTATCACAAATAATGTGTAAACTCCCCAGTACATCACTTCATGTATCAATACTTAGCAGAGATAGCTACTGCCTAAGAAGACTACTTACACACGATTGAAGTTCCACATCCACAAAACTCTCAAGTATTTTAATAAACAGTGATTGACAACTGTTTCCCTTTTCTTCAGTGACTAAACATCCAGCAACTTCCTTTGCTCATCATAAATTGGAATAATATAGATAGCAATAAACTGTAAAGGAATCTGACTTCCAGACATAGATGAGCTATGCAGACCTGTTTATGATTGTACTTTCATTCTGCACAATATGTTAACTTCCACAGTTTAATCCCCAGAATTCATAGAAACTATCCAAGGTCAGTCCAGAAGATGTCCAAGTCCCTTTAGCTAAGCATTTCAGGATGTTATTTACAGATGTCAACCACCTACCGTAAGTTTACCACTTACTTTCCATCAACTTCTGGTCTTTTACACACACAGTGAAACTTGCCACCGAAATCGATGTAAAGATCATCTTCTACAACATGGAATATTTGACCAATGGCAATTTTATCTTTGGCAGGTCCCATCTGAATTAAAGGAGAGCGTCTCAACATGGATGCAAAGGATTCTGATTTCTCTGAAGGAACCTGCAGATGAATAATAAAAAAGGAAAAAAACATTTCACAAAACATGCTGTCTGAAGGAGGATTTAAATTAAAATTTCCATATATAAAAAGGCTTCATTCACTGAATAACAAGTAAAGACTTTACATGTTCATCACATTTTAGCAAGACTTCTAAGGAGGCATCTGGTACATTTCTCCAACACCAAACATTTTACACATTAAAAGTAAAGCTTTCACTAATTCAGTCAAAGAAAAGAATAACAGTGTGCATCTCCTGAAAACATCTGCCAGTTCTACTACTGGTTAGGTAAGTTAATTTAAAAATGCATTCCAAATGTAAGAGATACTCCCAAAAAGAACACCACTCATCTCTTTGTTATCTCCTCAGTGAAAACCAAACCTGAATTAGTACCTTGCAGCTATTCATGCAAGTATTTAATGATGAATAGTACTTAAATCTTTATTTTAAAGAACAAAACCATTTTGCAAAGGCAGCAAAAGTAGAAAGCATGCACAGGATGGATCTAACATTAAAAAAAAAATTGAACCATCACTTCTCTCATTTTTCACTCTACAAACTCAAAGTAACTAAATAAACAAAATGCCAGTTTCTTCTCATAGAGCTTTGGAAAAATGTGAGAACATAAACCTCCTGCTACACTTCATGGAGCCAAACATCTCTGTTCTGTAACCTGAGAAAACTTACTATTCACAGGCTTACCATCATATGCTAAGTGAAATTATCCAGCTATATTAAAGTGAGACTCAATCTCCCATATGCCATCCCTGATATCCTAAGTGTGACTACTTTTTAAGACTGTCACCTTTGAAATGCAATTAGTAAGAAAAGCCTACTTGCTAGGAACAAATGAAAACGGAGAAGCATTTCGAAAGCAATACATAACCAGAAGTGAATCTAAGGAAATCATTTTATAGATGGCTAAATAGATTTTGAAAATTAGAACCCATTAATTCTCCCCACATTTAGTATAATTAATTGATAATAATTACTTTGTGCAAGATTTCAAACTTTTTGGAACCAGCAGAAGAACTAAACCAAATAATCAAGCAATTAAAGGTTCAGAGCTCTGCTAGCTTCAACAACACACTTTCCCATCAACTGCTTCAAGAGGATGCTGAAAATCCATCTATATTTTATATGAACAGAGAATAATGCCATAATTTTCCACTTGTACTTCTGGAAACTTTTATTCTTGGAGAAGTCAAAACAAGAGACAGTTTTGAATTCCAGCTCTGCTGGAAGACACGAACAGCACGGATTGTTCTGACAGGACAAAGTCTCGGGAATTACAAGCTAGAGATCTGACACCTGGTACATTTGCTGCTTCAGAAACAGGAACTGTTAAATGCAGCATCCCAAGGACAAGGGCTGAAAAATGTGCAATATGTGCATACGTGCACACACCACAAAAAGAAAGCATCTGGCCATGGTAAACCACAAACAGATCAGTAGGATCTCACACAGGAAAGCTACTATCATACAGGGTTCCAAACATAGCACTGTTCGAATTTCACAATACATTCTAAATTCAAATACATGAAAATTAATTACACAGGATGCATTTGTAAGTGCCCCAAGAAAAAAATGCAAAATGCTGGAAACAGTAAGAGGACATATTTAAATGTGATTTATTATATTAATTAAAAGGACAGCAGAAAATTTTAAATCAATATATAAATCATAAGATAGAAGTAAACATTTCAAAATTAACATTCCCCCCCCCAAATAACTCTCTCTGGGCAGGGGATTACAAATCAATGTTCATACTGAAATACCAAAACCTGTTTCAAGGGAAACTAAGGCACAAAAAAGGACAAAATTCAGAGGTCTTCCACCGAAGGGCAAAGATAAGAACATGGCAGCAACACAAACTCAGGATGACAAGGATTACTATCATATCATTCCAGATTATTTTCAATTATTCTTCACTGAAAGGCAAACTAATAAGATAATTGGTCCAAACAAAAACAAACAAACCAACAAAAACCCCCCCACAACCCTCAAACAAAAAACCAAACCAAAACTCTCACAATGGCAGGATGTTATCATTTGCAGCGTAACAAACATACTCCACAGCTAAATTCAGACCTTGGGTAAAGAGCAGCTTTGTTTTGACACTTCAACAGAAGATGAGCAGGTCCACCTATGGTTTGAACTAATTTAATGCTAGTGGAATCAGACACCACACTATATGATCCACAACACCAAATGAACTGTCTTTTCTTACATGTAGATCATTTGGAAAAAGCCTGAACTGGTAGAATGGATCAAGAGAACTTCTAAGTTTGGTCTGAAGGGGATTTTCCTCCATTATCTACATAGATGTCATTAGCAATGACATCTGAACACACCAAGCAACACTAAGATTTTTTTGCTAAGCAATTAATACAATACACAGTATACTGGCAATTACACTCATTAAATGGCATTCACCTCATTCATGCAGCCTTCATACAATGGCACACTCGGTAGGGCTCTCTACACTAAAAAAATCTCACAGCGCTTCATGAAGATGAGTACACGAATATCCTACGGATTTCCTGTTTTAATCACCTAAAAATGGTCCATTCTAGTTAATGACGTCTCTCTTCTTTATTTCCCTGGCAGGAAAAAATACGAATGAAAAATTCTCCCACATGCAAACTTGCCTGTGAAATAATCTCTGTACACAATAGACAAATGCTGTCTTTACACACTGACAGATGTGCTCATTGCTTACTAGAAACAGATTAAACTAAAATACAGATGATAATGTACAAAGAAATTTTTTGCCATTCTTCACTGTGGACAGTTTTCCAAGAAGCCACCAGGAATCTGTTAGAACTCTGTCACGGACCTACAAGTCTGCAGTGTTCTCTATTCTGCATCCTGGAGAGGAACTTCTCAAGAGCACAACAGCTGATTTACGTATACAATAATCCTCAAGAGATGCCATTAGTTACTGCCATCAAGGACTCTTTCGTGGACAGTGTAGAAACAGAGTGAGATAAAATGCAGTATTTTCTCCCATTTTCTGCATAACCTACAGCAGATCTCATTAAAGAGTAATTTATCTCAAGCATTTAAAGAGATTTAATGACATTTTGAGTGCTTTCCTCCACAACTTCTAAATCTCCTTAACTGGATTCTCCACAGTAGCATTACGGAAAAACAGTAAGACTGTACAATAACAGGGTAACACACTTTATTAAGCACTCTACTTTTCTGATTCTCAAGGAGTTTTGGCCATGCAGCTCTAATAGACGATGCATTGGTAACATGTCAAGTCACAAAAACTGAAGATTATTTAAAAATTCAGAAGAACAAATGGCACATTCTTTTCAAGTACCTGAAGTATAAAGGCTTTTTTTTACCCTCCACCTTCTTAAATGCCAAATCTGTTTAATTTTCCTTCTAATTTCTCGATTTTAAAGTTTTGTTCATAAATTTTTGGATACCAGTCACTTTCACTGTGCATAGTTCAATGAAAAAACAGCAGCTCTTTCAGCAACAGAACTCTCCAAGATGATACATATTAACCACAGAGTGGGCAAAGTCATAGATTTAAACCCCAGGAGGATCCAAACAAAAGAAGTAACTCCAATGGAGGAACGGAACATACTATTTCTGGAGCAAAGCCTATGACTGTACAAGCAGGGTGGCCCTATCCCACCCACTGAGCAAAATATCTGAAAACCCAGGCTACGTGCTTTATGTCTGCTTGCAAAGGCAAGTAGAATGCACATTGGAATGTGAGAGATATGGATGAGAAGAGATGGGAAATTGGTAATCTGATTGCTACAATTAAGGGGTGAAAGACATTAACATCAAGCAGCACGCAAAGAGCACAATTCGTTGTAACTATCAAATTTGTTTTCCTCAGCACTGTCATCCGTAGCTAGACAGACCTTTCTGTCCAAAGTTAATTACACAACACAACAAAATGGAAAAACCAACTTGCAGTAATAAGTTACTGTGATGCCTCAAAGGTAAGAGCCCCAACAGCTTGGATACCCAAAATGAGACTGGAAAAGGCCTTGAGCAACCTGAACTAAGTTTATCCTGCTTGGAACAAGGGGTCTGAACAGATAACCTGCTAAGATCACTTTCAACATGTACTATTTTACTTAAGAAAGATGACTGGAGCCTGCTATAAAGAATATAAAAACAAAACCAAATATATTAACCTACCCACTGAACAAGTATATATTGATAAGGCACTTATTTCAACAGGCAACCTAAAAAATTCCACTATCTACTAGCCCAGCAAACTTTAATCTTCCATACCTTATAACTACTGGAAGTGTGCACTGTTGCTTAGATATAAACCTAAATCCCAGGATTTTTTTAAGTGTTTAAAGGCATTACTAGGGTAACAGCTCATAGTGATTAATGCAGTTTATTTACCAAATTTTTCTCTTTTACTACTTTTTACTTGAATGCAACAAGCTGTATTTAAGGCAAAACTCCATCATGCAGAAGAATATCATTTTAAAGACAGCAGGACTGACTCAGACACTATACCACGAAATCTGACATCTAACTGTTAAAGGCCTTCCATCCAGAAGCAGCACAAGAAGCATTGCCAGCTTGAGAACTCTCCTGAATTTATCAAAGAATAACCATCAAGCTTTGTTTTCACCAACACAGTTTCCCAGACACTGAGGCTGTCCCAAAACCAGCACTGAACTCTCATGAGGAGCACCAAGAGGACTGACATATGACTACAGTGACTGAAATTTCAACATACAAGCATACCAGCAATTACATCTCAAAGCATTTTCTCTAGGACCTGCCTTCTTTTTATACATTAAACTATTTGTTCTAATGATGATGAGTCCTTATTGAGAAGTTCCATGCATCTTATTCTCATCTCAGAATATCACTCAAACTTTAGGCATCATACCTTTAACTCCTCTCACGGGTGAACAGCTCTCAGTCTCCCCTCGACCAAATAAGTTCATGTAACTTCTCTGCCTTCAACTTTGAACATGTTCACAACTTTGTGCCTAACAGTGACCAGTGATTTTAGAGCTTTCCCAAAGAAAAAACTCTACTTCCTGAATTAGAAAGAAAAGTTTAGTGAAAAAATATTTTAGAAGTATAAGAGCTGACATTAACATTTATTACTTATTTACTTGAAAAATACAGCCAACCTCTAGTAAGTGCCTAATCTACATTTCTAAAAACCCAACTAAGCTTTGACTATCCAGGCTCATTCCACTGTACAGCCATTATCTACCAAGACAGCATTCCCACTAAACCTGCACAGCCCTCCACACCTTGAGCAGTCACAGACCTTTTGTCTCCTCTTCTAAAGTAGTTCTGCACTGGGCAAAACATCCCACACTGCCCACCTTGGATCTTTATCACTTGTACTTCTACCCAAGGGACAAGACATAATCGTTCTTTTTCTTCCTTCAAATTTTTTAAACCCTGTCCCACAGTTTGGATACATCCTGAGATGCAGAAAACACCATCAGTAACCACCTCAGTATACAGCACTAACTGCAGTATTATACAACCTACGCCTTTAAAGAAGACTTGTGCCTACCATTATTTTTTCAAACAACACAAGTTATAGCTCTGCAGGCCAGGGGTTCACCTACTCACTTATTATGAACAGATATAACAAGAAAGAGTAAACAGTAAAGAAGAACAAAAACTGGTAAATACTTGTACTTGCAATATATAGCACATTACTTGCTTGTATTCTGCAGTACATGGAAGAACAAGTTGCCCAGAGAAGCTGTGGGTGCCTCATCCCTGGAAATGCTTAAGGCCAGGCAGGATGAGGCTCTGAACAACCTGGTGTAGTGGAATGTGTCCCTGACCATGGTAGGAGGGTTGGAACTAGATAATCCTTAACATTCCTTCCAACTCAGGTCATCCTATGATTCTATGAAATCAGAAGTCTAAGATGAAATATAACTCAGGAGCATCATTTGGACTTGAATATGAACAGCAATGCAAAGACAGGAACCATCTCTTCTCCATCTCTATTCTAGTATGTGACAACCACTGGAAAAAGTACCAAATTACTTGTTACCCTCTTATTTGCCAATGACATTCATCTTGTGCAGTACTAAGGAAGACAATCTTCAAAGTGCTTGTTAATATATGCCATTCATACATGGACAACACATACAATAGACATCAGCATGACGCTAGTGATGCAAAAATGTGTAAGGCTATTTTAGAATTTTTTTGAAGCTCAATGTTTAATTCTGCAATATGTACCAAGGGCAATTTTAAAATACTATTATTTAAAACCTCCAAATGTTTATGGATAAAACAGACAGATGAAACTATGAACAGAGTAGAAAACAGGAAGATTGGATTAGGCAGAGCTGTACAAGGATAAACAAGGACACAGGATTTAGCTAGCATATACAACTAAATACAACAGCCACAAAATTCACCTACTAAGGCTCATAAATAACAGCTCATCACCCCACATACAGCACAGGCACAATTATAACCAAAGACAGCATGAACACAAAGTCTATTCTTTTAAAGTCCACTGTCTGTTTTGGATCTATTGTCCCCAGAATACAGCTCTTTTTCTTCCCCAATGAGTGGCCTGAGGTTTTGTTCCACAGAAAAAATATATCAAACAACTGAAGTTTATGCTGTTTCCCCACAGATCCAATTTACAACCCAAAGTGGGCAACCACAAAGACAAGGAAGACCTTTTCAGTTTCCATTAAACAAGAGACTTTTCCACTTCATTCTATACAAAAAGATTAAAGTGAAGAACTGATTTAAACTTCTCATTAACAAAGCGTTTTGAAGATTAAATACTGAACAAAGCTTAAACAAATGCAAGATTGGTGTTATTTAATAAAACTACTGAAGGGAAATAGTCCAAACAGAAAGCACAAAACGAGGATTTGTGATTCGAAGCAGTAATTTAGGGAAAAATCTAAGATTAATGACTGCAAAGTCACAAAGAAGAGCTTTGAAAGCAGTCAAGGAGAAAACTGGAAGCTTCCCTGCTAGATATTTACAAGATATACAGATACATATAGATATATATAGAAGATATTTATTAAAAGCTTAATATGAATCACTTCCTATGCGACAATTGTTACAAGGCCAAATTTCCATGAAGACAGCACTTACACACTAGCTAGGATGTTCTGAATTCTATAAGGGAATTATTTTAGTTATAGGGATTCTCATCTAATATTAATTATTTAATACCTACAGGCCAGTAGAAGAAATAACAGCGTAACTAAGAGTTCTAGCAGGTACCATATTCCTTCATTCTCTCCCAGTCTGAGTAATGATTTGAATTGCACCATCAATGGCAGCAAATTCCAAATTCTATAGTTTTGGAATAAACATAGATAGTATCGGTACCCAACTTCTTAAAGGGAAGTTTTGAAAAAAGTAGGAGAGGGGAGAAAAAAACAGAATCACTTTTTAATACAATCTGGTACTACATAGTGATATTCAAGAAGAACACAGTGAGCACTAGAAGACTTTCCTCCAAAATTTTAACATTTGGAGGGAAAAATCTTTCATATTTTATGATTGGAAAAAGCAAGGGAAACAGCTCTGTTCTGCCTATGAGAGGGAAATTGACTGGTATATTTTCATTCTTTATTAAATTTTTATTGACTTTCAAAAACTTTGCACACTTCACGTTTTAATTATCCAGAGTTATTTCTCATCACAATTTTAAAACTACAAGCATCCCTAAAGGACCACCAGAAAGCAAAGCAAACTTCTGCTGTTTCAATCAAAAGAGAAACATTCATACATCCTCCTCAGCACAGTAAAGAAATATGGTTTTATTTTCAAAAGCAAACCAAACAAAACTCTTCAGCCAAATAGGTTGGAAGTAAGAAGCTGACATGAAGCATTTAACCATCCGTTGATGAGAAGCAGTAACTGTTTTGGCAAAGCATCATTCCAACATCACTCCAAATATCAAGATTTTTGGTGGATTTTGGATTTTATTGTCAAAGCCTAATAGTATTTTGTAAAAACCTCCTCACGAAAGCCCTGAGTCCTTGTTTTTGTTAATACTTCAGAATTAGGCTTTAAAGAGCATAGGCACAGAACTCCACTCCCACTGCTAACTTGAAGGTAAAATCTCATAGTGCCTGCTGCATACCGTGTGCTGGGATTCTCAAAGTCTCAGCATACCTGTGAGCATACTGAACTGAATTCTCTGGAGAAGAGCACCCTCTCCCCTGTGGAACATCTGAGACAGCATGACCTACTTCATAAGCCTTCTGTGCAGCTTGGACAAAACAATCTGACAGTATTTTAAATCTTAGTTGCAAACCAGTGACCTTAGAGCTGCTCTTGCCACTCCACTTGAAATCAGCTAAGCTGTAAGCACTGGAATATGAAGAATATCCTACTTTAGTTATCAATTTAGTCCTAAATAAACGACAGTAACACTAATAAAAAGCCTCTAGGAAATCCCATTTAGATAGTTACATGTAGCGGGTTCAGTTCGCAAACCAGGCGGAAACACCAATTTAGTGTAGTGGGTTTGTTCGCATTTTTAACCTCTGTGAGATAAGAATTAGGAGGAATACAAAGCAGGCTCTAAACTTAAAGAATATAAAGAAGTTTATTAAGAGTCAGAATAAACCTTCAGAACACTTCTCCTCCCCTCATCTTCCCCCCTCCTCCCACTTACAACATAAAGACACAAATTTAGGATTATTTCAGTCAGTTTACCACCTCTGTAATAGTCTTTCATCAGTTCACTTAGGGAGAGGAGTCTCTTTTGCCCATGCTATGGGACTTCTCCACAGTCACAGCACAACAGCCGCCCGGGGTGGTTTTCTGTTGACATGTGTGAGTCCCCTCCCTCGATTTACAGCTTTCCCCGCAACCGTTTTCGAGGGTTCAATCTTAGCTAATGGGGTATATTTTAAGGATGAGCTATTCAAGAGCAAA
>VZTD01000311.1:0-29038 GCA_013397725.1 Rhagologus leucostigma
TTTCCAGGGATTTACCCTGATTTAACCACCGTGGCTCCGCTCGTGTCACGTGGCAGGGAAACAAGTGTATTAAAAAGAAGGCAAACAACTTTCTGTGCACATGAAGGATATTGAAACACATTTTGTGTTCTCGGCTGCAGAATTAATACATTTTCAGCATCTCTCTTTAGCTTTTTATGTGTATTTTTTCCATAGATATTTATAGAATATATATATATATTCGCTGTAATAGAGGTGAAACAGTTCGAGGCAGTACCCAACAAGTCAGCCACTGTTTTTTCCCCTCAGGATTAACCTCTTTACCTTTTCTCTGTGTTTACTTTAGAAAACAGATCAATTTAGACTTTTTAATAGTCTACATGTACAGCAAAGCTGTCACTTAAAGTTTACTCCCTGGCTTTGCTTCAGTGAGTTTAGGAGCCTTAATGAGATTTTGTCTGTTCATGCAAATCTCAGTTTGTCTTGCTGCTAATTATCAGGGGCCAGCTTTCAAATCTGCTTAAGGCTGAGTGGTTTTTTTGTGATTGAAATGCGTTTTTCTGTTGCTAAAGAAGCTCTGTGTGTTACCCGGCGTGCAGTAGTCATCACATGGGTATCCATAATTTTCTGGAGCCAGAAGAAAGCAGGGATAAGTAGGAATTAAGAGACATTTGGCCACCACATGGCAATCAGAAGCTGCCTCGAGGCTGGCTCTTGCATCCCACAGTTTGGGATCAGGCCTGAGTCGTATTCTGTTCACTCTCAGTCCATCCCAGGGAAAAATCAGATTTAAGATGGCCTTTTGGACCTTCTGAAGGATGAAGATCATTATTATTTCGACTTGACAAGAGGCAGGGGAAGTCACAGAGCATCTGGTGCTGGAAGTGGCTGCAGAGCAGGTAAATCACTTCCCTCCCGAGGCCAAACACCTTGGAAAAGTCTCCTCCACGTTTCCCATGGCAGCTGGAACTCTTGGCTGAGGCTTCCTGTAATATCCTGTCACTTCTGGCCACTTGCAGAACGGGTTTGATTTTTGCCCTGCAAGCTCTGTCGCTCTGGACCTGGTCACTCGAAGCAGCCTCTAAGCCCTGCCTGATGAACTCCTGCTCCTCTTGGAACTGATTTAGGTTACATAATGAAACTGTGGCATGGAAAAAGGACAGCAGAGAGAATCATTCTGTGGAAATCTGCAGGACGTGGCTCAAGTATTTCTGTTCTGGAGCTGGGAATGTCCCTCTCTCCTCGGTGTCACTACACCAGGAATCCATCATTTAAACTTAGGCTTTAAAAACAGAGATTTTCCTCATCTCCTCGTGTTAAAAAAGTTTTAATTTGCAGAATCTAACGCCAGTTGAACATCGTCTTGTGAGACTTTAGGCGAGGAAAAGATAATTGATTGATATTTTCCTAACAAGTCTTATCAGCACAGCCTTAAATTGGCCTTAGCACGTGGAGATCTTCCCTTGTATGTGGTTTTATTGATATAAAATTATACCTGCAGACTTTATTTTGTAGAGATGGAAAGATACCTCCTGGCGCTGTGGATTTAGGTAGAAGAAAAATACTGAGGAGGGTTGATGGAATGAAATCTGCTTTCACAGACTGAATTCTTATTTGTTATTAGAGAACCATCGGTAGAGCTGATGAATTATAGGGGGAAATCACAATGGCTGATTTTCTAATGAGCTCTGAAACAGCAGCAAACAGAGATTTCTTGTGTCTTGAAGTGAAATTCAGCCTGTTTAAAGGTTAATAATGAGGACAGAGCAGCAGCCTTGGATGGTTTGCAGAAGGCTCTGGATCCTCTCCACATGGAAACATAATTACTCAAGACTGGGAAGCGTGCACGCATCCATCAGGGGTTCCACTGCAATGTGTTTTTTCCAGAACGGTGTGAGATGAAGTGCAAGATTTCCCTTTAATGGCTCCAGTGGCTGCTTTTCAAAGTCTTGAAGGGGAATAACCTCTTTTAATCTCCCTTTGGAAAGCCCCCCAGTCATAAATACTGTGGGGTTTCTGGTTTTGTGTGCTGCCATAGTGAGTAAATGTCAGCTTTCACCCTGCACCTGCTGCCAGACTGCACATGTGGCTCCACAAAAACTGTTTGTAGCCGCTACCTCACGTAAATAAATGACCAAATCCCCTCTTGCAGCAGCCTCAGCACCTATTCCCAGCTCCCTCCCCACCTGTGCTAATAATGACCTCACCCGAAGAGCTGCTGGGGCTGGAGTGTGCCAGATGTGCTCCTGCTGGTGTAGGAGCTTTCCTTTCCCTCCTTCCGTAGCGTTGGGCTTGTGGAGGTAATTATGAACAATTAAAATCAAGATGAACCACTTCAAGGTTGGGATTCTATCTGGTTTTTCCTTAGAACGTGCCAGAATTTCCTCAAGAGGAGGAACTGTTTTTCTGCTGGAAGTTGTCCCTGCCCAGGGCAGGGGCTGGAAGGGGATGAGCTTTAAGGTCCCTTCTCCTCAAACCATTCTTTGATGGCATAAAAATGGCAGAATTTGTGATTCTCTGGTTTTCAGGATGGACATTGGAGGCTGGATTTGATGATCTTGGAGGTCTTTTCCAACCGACAGTGCTGACAAAAAATCTTGGCTGAAAACTGCCAAAAAAAAAAGCACATAAGGAAGGAAATCCCGGGAGGTGCTGAACGTATTTCAGGATGCTGTTTAATAGGATTTTTATCCGGGGAAGTTGCCATTCAAGTAATGAACTGTAGCACAATTTAAGCCTGGTAGCACAATTTTTAAATCCTTGCTTCTGTTTTGGAATGAAACCTAAGAAGATTGTGCAGCAGGTTGAAGAGGAGCTGTGTGTCTGATGCAGCTGAAACTCGGAGGTGATTGTAGGAATCTTACTCATCATATCCCAAACCCAGCACGGGTGCTCTGCAGCTTCCACGAGGTTGGATACTCTTAGTTCCTGTTTGGAAGTTGTTTTTCCACCAAATAAGTTCAGAAAGAACGTAGCTGGCATAGATCCAAGAAAAAAATCTCCACAGACTCTGAGGGAAATAAACTCGACATGAACGTGTGGATCAATTCTTAGGTCAATATTTGTCCTGTAGAACACTTAGAAAAGCAACACAAGGAAGTAACTTTTAGATAGAATGATACAATATTTAAATCTACTGTTATATAAATTTCTGGGCTTTTTTTTGTTTGTTTGTTTGTTTTCCAGAATGAAAGTCCTGCAAGGATATCAAGGCAGCCTTCGGCAAAAGGATCAAGGCATCGCTCCAAGCCCGGAGGAGAAGGTAACCACAGGGAGGATATTGTTATTTCTATCAAATACGCTGCAGGGTTATTGAGGAGGAGTAGCAGAAATACTGAAATATCCCTGTTTATTATTGTCAGGGTTTGGGTTGTACTCCCAGCCTGCATTTGTGGATCCGGGGACATTTTCCTGCCTGGATTTGGGATATAGGAAGTGAGATTTAGTTCAGTTTGCTCTCGTTCCCCGTGCACGGTTGCAGGTATAAATTCAGCCTGCTTTTGGTAATTACTGTGTAATTACTCTCTAAATGAGCTTTTGGACTTGACTGCAACTATTTCTGGCATTTAACATTTAGTAAATGTTGACAGCAGAGCAAAGTGAAGGTTTGAACCTTGAAATGGTTTTAATTGGGTTTAATAGACAGTTGGGCCAGGCTTTCCAAATGAAGAAATTATTTCTCTGTGGAGGTGCTTCCTTGCAATTATGTCACCAACTTTTGTAGTTAAACCTATTAAATATTGTATTTACACACTGACTGGAAAGTAGATTATCTTCAGAATATCCCAAATATCAGGAAGAAAGGAGTTTTAGCTGAGCACTGCCATCCCTTTGTGTAGGAAACCCAGAGGAAGAGCCTGGAAAAACTCTTGGGTAAGGAATAAAAGTGGCTGGTACCCAGGGCTCAGACAGCAGCAGTGGGACTGCAATTTCTGGCTGTATTTCGGTGCCTTTTCCCCCTCCTCTTAGTTCAGTGATTGATCTTGATTTCCTTTCAGTGCTTTGTGCCCCTGACATTTTAATTCTAAAGAAGTCACTGTACATAAACCACTTTAATGTCTCTGTTCAGGAGATTCAGTGACACCTATGAATTGATACGTGTTAAAAACAGCCAGTTCTGGTTAAAAATTGGTGCCGTTTAGCCCAATGAAGATCTTTGTGCACTTAATTTGCCAATCTCACTATTATGAATTCCTGTGAAGAGATCATGTGGTGCTGAGTGTCTTCCCAAGCGGCCACGTTTTCTTTGGATTTCTGTTTTAGGTTTCCATGTGTCTTGAGGCAGAATACTGTAGTTGCATCAGTCCTGCTTTCAGGATAATGAGTAGCCCTGTTTGGGCACCTTAAATACCTTGGAAAAAACCTGGCACTTGGGATCTGGATGTGTGTTCATTTAGGAACTTCCTTCGAGTCGGTGCTAGAAAATTGAAATTTCTTATGTCACATCTCCTGTGCTGTGAAGTTGGAATAATTTGGCAGCCGAAAAACCCTGTCTGGATTCCATTAAATGCAGCCTTATTTTACTACTTAGTGATCCTTAGCTGATCCTAGAACTTCTTTTATTTCCCAAGATTTCAGTATTTGTTTTATATGGCACTAAACTGCACTGACCAGACACACCCCGTTTATGGGATTGTCCCTTCAAAACCAGAATCCAGTGTTCCTGATAAATGGAATACAAAGGATGGCTTCCCCTGTGCTTTGGCTTTCGGGTGGATATTTCTAAAATAAGAATATATTAATAAATTTTTGATATTTTAAAAAATTATTTTTATATATTTATGTATGTATTACAGTATAATAATAAATTATTATTATATTATAATGATATATTATAGTAAGTATCATAATATTTATATATTTATATAAAAAATAATATATAATTATATATTATTTTTATCATTATCTATTGTATCATTATATATTTATGTATTTATTATTATAAATATTACAACCATTTATAAATTTTATAATTATAAATGATTATATATATATTTAAATATTTATATAACAAAACACTCCCCTTTTCCTGATGCAGCGCTCATATTTTAGTTTACCAGAGCCAGGAATATTTTCGGGCATTACCCTTCTTTTTGTTCTGACACAGTGGGGCTGCCACAGGTGAATAATCCAGAGGGTAGGAAAACTTTATGGAGCTGTGCTGATGCATTTTGCACACTGGTGATGATGATCAGAGCTTTCTGATCTAATATTAATTGGAAATAAATCCGTGTACGACAGGAGGGAATGCCTCTTCTCCACAGGCAGATAAATTAGAGGTGTGTACTGAATATTTCAGCTTTCAGGAGTTCAGTCAGCGCTCATTTAAAAAGTGTTTGTGCACCTTGGAGGTGATTTATTGACACTGAAGAGGGTTTATTAAGCTAGAAAGAAATCCTAGCAGGGACATTTAGCCTGGCTTTTTATTTTGAATCTTTATTGGCTCTTGGGTTTCATTTGCCTGTAAACCGGTTTGTTACAGGAGCTGCGGACACCAGGAGCGTGGCAGATGGGATTTCAGAGGATGGTGCTGCTGAGCTGCAGGAGAAAAACGAACCAGGCCTTGCAGAGAAACAGAAAGGTAGGGAAAGTTGAAATGTGACTGCCGTGGAAAGTCCAGCCGGAGCGTTTGGGGTCAAATCCACGCAGTAAAACGATGTAAAGAGGGTGATTTACCCTTAAACCAGCTGCTGCCGTGCGTTTCAGTCACATCTGATTCCTTTTCTGCTTTGAAAAATGTCCCTCCCCCGATAAACCAATTACTTTTGTTTTCTTTTTCCCATTCTTGTGTTTTCCAAGAGGCAGTGTCCCACGGAAAATGCTGCACCAGAGTCCCTTGGTGACTTGTTCTGTGTAAGAAGTGAATCTCTGCACGTTGCCTTTTTGTGCAACTGTTTGGGAGTCTCAGTGTTTGCATTTTACAGGATTCCAGAGGAAAATTCCATCCCTGCCTTCTTTCTTCTCCCTTTGCCCCCCTCCAAAGCTGGATATGGCCCCCTAGACATGGATTTGTATCCAGCTCCAGCATCCATGGAGCCGTGGAAGCAAAACGCAGGGGGAGGAGCTGGAATTGCAGCAAAAAGCTGCATTTTTGTTCTCTCCAGCTCCAGGTGCTTGAGCTGGTTGGGAGGATGGATCCCATGGATGTGGGAAGTGTTCCCAGCCCACCTGTGGCCTCCAGGGCCTCGTGGCTGTGGCAGCCTAATGAAATGTGGATGGATGGCCAAGACATTCTTCCCCAGCTGGGAGAACTTCCATGCCAATTCCCTTTCATCTCTTGGAGCTGTCTTGTCCTTTGGGATGTATCTGGGATGGAATATAAATTCAGGTTATGGTTGGGATGGGTGTAAGAGGAATACCTCCAGCTTCATTGCTGATTTGGGTCGGATCCCCTGGCGGTGTAAGAACCAAATATTCCGAATCAGAAGAAAAATGAAAGTTGGAAAAGACCTCCAGAATCCTCAAGTCCAACCTTTATCATCGAGTTCAACCTTTATTTTAGTGACTGATCTTGATTTTCAGCTTTGTTCACCAAGGCACCTTCATTTTTTAGGTTGAGGACCTTTAAGGTCCCTTCCAACCCGAGCCATTCCATGAGGCCAGGATTATAAAAACATCGTTTATTAGCTGAAATAAACTGATTTTCCTGGATCTTTTAGAGCATTATTTCTGTCTGCTTCGGTCGTATTTTGTTGCAGAGCACTGAGGCTCTGTATCCCAATTTTCCTGGCCCTGGGAGAAGTTCCCAAGTTCTGGATGTAATTCCTGTTGTGTGCTTCATGCCTGACTCGGTCAGATTGCAGAACAAATGGAACTTGCCTGAAAAATCAGTGTGCTTGTTACTTCCAAATTAATCTGCCAGACAGTGACAAAAGACCAGCATCAAACGTAGTTAAAAACTTCTGACAGAAAAAAAGTGCTTTTTAATAAATCAAGCCCTTCTCTAATGCTTTTTGCCCTTTCTGTGATCTGTTACAGAATTTTTAAACATAATTGGCCCGAGTTTAGATGCTTTGAGTAGACTTTACTCAAGGAGTAGCCACCACCTCAACCAAGAATCCCAGCAGGGGAGAATAAGAGGTTAAGGGAAACAAAGGAATCGAGTGAGATGATGTCATTTTCACAGAGGAGGGAATTTCACAAGGTTAAGAAACTTATAAAAATCAAGAAATTTTAACTGTTTTATACAGTGCAGTGCTAAGATTCAAAATACTGTCATAAAAACAAGGTTTTCCTCGCCAGCTAAGCCCCAATTTTATGTTGTTTTGCTTAATAGAGAGAGAAGTGGAGAACGTGGCTCCCGAAAAGCCCGAAAATGGGGAAGTTCCTCCTGATCCCCCTCCTCAGCCTGCCCAAAGGTATGTTTTTATCCTTCATTTTCTTAACCCATGAACTGCTTCCATGTAGTGTTGTTAAAAAGAGGGATGTTTGAGGAGAACATCGCGTTTCCTCTGTGCGTTCCACGAGGACGGTGTGATGGCTAAGGTGACCTTGCTTTTCAAACCCCAGTGGGATTTTTTGTGTTTGCTCGGCAAAGGTTTGTGTTGTTGTGTCACTTGTGGAAGTCACTTTTCCCCGTTCCCACTGTTATTCCAGACGGATCCCCCGTCCTGGCAGCGCGAGGCCGGCACCTCCCCGAGTGAAACGTCAGGAGAGCACAGAGCTCTTAATCCCAGAAAGGTGAGGGGTGTGGGAGGTGCAGAGTGGGTGTTGCTCGGGGCACACCCTTCCCAGCTCCTCTGGCATCGCCAGTTTGGGGGTGGTCACCTCATGGAGGGGACTCCGCATCCCTGGAGTGTCCAAGGAAGGCCTGGACGTGGCACTCAGCGCTCGGGGTGGGGACTGCTCACAGGTTGGACTTTGGAGAGCTTTCCCAGCCTCAGTGATTCTGGGATTCTGTGATCTTTTGATGGCTTTTAGTTGAGTTCAGTTAATTCTGGACAGATCTCAGTATTTCCATTCGTTCCCATTTTCCCTTGTGTCCCTGACAGGAGCGGCAGCGCTAAAACTGCCCCGAGCGTGATCCGGGAGCAGCAGGTGTCTGATGAGGAGGACGAGCAGTTCGTGGTGGAGGCAGCAGGGCCCCTGCCAGAGATGCCAAAGGTCTGCTCCTGTTGCAATTTACTGAACCTTTTTCCATATTTAGTTTGGAATGTCCAGCCTGGAGAAGAGAAGGCCTCCAGGGAGAGCTCAGAGCCCCGTGCAGGGCCTAAAGGGGCTCCAGGAGAGCTGGAGAGGGACTGGGGACAAGGCATGGAGGGACAGGACACAGGGAATGGCTTCCCACTGCCAGAGGGCAGGGATGGATGGGATATTGGGAAGGAATTATTCCCTGTGAGGGTGGGGAGGGCCTGGAATGGATTTCCCAGAGCAGCTGTGGCTGCCTCTGGCTCCCTGGCAGTGTCCAAGGCCAGGCTGGACGGGGCTTGGAGCAGCCTGGGATAGTGGGAGGTGTCCCTGCCCATGGCAGGGGGTGGAATGGGATGAGCTTTAAGGTCCCTTCCCAACCAAACCGTCCCAAGATTCCCTGACTTGTTGAAGTATCCTCCAGCTGAGTATTTTTGAACAGTTCCACGCTGCAGCAATGCCAGCTTTTTGCAACTAAAGCTCTCTTCCTGCACATGTAGGAGCCAGAAGTGGAGCTGGTTGAGGACCAAAAACATGGTACGTTTGCTTTTCTCTATATTTATACAGATCTAGGATCAAGCCCTGGGTTTAAAAACCAAATGCTGAACACTTTAAAATGCTGAACAAAGCAGTAAAATCCCTCCTGAGGGAAGGGGTTTGCAACGTTTGCAGGAAAAACAACTTATTTACCCAGGCTTGTTTTCCTGTGCAGCTGCATTTACAACTGTGCTAAGGACACATTTTCTATGCATCCTCAATGTCAGCAGGATTGAAAATTCTGCATAAAGCTCATAAATGAACGTTTCTTCAAGTGTCAGGTACAGCTTGTCAGCTCTGAGACACGAGGTTGGATTTTAAAGACAAGTTCTAGAAAAGCTTGGGAGAAAAAAGGTCAAATAACGAACACCTTGTGATTAAAATACCAAATAAAATGCAGTTCATGTTGCTCTAAAAATTAAAAAAAAAATTGCATTAAAAAAATTAATTAAGTCTGCATTAAAAAAACGCAGCAGTTGGGTTTTATTTTACTGTCTGAATGTTTAAAACTGTTTAGTGTCCATCAGTGCTGAGAAAAATCCTGATTTTTCAACAGGTGGGCTGGTGAAAAGGATCCTAGAAACAAAGAAGGATTACGAGGCATCCCAGAAATCATCACAGACCACAGACAGGGTGAGGTGGCAATGGCCTTCAAAGAACTGGGAGATGAAATGTTGCAATTGTGACCTTTTTCTTCGCTTTAAATGTGTTTTATTCCTTTTATGATCAGGCTTTTCTCTGTCGTGTCTTGTCTTGCCTATGGGATTTTTTTCCCACAGTTGAGAAAGGGAAGGTAGGTTTTGTTTTTGCTGGGGTTTTTTTGTTGTTTTGTTGTTGTAAAGTGTGTGGGAAGGATCTAGCAGTGATCACAAACCGCAAGCAGAAGGTTGAACCCCCCATATTTAAGTGTCCTCCTGTTACGGTGGAGAGCTCTGGCTTTGCAAAGCTCCTGGTGTGAGAGGCAGCAAAAGGGGATGGATTGGATTTTTCTTATCCCTCGGCCCCGTGGAACCTTTCTAAATCCATTTTGATGTGCTGGGGAGAGGCACCGAGGCACTGCAGTGATGAAAGTCTCATAAAATTAGACAAGCGTGTGATGTTTTGGGGAGGTGAATGCATTTCATGAACTCCTAGATCTTCCAATCACGTTTCTTTTCATCTTAATTCAGTACTGTAGGGTTTTCCTGCCTGTGTTCTTTCCAGGAATGGTCTGCAGTGTTCGAGTCCAGCTGTTCACAGAGCTCTGTGAAATCAGTGGTGACTCTTGAACCTCTTCTCTGCCTCTTCTGGCCTTCCTTTCTTTCCCAGCACGCTGAGCAAGTTGGGATGGCAGGTCTGGCTCTTGGGGGAGTATCCTCCTTTCTGGAGCTTGGGATTGGCTGAGAGCCATGAATTCCTTTCATGTGATTGCAAGGGCTGTGGTTGATGAGCCCAGGCAGGGTGAGATGGGATATTGGGAAGGAATTATTCCCTGTGAGGGTGGGCAGGCCCTGGCACAGGGTGCCCAGAGCAGCTGTGGCTGCCCCTGGATCCCTGGCAGTGCCCAAGGCCAGGCTAGACAGGGCTTGGAGCAGTGTGGGACAGTGGAATGTGTGGCAGGGGGTGGCACTGGATGATCTTTAAGGTCCCTTCCGGCCCAAATTCCTCTGGGATGATTCTATGAATAAAGAACCAAATCCTTCTAAAAAGGGGAGGACACCTTTAGATTGGTGCTGTGCTCCGTGAGGAGCAGGTTTAGCTTTACCCAACGTGCTGAATTCCATCCGTCTGTTAGAAATGTGCTTCTCGTGATCGCTGAAGCACCTCGGGCTGCTTGGCATGAGTTTATCCAGTGGGGAAATTTGCCTGCTTGGAGAAACTCTGCCTTTAGAGAATTGTTTGGAGACAAAGAAGGGTTCCAGGTTGGTCCTGCTGTTGATGCAGCAGCTCCCAAGCTCATTCCTGAGCTGGCCCTTGAGACCAAGCCGTGCGGCTGTCCCCGTTCCCGGGTTTGTAACTAGGTGGTGCTGTTGGATCATCAGTTCCCGGGCTCAGGGTGGGAAGAGCACTGGGGGTTCATTAATGCTGGCTCTCAGCGCTCCCTCACCGGGGGCTCTCCTGTTTGCTGGTGTGTCCTGTCCAGCACCGGCCATGGAACGGGATAATGGGGGAGGATTTACACAGTCACGTGGATTTCAAGCTCAGGAAGCTTCCTTTGGTGTCTGTGCTACATTTTCTGGTTGGCTTTTTTTTTTTTTTCTAACTAAACCAGTCCCTTTTTAACCCCTTAAATATTTTTAAATGGCCAATTGTGACCCCCTACAATAACCATTGAGTCCCATCGCTGGTTTTCAGCCCCTGAAACATTCATTCAATGCTCGGTTGGCTTTTGTTGCCCTTTTGAAGCCCTGCTCTGTGTTAGCAGTGCCCAGAATAGACAACTAATTCTGGAAAAAAAACCTGCTGACTTCCTAGTCCATCACGTGGAAACTTGCCCAGGCTCCTGGAATTCCATCGGATCGCCTATCCAAGCAGCTGGCTGCTGCTGCAGGAGGTTTCCTTGCTGCCACTGCTTTTCAGATTATGGGGTGGAAGTGGTTGGGATCCAGAGAGGAGTGTAGTTCTCCTGGAACTGTGATCCACAGAGGAGTCTAATTCTGAAATTGTGACCCAGACAGGAGTGTGGTTCTCCTGAAATTGTGATCCAGAGAGGAGTGTGGTTCTCCTGAAATTGTGACCCGGAGAGGAGTGTAGTTCTCCTGAAATTGTNCCCGGAGAGGAGTGTAGTTCTCCTGGAACTGTGATCCACAGAGGCGTCTAATTCTGAAGTTGTGACCCAGACAGGAGAGTGGTTCTCCTGAAATTGTGATCTAGAGAAGAGTCTGTTTCTCCTGAAACTGTGATCCAGAGGGAAGTGTAGTTTTCCTGCCAGAGAGGAGTCTAATTCTCCTGAAACTGGGGTATAGAGAAGTGTAGTTCTCCTGAAATTGTGATCTAGAGAAGAGTCTGTTTCTCCTGAAACTGTGATCTAGAGAGGAGTATGGTTCTCCTGAATTTGTGATCTAGAGAGGAGTGTGGTTGTCCTGAAATTGTGATCTGGAGAAGAATGTGGTTGTCCTGAAATTGTGATCCAGAGGGAAGTGTAGTTTTCCTGAAATAGTGATCCAGAGAGGAGTGTGATTCTCCTGAAATTGTGATCCAGAGAGGAGTGTAATTTTCCTGAAATTGTGATCCAGAGGAGTGTGGTTCTCCTGAAATTGTGATCCAGAGAGGAGAGTGGTTCTCCTGGAATTGAGATCCAGAGGGAAATGTAATTTTCCTGAAATAGTGATCCAGACAGGAGTGTGGTTCTCTTGAAACTGTGATCCAGAGGAGTGTGATTCTCCTGAAATTGTGATCCAGACAGGAATGTGATTCTCCTGAACTTGTGACCCAGAGAGGAGTCTAATTCTCCTGAAACTGGGATATAGAGAAGCGTGGGTCTCCTGAAATTGTGATCTAGAGAAGAGTGTAGTTCTCCTGAAATTGTGATCCAGACAGGAATGTGATTCTCCTGAACTTGTGACCCAGAGAGGAGTCTAATTCTCCTGAAACTGGGATATAGAGTAGTGTGGTTCTCCTGAAACTGTGATCTAGAGAAGAGTGTAGTTCTCCTGAAATTGTGATCCAGAGGAGTGTGGTTCTCCTGAAATTGTGATCGTGGTTTCCCTCAAGTCCTTGTGACCCAGAGAGAAGTGCAGTTTTCCTGACAGCAGAGTCGAATGGAAAAGATGATTAAAAATGCTCGGAGTGTGTGACAGGCACTTGCCAGTTCAGAAAACAAGAGCTGGAGACACGACTGAATCCTGGGAATTGATTTTAGAGGATGGAGTTGCTGTGACACAGAAGACAGTAAAAAACCCCCAAATTTCCAACGTGGCCTTGCCTCTGGGAATGTTTCTGTGTCTATTTAATTTGTTTTCCATCACACTCTCCAGGAGGAATGTCTTCTGCATCAGGATGCAGCTGTATTCCAAACTGTGGTGTGCATCACAGAGTAGATTTAAGGGCACTGCTGTATTTTTGGAGTGAGGTGTCCAAAACTCCAGGGAATACTTGAAACAAAACTTTGGGAGATGCCATCTGCTGAAACCATGGTTATCCCTCTATCTGTCACTATCTTCCCTCATTTTATTAAACTACTCAATACATCCAAAAGAAATGAAGTGTTTTCCCACTTACATTCATCAGTCTTTTAAAGCCTTGATCTTCTGCCAGTTGGGAGAATGAAGAGGGGAAAAAATAGTAGGCTGAGTGCTGGAACTTTTGGTTAATCCATTATTAACTCCAGTATTCAGCAAAAAAAAAAAAAAAGATCAATGGATCTGCCTGATTTATTGGGGATTAATCAGCCAGAAACGAGGTGAAGTTGGTGGATTAATGCTTAATCCAAATGTAACAGTGGTGCCCTCTCAGGGATGTTTCACACCTTCCAGCTGCTGATGGCTGAGGAACATTTATTTATGTTAAAAACATTCCTCCCAAACCCTTTCTGTGCTGTGTTTCCCAAACATGCATTTGCTTTTGGAGGAGTTTTACTAAAGGAAAAGAAGGGAGAAGCAAAGAAAACTGGGACTTTCATCATCTAGGTTTTGCATGTGCAGAAACTTACAATAATATACACAATTCTGAGGTCAAACAGAGGGGTCGTTCTGGAAATACACAAGATTTTTGCTGCCTTGATTAGCTGCGTTCAGCCTGGCAAATTCCTAAAAAAAAAAAAACTTCCTAAATTTGTATTTGTTTAGAATCTAAGCCTCTAATGTTAACCAGAGAAAGAAACAGATGTTCCATTTCGTATTCCACTTCATTTATTTGATGTGTGGAAAAACGTAGGCAGGTTATTAAATAGCTGAAGCAAGTGGGATAACAGAATTCCCATCTTTGCACTACCACAAAGGGCTTCAGAAAAGCAGCAGCCTGGAGGCTTCTGGGAGGAACAAGTGGTATTGAATAGCTCAGCACCTGGGCAATATTAACGTGAATTACCGGTGCGATCCACCGTGCACTTCAGAGCTTGGGACAAATCTAATCAGCGCTGATTCTGTTTGTTTGAAGTGCTGCAGGTCATTGATTTGCGCATTAATCCATCAGCCGCGCGGCTCTGGGTGTGCCCTGCAGGCCGTGCATTTCGCGTGCTGTGTTAGCCAGCTGCGGCCAGAAATCCCGTTATTTGTCTGACTGATTCCCACCACGGCATCCTGCCAGCGTGGTGTGTCCTCAGGGATGCTGACAGGGAAGTGGAGGAGTCACCTCTTGGAAGGGTTTTCACCTCCGTGACATCTCTGGTGATGATGATGTGGCGTTAACTCATCGGGAATTCAGATTCAGTGGGAAATCTCCCTCACAGTTCCTCAAAAATCGGATTTTTTACCCAGCAGCCAGGAGCTCAGAAGGAGGCAGCGTGTGCTCCAGGGTCCTTACAGTGCTCCCAGCTCAGGGGACGAAAATGTGCTCCCCAAGCAGTGGTGTTACAAGCTGTGAACACGGGAACAGGGCTCTGGCCACTCTTGGCGTAATCCTGGCGTCGGGGCCCCTTTGTGCCCCAAACGGCGGAATTGCTGTCCTGTGGGTGCAGTATGAACCCAAGCGAGCCAGCAGATGGATCCGGGAACACAGAGCACGTGTAGAAGCGGCGAGGCAGCTGTGGCTGCCCCCCTGGAGAGGGTGCGGTGTGTAAAGGACACAGCTCAGGGCCTGTCACGGCTTTCAAGGAGCTGGGGCGCGGCCTGCGGGGAGAAGAGTTGTTTAACACAAGGAGCAGGTTTATTCCAAGTCATTTTTCGCCAGGAAAGGCTGCTCGTCCAAGAGGAAGAGGTTCCGGACACAGGGAGTGTGAGGAGAGAGGGAAGGCTGGGCAGGACTGGCACCAGTGGGTGAATTGATGGGATCATTCACCATCATCGTGGGTGAATTAATGGGATCTGCTGTCGCTAATTCCAGCTGGAATTGTCTCCTCGGGCTCTGGATTCACAGGGCTGGAGGCCCTCTGCTCTGGAGCCAAGCCGAGAGAGCTGGGGGTGTTCTTCTGGAGAAAGGAAGGATCCAGGGAGAGCTCAGAGCCCCTTGCAGGGCCTAAAGGGGCTCCAGGAGAGCTGCAGAGGGACTGGGGACAAGGGATGGAGGGANCACGAGTCCATGATTTTGCTTTGTGTGCTGAATACTGCCCCAAATACAGGAGATTTTGGGAGCTGACTTCTCCCCAGGACAGGCTGAGCGTGAAGGAAAGCAGGGTGGGTGTGTGGGCTGGGGTGGATGTTCATGGACACCTGAGAAGTCCAGCTCTTTTTTAGAAGGATCAAATATGAACTGGAGGGAAAACCACTGCCCTCAAAAAAAAAAAAAAAGGAGAAAGGAGATTTAAAAAGCTCTCTTGAAAGAGCCATTCTTTGATTTCCTTGTGGAGCCTTCCAGCTGAGGAGCAGGTCAGACTGACTCTGGTAAAGAACATTGTGTCTCCAACTCCTTGGCCTGTGCCTGAACCCCAAAGCTGGCATCAGCAGAAAAAGCATCCTGTTCATTTGAAATGCTTTAACATTTACTGCTTCCCCCCCTGGTTCTGTGAAAGAGTTTCTTACGGGGATCCCTGGTGGATAGTTACAGTCTACTTAAAACGCAGACTCCGTAAAAACCAGGAAAAGAAAACAGCCTTTATGATCAAAAAATACATTTTATACAATAAAAAAAAGCGCCCCACCTTGTTGGTTTTGCACCAAATATATCCCAGTTCCTTGTCCAAAATGAAGTTTCTGCCCTGTCCTGTAGAAAGAGGTGGGGGGGAAATGGTAGAGCTCAATAAAACTGTGATTACTTGGGTCTGTTTTCCTAGTGGGACATAATAACAGAGTTAAAAGGGGCTGTAGAAACTCTTAAAATGCTTGATGGATGTTTGTACTAATTCGATTCATATTTAAAAAAACCTGTTAATTAAAAACAAGAAACAAAGGAGAAGGTGTATAAGAGTAAGCAAATGCTGTTTCTCGAGACTCCGGTGGTTTCTGGAGCCTTGTCGATTATTTCCCCCTTACTGATTGAAAAAGAAAATCCCTGCTTTCAGATTTCTCAGGTCCCTGCACCCGAGTCCACGTCGTGTTCTGCTCACATTGAGGTAATGGGAAAAGCAGCCTTTTTTCCCAGGGATCCAAAGTAAACATTTATCTTGGTGCCTCACGAAAAACACGAAGGCAAGGAAACGTGTTGGGCCTACAGAAGCGATCCAGCCTTTTATATGGGGATAATTTATTGGTTCTGGGGCTGCTGTGCGAGGGGAGTTGGTCGAGGTGTAGGGCCTTATGAAAAAGCCTGGAACAATTCGGGTCCTGGCGTTTTTCTCCCGGCTGAAAATCTCCTGTTACGCGTTCGTGCAGAGCGAGCAAAGGTGGCATTCGGGCCTCGTACCGCCCACATCGCCGGCTGCAGGAAACCATCCGCCGTAATTCCAGGGGATTCCAGAGGTTTTAACCCATAACTGGGGCTGCGGAGCTGGGAACAGGCACTCACGGGTTTCTCTCCCCTCAGTTATTTAAAATCACTGACAGTTGGCAAAGCTTGAGAGCGTCGTGGTGATAATTCTGAGCCTGAGCTGCAGGACGTGGAATCGTGGCTGGATTGTCCCAAGGCCAGCTTGGATGGGCTTGGAGCAACCTGGGATAGCGGAAGGTGTCCTTGCCCATGGCAGAGGGTGGAACTGGATGAGTTTTGAGGTTCCTTGCCAGCCAAACCACTCTGGGATTCTGGGAATCTTGGTCGCACAGGCGTTAATGGGACAAAGAAAGAACGGATGGTGATTTTCCAACTTGTGGGCTGAGGGACACAATGTGCCCGTTGAGCTCCTGTGCCTCCAGGTTGGGAAATCTTTCTTGGAAAGGAAATTTTTCTTAGATTTTTCTTGAAACTTGGGAGTTCTTACACCACTTCAATATCATATAGTAAGTGAGTGTTTCAAAGACACGTACTAATTTTTAAAACTTTTTTGGTTTTATTTTTAAACAAACCTATGGATGCACCTGTCTGTATAGTACTTACTAGATTTTTATTCCAAATAGTATTTAATAGGTTTTTAGTGGCGTTGTGTTTCAGATCTTGCAGTGCCAGTTGGCCTTGATGATCCTAAAGGTCTTCTCCAACCCAGACAATCCTGTAATTCCATGACTGACTTTGGATGCGATAAATTGTCTCCTTTTAATCTCACTTTTGAAGTATTCAACTGCACAAAGAACATGCTGGCATTAGAGGGACACTAGAATTAATTTTCAGTATTTACTAATACACTTTCAGGACTGATTCGTCAAAAATATTCCAAGGTTTTTTTGTTTTCACTTGAGCTTTTCAAGCAGCTGTGTATTTTAGCCTGGAATATTTCAAATTGTGAGCTGGATCTGTGTTTATAGACCTGTGTATTTATAGATCTGTATACAGATATATTCTGTATGTAAAGTATACAATTCTGGTTTTGCTTCTTTACTGAATTGCGGGATTTTAATTTCTATTTTATTTTTTATTTTGATCTCATACTTCCCCGTGGAGGGAAGTGTGGCTCTTTGGTCTGTCTAGGTATTGGAGAGGTCACGTCAGCATTACAAGGGTGAGAAATGGAATCATTTTGGTTGGGAAAGATCTCCAAGGCCATCGACTCCAAGATGTGCCCGGTCCCCATCTTGTCACCAGCCCAGAGCACTGAGTGCCACGTCCAGGTGTTCCTCGGACACCTCCAGGGATGGGGACTGCACTCCAGTGCCTGACAACCCTTTCAGTGATTACATTTTCCCTAATATCCGATTTAAACCTCCCCTGGCCCAGCCCGAGGCCGTTCCCTCTCCTCCTGTCCCCGTTCCCTGCGAGCAGAGCCCGACCCCCCCAGCTGCCCCCTCCTGTCAGGGACTTGTGCAGAGCCACAAGGGCCCCCCTGAGCCTCCTTTTCTCCAGGCTGAGCCCCTTTCCCAGCTCCCTCAGCCGCTCCCGGGGCTCCAGCCCCTTCCCAGCTCCGTTCCCTGCCCTGGCCACGCTCCGGCCCCTCCGTGTCCCTGTGGCCGGAGGGCCCAGAACTGGACACAGCCCTCGAGGGGCCTCAGTGGTGCCCTGGGGCTGTGGCCACACCGTGGCTGGCACGGCCCAGGGGCCTCTTGCCCGCCCGGGCTCGCGTTCAGCCCCGTCCCCGGCACTCCCAGGGCCTTTTCCGGCTTTCCGGCCGCTCTTCCCCGAGCCTGGGCTGTGCCACGGGGTTGTTGTGACCCCAGCACGGGACCGGGCCCTCGGCCTTGCTGCCCCACGGCTCCAGGCTGTGCGGATCCCTCTGCAGAGCCCTCCTGCCCTCCAGCAGATCCACGTCCCACCAGCTTGGTGTCTGCAGCTTCCTGAGGGTGGCCTCGATCCCCTCATCCGGATCACTGATAGAAATTAAAATATTAAGCAGGTCTGGGCCCAGTCCTGAGCCCTGGGGAACCCCACTGGTGACCAATCCCAGCTGGATATGGCCCCATTCCCCACCCCTCCCTGGGCCAGGCCATCAGCCAGTTTTTATCCCATGAAGAGTGCACTTATCCAAGCCATGGGCTGCCAGCTTTTCCAGGAGAATGCCTTGGGAAACATTCCAAAACTTGGCATTTGGAAAATAGAAATGAAGCAGGTTTTCACACACCAGCCCTCAGATAATGGCCTGGCTGAGTCTTCTCCCTTCTGAGAGAGCTGTATGTGAAATAAATTCCTTATTTCTTGGCTGAGGCCATGGATAATGGATGGCGGGGAGGAGAGTGGTGAGGGTTTGGAGCAGTTAGGAGATGAAAAACAAGGCACTGGGATGTCTTCCTGGGAAGCTGTTGGATCGGATACAACTCTGCTGATGGACTGGAGGTGTCTTCACTTCCCAGTCCCTTGTGGAAAGTGCAGTGCTGCGGATTAAAGCCTTTCCTCTGGCTTTGGTGGAGCACAGAGTAGGAAAAGGAGTAGGAAAAGGGAGTCGGGATAGAGAGAGAAGGGTTTGAAACGCTGCGAGAACGCAGCTCTTCCATCCTAAAGGACAGCAAAGGCACGGGTGGCTCCACAAAAGCTCTGGACGCCGTGGTTGGTGTGGTGTGGGGTAATGAAACACCTGCTGCTGCGAGGGCTGAGCGGAGGGAATTCGGGGCTGTGTTGCGTTTAACAGCTCAGCCAGGGCTCGTGAAGTGACTTGGGAAGCGAAGGGCACGGGTTCAGCAGCGTTCGTCACCTCAGCCCAGTTCCTAATGAAACCACTGGAACATAAACTCCCAGTCAAGCCAGGAATCCCCGCGTTTTCCTGCTCTGCGTGTGTGGCAGAGCACGGGCAGCGGCCCCGAGCGAGGCTCAGCCTTGGGATCTTGAGCGAAGCGTTTTCCTCAAACACATCTCCGCGTCCCCCAGTCCTGCAGCCAGCCCAGGGCTGCTGAAATGTGCTTGGCAGGAGGCCCTGCAGCCTCCAAAAGCCAGCTGAGCAAACAGCCCCGGCTCGCACAGGAAGCCAGGCCAGTTGGGAGGAGGGCAGGAGGGGACAGAGGGACGGATTCCCTGTCCCATCCTGTCCCAGCACGCGCTGCCACCTCCGTGTGTACCAGGAATTGTGCCTAGGAACCGGCTCACCGTCTGCTTGGGGTGGCAGGGAAAGGCCTTTCTAGTTTCCTGGCATACAGTAAACGACCAAAACGACTTTAAATATCAAGCTCTGTGTGTCTGGGTTTGGGAATTTAACCTGCAGGAGTGTTGGAAAGAAAGAAAAACGAGGTTGTTTTTTATTTCGTGGGGGAGAAAAATCCCAGTGGGCTTTTCCTTAATGGCTTTGCTGGAATGAGATTATTCCGGTGTATTAGCAGCGTGGCATCACTTTGCTCTTTTTCCAGCATCCTTTTGCTCCTGCTGGCTTTGCCACCGGAGCAAACTCTGTATTTGAGTTGCAGTGAGCTCAGCGGCTTCAGGAGCTGCACCGCAGAGACTCTGCTGGCTGCACGTGAGGGAAGTAGCACAAGCCCAAATTCCTTTGGAGCAGTAGAGTTTATGGAGGCCACACCTGCAGCCTGCACGGTTTTATGGCCGTGAACAGGAGTGCAAGGCAGGGAGTAACCACTGTTTTAGCTCTGTTTTAGGGCTGTTTTAGCTCTGAAGTGCTGGCATTAGGAAATCCAGATACGGACAGTGGAGGGAGAGAAGCATCTCGAAGGGGCTGATGCAGGGAACTCGGAGGAGGCTGTGCCCTGGAGTTCCCCCACAGCAGCAAAACCTGCTGCTGCTTTCAAAGCTTGCCCAGAAAGCTGTAGCTGCCCCTGGATACCTGGAAGTGCCCGAGGCCAGCTTGGACGGGGCTTGGAACAACCTGGGATGGTGGGAGGTGTCCCTGCTCGTGGCAGGGGGTGCAATGGGATGAGCTCTAAGGTCCCTCCCAGCCCAAACCATTCTGTGATTCCACAACTCTTCCATTTCAGACTGTCATAAACACTTCTCCATCTACTTTCCCAGTTCCCAGCCTCCAAAACACCCTTCATTCATCCTGCAGCAACAGTTTTCCCTAATTCCGATGCTTTCCCTATTGATCCCTTCTGTTAGGAGAAGCCACTTGTCTCGGAAGCCTCCAGGAAGAGGGAGAGAGACTTGGTAGCCAAAGAAATCGAGAAGTTCCAGGTGTCCATTCAGACCGTGTGCCAGAACGCCTTCAGGCTGGGCAGGATCGTGGATTACGTCCAGGAGGACATGGATGCCATGAGGAACGAGCTGCACGCGTGGCGGCAGGAGAACCGGGAGCACGCGGAGGCTCTGCAGAGGGAGCAGAGGTGAGCGTGGCCAGAGGGGGCTGGGGGTGTCTCTTGAGACAGGGTTTAGGGGCTCTTAAAACTTAGAAACAACGTAAATATTGAACCCAGAGCAGGAGTGGATTCCTAAATCCCAGCCTGCTCTTTGTGCCGTGGATTCAGCGTGTTCCGGTTGAAACGGATTCTCACCTCTGTGTCTTTACACTCCTTGAAAACAGAACATCCCTTCCAGCTGCGTGTGCTGTGATCTTAAACGTGAGGCAGAGGTCAGTATTTTTGGGGCCATATTCGGCCCAGACAGATCTGCTGCTGCCTGAATCCCCGTGCTTCATCCCTGCAGGAGCAAACTGGGGGGATTCTTAGCTGAGGCCTCTCCTGGTACACAGCAACGAGTTAAATGTGAGCCCCAAATCAGAGCAGCGAGGCACTTCCAATCCGTCAGGAAGGACAGGATTACAGAGCAGCAGCCATGGAGAAGACAACGCTTCCCACGTGTCCTGGGAGTGGGAAGCTTGGCCTTGCTGGCTTGCTTTTGTGACAGAGAGCTGCAGGATCCCTGTGGGGGAATGCCTGTGCAGTTCCTGTGGGGGAATGTCCGTGCAATTCCTGTGGGGAAATGCCCGTGCAATTCCTGTGGGGAAATGTCCGTGCAATTCCAGGGGGGAAATGCCCGTGCAATTCCAGTGGAGAAATGTCCATGCAATTCCAGTGGGGAATGCCCGTGCAATTCCAGTGGGGGAACTTAAGTGCAATTCCAGTGGGGAATGTCCGTCCAATTCCAGTGGGGGAATGCCCGTGCAATTCCAGTGGGGAAATGTCCGTGCAATTCCTGTGGGGAAATGCCCGTGCAATTCCTGTAGGGGAATGTCCATGCAATTCCAGGGGGGAAATGCCTGTGCAATTCCTATGGGGAAATGTCCGTGCAATTCCTGTGGGGAATGCCTGTGCAATTCCAGTGGGGGAACTCAAGTGCAATTCCAGTGGGGAATGGCCATCCAATTCCAGTGGGGGAATGCCTGTGCAATTCCAGTGGGGGAATACCTGTGCAATTCCTGTGGAGAAACGTCCGTGCAATTCCAGTGGGGAAATGCTGTGCAATTGCAGTGGGGGAATGCCTGTGCAGTTCCTGTAGGGGAATGCCCGTGCAATTCCAGTGGGGGAATACCTGTGCAATTCCTGTGGGAAATGCCCATGCAATTCCGGTGGAGAAATGTCCATGCAATTCCTGTGGGGAATGCCTGTGCAATTCCAGTGGGGGAATACCTGTGCAATTCCTGTGGAGAAATGTCCATGCAATTCCAGTGGGGAATGCCTGTGCAATTCCTGTGGGGGAATGCCCGTGCAATTCCTGTGGGGGAATGCCTGTCCAATTCAAGTGGGGGAATACCTGTGCCATTCCTGTGGGGAATGCCCATGCAATTCTTGTGGGGAAATGTCCGTGCAATTCCTGTGGAGAATCCCGTGCAATTCCAATGGGGAAGGCCTGTGCAATTCCTGTGGGGAGACGTCCGTGCAATTCCAGTGGAGAAATTCCCGTGCAATTCCTAACGATGCCCTTGGTGATTTTTGTGGTGGAAACGAGGGGAAAACCAAAGGATTTGGAGATGTGGACTTCAGCTGGTGAGCCCTCGAGTGACTGGGTAATTCAGAGTGGCAGCAGGCTGCTGCAGGCCAGCGTTTCCTGGCTGTCCAGCATTCCTGAAGATTGGAAAAATTACTGAAAAATTATGAAGGGGGCACATTCGTTTGAAAAGCGTTTCCTCGTTCGCTTAAGATGCAACTTGTGGTTCATTAGGGTAGGATTTATGGAATTCCCTGTTAGTGTGGCATTGCCTGTCCTTGTCAGCAGCTCCTGATGGCTCCGTTTTCATAGCATGGAATCATGGCATAGTTTGGGTTGGAAGGGACCTTAAAGCTCATCCTGTTCCACCCCTGCCATGGGCAGGAACACCTCCCACTGTCCCAGGCTGCTCCAAGCCCTGTCCAGCCTGGCCTTGGGCACTGCCAGGGATCCAGGGGCAGCCACAGCTTCAGAGTTTTAGCAGAAAAACCAGATGAGCCAAGAAGTGATTTTTGCTGTCGAGTTACGGGTGATCTCCCTCAAACAAACAATATTCCCCTCTCTCCACATTATTAGCCTTGTCTTTGTGCTTCTTATTCCGAACTTCCTTTCAGGAAAGGTGGGAACAACTTAAAGGCCAGGTTGGACGGGGCTTGGAGCACCCTGGGACAGTGGGAGGTGTCCCTGCCCGTGGCAGGGGGTGGCACTGGATGGGCTTTAAGGTCCTCTCCAACCCAAACCATCCTGGGATTCTGTGATTCCATGGAACACTTTGCAGCCTTTCAGGTATCGAACTGTGCTTCCTTGGAGGATTAAATAACCTGAAGCAGCAGAAAGTTTCCAACAACATCACTCTCCTCGTGTCTCTTCCAGCGTCACAGACAGCGCCGTGGAACCACTGAAAGCTGACCTGGCTGAACTGGAGCAGCTGATCAAAGACCAGCAGGACAAGATCTGTGCTGTCAAAGCAAATATTTTAAGGAACGAAGAAAAAATCCAGAGGATGGTTCTTAGCATAAACTTGTCTTCAAGAAGGTGAAGAAGAGGGAAAAGAAATGAAAGAGCCTTGGGACTCACTGACACTGCTACCAAAAAACCAAAACCCAAATAGCAGATATGCCTTGTTCAGATGGAAAATGTTTAGGGACCAGAACCCTAAAAATTCTATAAAAAACCCCATTATTGCATTGATTTTTAGATGTTGATATTATGCAGGATAAAATGATACTCACTTGAATGCTCAAGTTGCAGAGCTATTAAAAGAACTTGTTTGTTTAACTGTGAGCTGCTGCTTCTCACTTCCAGAGCCCCCTTTCCCTCCCTGGCCACTTGTCCCTACATCTCCTCCTCCGTATCTCCCCTGAAATTCCCTCTGAACACGCTGTCCTGATAAATGAGTATTCAAGAGTTGATTTTCCCCCTTAAATGTTCCAAACTGCCGCAGGTCAGAAGGCTCCTGAACCCTGTTCAGAGCTATCAGGAATCTGATTAGGACCAGGCAAAAACTTAGTTCGAGCATCACCACGTAAGGGAGCTGAAGTATTTTATCTGCCCAGGTGTTAATTCCATTTTTATTGCATATGTTCATTTGGAAAGGATTAATTTAAGTACCTGTTTCCTCCCCAGTGCACGTCCTCGTAGCTTTTGCTACGGGAATAATCCCACTGATTTTTTTTTTTTTAGTGAGCTGCAGATGTCTGTGGCGTTTTCCTAATGACCTCTGGAGTGTCGTGCCCATGAGAGTCCAGCTTTAGTGATTCCTAAACCTGCAAAGAGTATTAGTGCAGACACAACTGTGGGACTCTGCACCGGGTGCAGTCCCCTGCAAGGCTGTTGCCAAGGATTTTATGATGTTGTTTGGATCGTGGATGAAGTGTGAGTGGCCTTGTTTTTCCCTCTTTGATTGCTGTAGCCGTGCTTTTTCGGGTTGGTTTTTTTCTTTTCCCTTCGTGGTTTCTTTATCTGGTGCCTGGACCTACAAACCTACCGAAAGATCATCATCATCATCATAACGTGAGTATTTAGGGTGTTAAATACAGACATTTGGAAGGGTAGGAGGCTTGGCTGTGGGGGGTTTTGGGGGCGGTGGAGAAACATTTGGGGGCTTGGGAAGGAAGAGGAGAAATTTTTTGATCTCTCGTAACAACAGCCTGCGAGGCTGAGAGCTCTTTGTGTTTGCACGGCCCTTTTTCAATGCCTGGACTGCATCCCGGGTCTCAGCACACGAAGGAAAAGGGGTTCAGGATGTCCAGCAGCACCCCCAGAGCTGCCGGTGAAAGCCTGTGGGGTCACTTTTCCCTTTAAATACTTGGATTGCACAGTACGGGGTTTGGTGGGATTGCTCAGAGTCCTGCTGAGGTGGTGTTCGACCCCATGAGCTTCCCGCTGCTACAAGGGCACAGAGAGATTTGTCACCTGTCCCCCAGCCTTTGTCACCCCTTGGTCCCACTCCCACGCCCCTCTGCATGCACAGAATCCAGCGTGGTGCTGCTGGAGCACAGAACTGGCAGGAAAGCGGGGTGGGAGCGCCAGCAGGTGTTCTGCAGAGACGTGGAAGGCTTTCTGGGTTAAACAGGATTTAATTCAGGACTTTTCCATTCCCTCAGCCGCTCCCTTCAGCCTCCCCTCATCCTGTCCCTGCTGGTGGCCTTTGCCTGGTGACACGGCCCATGTGTCCATCTGTCCTCGTGTGTCCTTGTCCCTTCTCAGGGTGGGAAGCTTGGGCTCGGAGGCCCTGATTTGGTTCCCGGGAGAACTCGGGGATGACTTTTTGCACCTTTACGAGCCCGTTTTCTTGTGCTTGCTGACCAAATATCCCTTGAAACCAGAACTGGCTGGTATTAAGGTTTACTAACATTTTAACATCTCGCAGCCTTAACTCTCGGGATTTGTTCTGTTTTCCAGGGATGGAACAAAGCCTCGGAGCTGAGGCAGGTTGAGGATGCAGCACCAGGAAAGCAAACGGAGCAGCTGTGCTCGGAGAAGGGGAAAGGGAAGCGTGTGTGTGTGCACACCCCGAGCCTGGGGGGGTTGTGTTTCAGCCTGTGGGTGGTTCATTAGCAAAAGGAAACTTCGCTGCAGCGCTGGTTTGGGATTGAAAGCCCTTCTCATTGTCAGCCCCGGCGGCGCTAATGGGGCCTGGCAGCTGTGGGAAGCAGGGTTTGTGTTTCACCACGTGCCTGACATTCCTCCCCGTGCTGCGGAGGGGGCTGCCCGCCCCACCGCTGCCTTGGGGCCGGGAATGGTTCTCGGCTGCAAAGGTGGGGATCTGGTGGCAGGATCCCGAAGCGGGGTGTGGGGAAGTGAGGGGACGCTGGGGGTGGCAGGAGCTCCCCAGGCCAGGAGGACTCGGGGACAGAGGAGGCTGGAAGGAAGGGGACAGTGGGGTGAGCTCGGAGGTCTCCCCTGGAGCTCGGACATCTGTGAGTGCTCTGGGAGTTGGAAAATGTTCCCGAGGGTGGGAATGGCAGAGGTTTAGTTTTCTGTTCAGCAGGGCAAGGGAAGAGAAGCCGGGAGGGCTGAGGTGTGCGATATGGAATTTGGATGGAATTTAGGTGCCAGAGGGTGCAACTGGGGTTGTGAGGGACCCTCTGCTCACCTGGGTCCTCACCAGAGACACCAGTGCCCGGTGTCCCGAGTCCAGCTGCGCTGCTCATCTGAGCTGCTTCCACATCCAGCTGAGGCAGCACTGGATATTAGGTTGGGTATCAGGGAAAGGTTCTTCCCCCAGAGGGTGCTGGGCACTGCCCAGGCTCCCCAGGGAATGGGCACGGCCCCGAGGCTGCCAGAGCTCCAGGAGCATTCAGACACCGCTGCCAGGGATGCCCAGGGTGGGGTTGTTGGGGTGTCTGTGCAGGGCCAGGGGTTGGATCAATGATCCTTGTGGGTCCTTTCAACCCTGGACACCCCTACCCCGAATTCCCACTGCCCTGGTACCCTGCAGTGTCCCCAGCTCGCCCAGGGCAGAGCTCACTCCTGTTGTGGCCCTGCTGGGAAATGTGTGGATGTGGAATGAACACGGGGAATGGTGCGGAAGTGTTTGTGCTTTGGTCTCTGAGGGGAACGCCGAGGGCTTTGTGTCTGCCCAGGCCTTGGCTCCAGGCTGTCTGCTGGCCTGGAAAAAGAGTTCTACCTCTGCTCAAGTCTCACTATCCTCACCAGCATTGCTGGTTTTGCCTTGAAACCAGGAATGGCCGATGTGTGTATCCCAGAACATCCCATCTCCAACTCAGCTGTGATGTCCCCGAGTCCAGTCTGGGTTTCGAGCTGGTGCCTGCTTTCTCTGGTCTTGCTCCAACAGTTTTGCTTGAAATACGAAATATTCCGGTGATTTTTTGTTTTTTTAATCTTTTTTCCCCCAAAGCACCTTGGATCCATCCTCTGGGGAAGGAACCACCACAGCCTGACGCTGCAGAAGAAGAGGGCAGGACCGTGGCTGTGTAAAGCTGTGAGAAGGATTTTTGGGACTGTGTCCTTCTCCAGCAGGAGAATCCAAAGGGATGGGTTGGCACTAAGATTCTACTTACCTCAAACGGGATGAATTTGTGCTCTTCCCAGACTTACCCTTGTGGAGGTGAGCCAGTCTAGCACAAGGGATGGATTTGGGATCTGCCAGCCACAGGGTCCCCTTCAGCTCTTGGAGAGCCCCAGGCACTCCCCACAACTCCCTGGAAAACTCCCTGCAGCACCAAGGCCCGTCTCCTCCCTGCCCCGTTTTGTGAAAAAACACGGCGAAGCAACATTTCCGTTTTCGCAGGGAGAAATTTAATTAAAAGGAATTAAGAGGTATGGTTTATAGTTTAATTTAACGTGGTGAAAAAAGGGATCAGCTCCCACCCCCTCCCGCCCAAATCCACGGGACGACGGCAGCCGCGAGCCATGGGAGGGAAACGCTTCCCAGGAGAGCGGGGAGAGGAACTCCCCCCAGATTTACGACCTGTGAGGCAGAGGTTGCTGGGGTCGGCCTTGTTTTATGCCCTGCCGGCTCCCACAGGCTTGGCTTTGTTGTGTGCCCGGGAATGGGCTGGGAATGGCTGGGTTTGGCTGCTTTTCGCAGGGCACTCGTGTGCTCGGGCGCTGGCTGGGCCACTGGGTGTGCTCGGGTCTGTGGGGAAAGTGCAGGGTGGGGTTTTCCCTCCCGGTTTTCCCCTTTCGGGCATTTTTTTTTGGCCGCTGAGGAGCATCAGGCAGAAGGGAATGGGAAGGGTGTGGCTGCAGGGGCATGGGTGTCACCCCCACCGGCACCCAGCCAAGCTTTGCTTGGAGCTCCCTGCTCCAGCCCTTCTCTGCCACAGATGGGACACGCGGGCCATGCAGGTGGCATCTCTGGGAATGCATCCAGCCCTGGAGGACTGTGCCTGCTGCTTTATTTTGTAGAATCCCAGAATGGTTTGGGTTGGAAAGGGCCTTAAAGCTCATCCAGTCCTCCTGCCACGGGCAGGGACACCTCTCACTGTCCCAGGCTGCTCCAAGCCCCGTCCAGCCTGGCCTTGGGCACTGCCAGGGATCCAGGGGCAGCCACAGCTCCTCTGGGAAATCCATTCCGGGGCCTCCCCACCCTCACAGGGAAGGATTTTTTCCCACTATCCCTCCGTTTTAAGTCTCACTCTGCCCTGCACAGGATGAGGCAGAGAAGGAAAAGGAGGAACTTTAAAAATACCTGAAATAACAGATAGAGCTCAAATCCGGAAACAAACAGAAGGAATTTCCTTTCCCTGGGAAGGACAGCAGGTCCTGCATGGCCAGGGCATAACAGGACCTGTCCTCTCCCTGAAGTACATTTTGGGAGGTCTGGTGCAATGCCATGGAAGGGAATGGCCTCTGCTTTCCATCCATAAAATCATGGAATATCCTGAGCTGGGAGGGACCCACAGGGATCATCCAGTCCAACACCCCTGTCCCTGCCCAGACACCCCAACAGCCCCACCCTGGGCATCCCTGGCAGCGCTGTCCAAATGCTCCTGGAGCTCTGGCAGCCTCGGGGCCCGTGCCCATTCCCTGGGGAGCCTGGGCAGTGCCCAGCACCCTCTGGGGGAAGAACCTTTCCCTGATACCCAACCCAACCCTGCCCTGACACAGCTCCAGCCGTTCCCTCAGTGAAGCTGGGTGAATCCGAGCAATGACTGCTTTTGTTTGAAATGCTGTTTATGGACATAAATTCCTCCCTCCCCGCCAGGCCAGAAGAGCCCATTCCAGGTGACCGGGATAGAGCCTGCAAGGACTTGCATGGATTTCATGGAAAAGGGGTATTTGAACAGAGCCCTTTTTGTTTCAGGGGACGGAGTGGGTGTAGAAGGAAAAGGATGGGAAGTGGGACAGGAGCTGTCCCCTCATTCCTGGGCTGGCAGCCTGGCCGCAGGGATTGCTTCCTGGCCAGCAGCTTTCCCTGGGATCAGCTCGGTGGCAAGAGATGTTTCATTTCTCCCGTGCTTTCAGGTTTTCTCTACTTTTTGGAACAGCATCTGCTGCTGCTGGAGTCCAAGTGTCGGCCGAGCTCGGGAGGAGCTGGGGATGCACGTCTGGGAAGGAGAAGCTGTTTGGATAAGCAGCAGTCGCTCCGAGCTGGAGGTTCCAAGCTGCTCTGGCTTTAACCTCGGCAGGGAGAGAGGAAGTTTTCCTGTCCAATTCAAATAATCTCGGCAGTACTTCCAGTGCACGTTACAGGGCTGGGAACTGGGGTGAGCCTGAGGTGGGGCCTGGCTCAGCATCGGGGGCTGGGGCGCAGGAGGGGACAGTAATGACCACAAGTGACACTGGTGGAGTGAGAATGAGCAGCCAGAACACAGAGCTGGGCTGTCACGGAATCCCAGAGGGATTTGGGCTCGAAGGGACCTTAAAGTTCATCCCATTCCACCTCTGCCGTGGGCGGGGACACCTTCCACTGTCCCAGGTTGTTCCAAGCCCCATCCAACCTGGCCTTGGGTACTTCCAGGGATCCAGGGGCAGCCACAGCTCCTCTGGGCACCCCGTGCCAGCAGCTTTGTCTCATCACATCCTGCTAAAGGCAGACAAACAGCCCTTAACTATTTGCACAATGCTATTTTATTTTATTTTATTTTTATTT
>VZTD01000311.1:44983-76066 GCA_013397725.1 Rhagologus leucostigma
GGATGGATGGATGGATCAGGGATGGATGGATGGATGGATGGATGGATGGATGGATCAGGGACAGATGGATGGATGGATGGATGGATGGCTGGATCAGGGATGGATGGATGGATCAGGGATGGATGGATGGATGACCACCATTCCCTGCTGCCACTGGCGACTCCAAAACGTGCACTCAGAAGCTGAGGGGGTGTTTTATATACTATAAAGGATATAAAGCTATTAGAGAGTGTCCAAAGAAAGGCCACGAAGATGGTGAAGGGATGAGGAACAGCTGAGGGCACTTGGCTTGTTCAGCTTGGAGAAGAGGAGGAGGAGAGAGAGAGGAGACCTGATCATGGCCCGCATCTTCCTCCCGAGGGACAGCTCTGATCTCTGCTCTCTGTGACCAGGGACAACACCCAAGGGAATGCCTGGAGCTGTGTCAGGGTAGGTTTATGTTGGAGATCAGGGAAAGGTTCTTCCCCCAGAAGGTGCTGGACGCTGCCCAGGCTCCCCAGGGAATGGGCACGGCCCCGAGGCTGCCAGAGCCCAAGGAAAGTTTGGACACCGCTCCCAGGGATGCCCAGGGTGGGATTGCTGGGGTGTCTGTGCAGGGTTGGACTGGATGACACTTGTGGATCCCTTCCAAGAGGAGATCCCGGAAGCTGCGCTGCGGGAAAACCGAGATCCGATCGGTAAAACGACCAGAAACGGGGAGAAGGGGACCCCATAAAAGCTGCGGGACACTGTCCGGTCCCCACCCCAGCTCCCACCCCTCGGTGTCCCGCTGTCCCAGCCCCGCTGTGCCCGCAGCGGGAGGAAGGAGCCGCAGCTCCCTGAGGGCGGCCGGGCTGGCCCTGCCCTGAAGGAGGAGAGGGCTGAAGGAGGAGAGGGCCGGCAGCCGGCCGGGCCGCGGGGCCGGCGGGGAGAATCCACCTTAACGGGAGCAGGAAGCGAACGGGCGCCAATCAGGCCGGGAAGGGAGGCCGGGAAGGAGGGGCCGAGGGAGGGCCGGAGGGAGGGCCGGAGGGAGGGCGAGCGGGGCCGGCGGGGCGGGATGGCGGGGGGCGGGGGCCGGNCCTTCCCTTTGTCACCCCCCGAGGGCTCATCCCGCTGTGTGCCTGTCTCCAGCGCAGGTCGCAACCTGAAGGAATGGCTGCGGGAGCAGTTCTGCGACCACCCGCTGGAGCACTGCGAGGACACCCGGCTGCACGACGCGGCCTTCGTGGGGGACCTGCCCACCCTGCGCAGCCTGCTGCAGGACGAGAGCTTCCAGAGGTGGGCATGCAGCCCTGGGGACACGGCCCCGCCACCTGCCAGCTCCCCACCCACCCCGGGCTGCCCCGCATCCCGCCCGCTTCCCACGGAGCGCCCTGGCAGGGACCTTAAAGAGCGCTCCCAGTCCCAGCACTGCCGCGGGCTGGGACACCTGCCGCTATCCCAGGCTGCTCCAAGCCTCGTCCAGCCTGGCCTGGAACGCTTCCAGGGATGGGGGTTTTTATGGGAGAGGTGTCAGGGAGGATGCTTCACTCGCCATCCTCAGGGCTGCGCCTTTTGGGGACTCCCATCTCACCCCTTTTTCTTGTGAGAGGTGCCGGGGTGCTCTGCTCACTGCTCCCACAGCCTGCACCTTCTGGGGACTCCCATCTCACCCCGTTTTTTTGGAAGAGGTGTCTCCTAGGATGTTCTCGCTGTCCCCACAGCCTGCTCCTTCTAGGCACTCCCATCTCACCCCGTTTTTTTGGGAGAGGTGTCTCCTAGGATGTTCTTACTGTCCCCACAGCCTGCACCTTCTAGGCACTCCCATCTCACCCCGTTTTTTTGGGAGAGGTGTCTCCTAGGATGTTCTCGCTGTCCCCACAGCCTGCTCCTTTTGGGGACCCCCACCTCACCCCGTTTTTTCATAGCACGCTTCGGTTTGAAGGGGACCTTAAAGCTCATCTTATCCCACCCCCTGCCATGGGCAGGGACACTTTCCACTATCCCAGGCTGCTCCAAGCCCTGTCCAGCTTGGCCTTGGGCACTTGCAGGGATGGGGGTTTTTATGGGAGAGGTGTCAGGGTGGGAGGATGCTCCCCTTTCCCCCGGATCATTCCCCTGGTTTCCCAGGAGGCAAATCTCACGCCAGCTCGTGGCAGCTGTGCATGAACTCTTTTCAGATCGGGATAGGAATGTGATACCAGGAAAATGGGAGCCTACGGATAATGGGAGAAACATACAAAAGGGATTACAATCAACTATAAACCTGAAACACCCCATGTTACAAAATCTGCCCAGTGCTAACCCTGTGACTGTGGGGATAGTTAATTAATTTTCCTGCACCGTGGAGAAATCTGCTTAGAGTGCTAAATGTCTCCCAGCCTCAAAAAAAAAGGTGTTATTTCAGCAAAAAATGAGAATGAGCCAGCCTTTCTTTCTGCTACCTGGGCAGCTGGGGCTCTTGGGACCCTTGGGCTGAGATTTTATGGTAGGAAGAAGCAGAGTTTGACAGGAAGAGGAGGGTGGGGCCCACAGCCCAATTCCACAGGTGGTGGAGTGAGCAGAGAAGTGATAACTTGGAATTTGGAGGTAGATGTGGACCTCAAAGCTCATCTCATTCCACTCCTGCTGTGGGCAGGGACACCTTCCACTATCCCAGGCTGCTCCAAGCCCCATCCAACCTGGCCTTGGACACTTCCAGGGATCCAGGGGCAGCCACAGCTGCTCTGGGCAACCACTTTGGGACATCTCCTTGTACAAAGAGACAAAAGGGAGAGGTTGTTTTTTTTTAATAGGTGATTTTTGAGGCAGGGTTTGTGCATGTGCACAGCCCCTGGCACAACTGAAGCCCCACCTAAAGCACTGCTCTGGCTCATGCCAGAATCTCTGGCTATCACCAGAGGTTATTGACAGGAGCTTTTCGGGGCTGCTAAAAGTGCCAGAAATCAGAGAATCATATCCTGAGTGGAAGGGACCCACAAGGATCATCCAGTCCAACCCCTGGCCCTGCCCAGACACCCCAACAACCCCACCCTGGGCATCCCTGAGAGCGTCGTCCAAACTCTCCTTGGGCTGCGGCAGCCTCGGGGCCGTGCCCATTCCCTGGGGAGCCTGGGCAGTGCCCAAGCTTGCAGGGGGCACCCTCCTGGAGGGGATGGGGGCTTCCCTAACTCCGTGTTCCCCCCGCACTGCAGCCGGATCAACGAGAAGTCGGTGTGGTGCTGCGGGTGGCTGCCCTGCACCCCGCTGCGCATCGCGGCCACCGCCGGCCACGGCCCCTGCGTCGACTTCCTGCTGCGCAAAGGGGCCGAGATCGACCTGGTGGACGTCAAGGGGCAGACGGCCCTCTACGTAGCCGTGGTCAACGGGCACCTGGAGTGCGCCAAGATCCTGCTGGAGGCCGGCGCTGACCCCAACGGCAGCCGGCACCACCGCAGCACCCCGGTGTACCACGCGGCACGGGTGGGACGCGCCGACATCCTGCGGGAGCTCATCAGGTCACAGCTCAGGGACTGGGCACGGGGCTGGCTCTCCCTTTTCCTGCTCCCTTGGGATCCCTTCCCTCCTCGCCTGGCCGCAGCTTCCATGGCTCTTGAACTGGGGGGGTGCCCAAAGGGACATCCTTGGATTTCCCGTCACCGGTGTCTGTTCCCGGCTGTGTGACTCCCGTGCCTGTTCCAATCCGAGCCCAAGAGAGGAGTCTCCAGCTCTGAGCCCGCCGTCCGGTCAGATCCAAACCTTGCAATCCCCCTTACTGCCACCGTGCCCCTGGCTGGAGTGATGAGGGAGGTGGATTCCCCCAAAGAACCTCCCTGGGCGCTGGGTTTTCCCTCAGGAGACTCCCTGGGCAGCACCGGCAGGGAGTGGGCTCAAGGTGTAGCAGGAGGCTGTGGGAGCTTGAATTGCTCCTTCCGTGGCGTGCCCTGATTATTCTTCCTTTTAAATTGGAAGGTTTTTGTCCAAGGGAGCGTGCTGCATGACTATGTGAGTCACAGATGCCAAATAATAAGGGATCATAATGGGAAAGTGCAGGTTTTAGGGAGAAGTAGTGGAAGAGAGGAAAACTGAAGGAATCCCTTTGATGACCTCGAATGCTAGAAAATAACAGAAGGATTTGAATAGGAAAAGACTCGAAATCCTCGGGGATTTTCTTTGTTTTTTCGAATTTTCCTACAAGTGCAGCTTTGAGGAAGAAGGGGAGACAATCCCCCCTGCTTGCTCCTTTCCCAGCAAGCTGAGAGGAGGATGTTCCCATCGGCATGGGCTTGTTGATACAGGGTTCAACTCGCTGCATTCCCAAAAATCTCCCCTGCTCTCTCCACCCAGGCAGGGTGAAATGTAGCAAATGGTATTTCAGCAGCACAGGGAGAGCTGATGCCTTGATTTATGTGTCTGCTCCTTGGGATACCTCGCCAGCAATATTAAGAGCAAGATTTTGGACAACTTTCAGGATTAAAAATGAACTGGAGGTTGTCCAATCTCTTTTTATTAGGCAGTGTCTCTCCCAGGGCTGCTAAGCTAATACCAAATTGTCAGATTGCCCAAAATTTCAAATATCTCCGAGCAGGGATTTCACAGATCTGTGCGGAGTTACTCAGTGAAAAGTGCAGCCTTTACGTTACAGCGATTTTTGAAATGTTGGATCTACAGGACTTGGCAGGGGGAGTGCAACGGGGAAGACACTTTTCCTGAGACAGGAGGGAAGATCCTGAGAGAGCCTGAAACCCGGTCAAGTTTGCTGCGGGTGTCTGAACATCACCTGCTTTGAAAATCCTGTGGTAGCACCACTGGGATCCCTGAGGATTCCTACGAGTGCTGAACCAGGCAGGAGGTGAAATGCCATCCACGAACGGTAAATCCACACGAGGCTGTGGAATGGGGATCCATTTTATTAGGAGGCTGACGGAAATATTTAGGGTTCTAATGCCGGGGTGTGAACGACATTCCTCATAGTTTGGGATCTTGCCCTGCTGGGATCCCCTGCTGCCTGCGGTGGAACTGAGGGTGGCAGGGGTGAGAGGATCCTTTTGCCAGGCTAAAACTGGGAAAAAGAGAGGTGGCAGGTCACCCCCGTGCCTCAGGTGCATGCCTGACCCTGCTAAAAGCAGAATTTGGGGGGTTTTCTTTGAGCTGAGGGTTTCCACTGAGAATTTTGATGGTGGTAATGAGGATAAAAAGGACTGAAATGAAGGGAGACCTGCTGTCTGCTCAGGAGGCAGTGGCCTTACAGCAGCCCTGTGGAAGTCCCACAGCAGCATGGACAACTCTGTCCAAATGCTTGTTGGACAAAATAATCTGATTTTAAGGGGAAAAGATACACTTTGTGCCATTTGCAGCTCCTAGAGGAGTCTCTCGGCCCTTGTTCTGGGTGTGCTTAGTTTAAATGAGACTCTTCCCGTTCTCAGAACGGAAGGATTTGGTTAAATATTTGCCGGATGGTTTCAGCGAGAACTGTGCCTGCTTTGAGGCAGGATTTGTCCCCAGGTATTTTCCTTTAGTTTTATGAACTCCTGGAGGGAATATAATGCTATCTAGGAAAAACCCAGTTCTCTGAGTGCTCAGTTGGCAATTTGGGGAGGGGGATTGGTGGGCGAAGGAACCTTTTCTCCCTCTGTGGGTAGAAGAGACAGGGCTGTGCAGTTAAAAGCAGCTACTCCTTAGGGATTGTGTTGTCTTCCTCCTCCTTCCCATCCAAGCTGCATGGGAGGTAGATGGGATTACTGTCCCCCGCTGCCTGGCGGAATCCCCAGCAGATTCCAGCCCCTCGGGGAGCAGGGGTCTGTCACGGATGTTTCACTGTGGAGCGCACGTTCCCGTTTCCATTTCCCTGTTGTTTGGGATCGAGTGCCTGGATCGCTGTTTTGGCCCGCTCTGTCCTGGTGGGGAAGTTATTTCAGCATCCCTCTTCAGTGGAGTCATCTGGAAACATCCCTGCTCCCCAGGCAGCTCGTTAGCATCCAGCATGACGTGGTGGTGCTGGCTCAGGGCTGAGCCGTCCCTGGTGCCAAGACACGAGAGGAGAGAAAATACAACTGGAGGTTCCTGGGTCGAGATAAGGAAGGGGAGAGATAAGGAACTCGCTGACTACCATCACGGGCGAAACAGACTCGACTTGGGGGTATCAGTTTAATTTATTCCTAATAAAATCAGAGCAGGGTAAGGAGAAGCGGAACAAATCCTAAAAAACACCTTCCCCACCCCTCCCTCCTTCCCGAGCTCTGCCTGTTCCCCCTCATCCAGCATGGGGGAAGCTTCTCAAAGAAGCCCTTTAGGCCCCCTCTACCAAAACCCGGCCATGCAAACTCAATCCATCAGGAGGGCAGGGATGTTGCTGTTCCTCCTCTCTCCCAACCCTGGGCTGCTGCGGGGCAGGGAAGCATCTTCACTTTTGGGAGATCCGACCGTGCTGGATGCGTTGTCCCCTCTCAGAAGCGCTGCCAGACCCGCCTGAGGGTAGGGATGGGCGGGTTCCAGAGGTCCTCGCTCTCTCCACGTAATCCTCCAGCCTCATCCCTTGCCATTCCCAACCCTCCCTCCCTCTTCCTCGAGCAGGTACGGCGCGGACGTGGACGTGAACCACCAGCTGGCGTCGCGCGGGCCCGGGCAGGCGCTGCGGCCGCTGACCACGCTGGTGGTGTGTCCCCTGTACATCAGCGCTGCCTACCACAACCTGCCCTGCTTCCGCCTGCTGCTCCAGGCCGGAGCCAACCCGGATTTTAACTGCTGCGGGCCCATCAACGTGCAGGGCTTCTCGCGGGGCTCGCCCGTGTGCGTGCTGGACGCCGTCCTGCGGCACGGCTGCGAGCCGGCCTTCGTCCGCCTCCTCATTGACTTTGGAGCGGATCTCAGCCTCGTCAAGGTGGAGGCCTTGGGAGGCGAGGCCACGGGGAGGGTCAAGGTGAACCCCGAGGCGCTGGAGGTGTTCAAAGAAGCGAGGGGTGAGTGGGTTTGAGGCCCCGGAGCGGCGCTGCGGATGCGGGGGAGCTCTTTGGAGGGGTTGTTTGGAAGTGAAGGTGCTGCCGAGGTGGTGGGGTGGGTGTTGCTGTCCTCACTTCAGGGACCTTCAGCAGTTAGATAATCGGGTCTAACCAGCTGACAAACGAAGCATTAGTGACTTCTCCACTGCCTGTTTTTCCGCTGATGCATTTTGTACCTTCACACGGTGTTTTCCCACCTTGAGTCCTTCAGCAGCCCAGCCCTTGTCTGTAACTCCGCCTTTCTCATCTTTCCCAGCTCTTTTCCATTGCCTGCTCATTGTAGGCAAGGCTTAGGGGTCCTATCTGAGCTGGGCTTTGGAGCTGTGGGTCACCAGTGGGATCCAGTTCTCCGGAGCCACACAGGTGTGTCCCAGCTGTTCCTGTGTGATCCTGGGCTCTGGATCCAAGAGGGAGTTTAATCTGGACAGGCTGCTTGGGAAGGAAGGCCACAAACGGTGGTAAAAAGGGGCAGGAGGAAGCTCAGATGGAGGTGAAAAAAGCTGGGGAGAAGTGCAGCACCTCGGAGACCCACCCGGTGAAGGCCACGGCTTTGCACCAGGGGTGGAAGCGGGGTTTCCTTCTTGAACTCCAGAGGAATTTCAAAGGGATTCAGGCTGCGGGATACAACTCACATCCCCAGGCTACTCAGCTTTGCATGGGCCTGGTTTTCAAACCTGCCTGGGCTTCTGCTGAGAGAGGCTCACGTAAGATGGCGTTCCATTAGGCCTGGGTTTAGGATGCAAACGGGACTCCTCAGGTGGAGCCTGTGGGATAACGGGGTGGTGCTGTGGAGGTCCAGTTCCTGAATCAACACGGGCACCACCATCCTCTTGTCCCTGTGCTGGAAGAGCTCTCCAGGGACTCAAAGGAAGCCCTCTAAAGAAAGCTGGGATAAGGCCTGAGCTGGCCGTCGGTGCTGTTGTTTCCAAGGGGATGGGGGAGAGAAAAATGAGATCTACGTAATTTGTAATGATCCAGATTAGATTTAAATGATCCAAATAGAACCATGGGATGTCCTGAGTTGGGAGGGACCCACGACAATCGAAGTCCAACCCTTGTTCTTGCACAGATGCTCCACCAACCCCACCCTGGGCATCCCTGGCAGTGGTGTCCAAACGCTCCTGGAGCTCTGGCAGCCTCGGGGCCGTGCCCATTCCCTGGGGAGCCTGGGCAGTGCCCAGCACCCTCTGGGGGAAGAACCTTTCCCTGATAGCCAACCTAACCCTGCCCTGACACAGCTCCAGCCGTTCCCTCAGGTCCTGCTGTGGGCTGGGCAGTGGTGGCCTCCATGGTCACCAGCCCACCCAGCCTCCAGCTGGCCCTTCCAGCCTGCCCACGTGGCAGCTGCTCCAAATCCAGAAGGTTTGGCCTCCTCACGAGGCAGGATTTGTGCACCCTCAGCTCTCCTGCACCGCCTCGGCGTTGCTGTTCTCCCTCTCCCTTTCCCCAGTAATTCTTTCTTCCCTGTGTTTTTCCTTGCAGGCCGCACCCGGAGCCTCTTGTCTCTGTGCCGCATAACTGTACGGAGAATACTTGGCAAGTCCCGCCTGGATCTGATCCACAGCCTTCCAATCCCAGACCCCATTAAACAATTTTTACTCCACGAACACAGTTAGAGGGCGACTGGCTGCTTTTGGGGACAGTTTGACTCGGGAAATGAGTGCCCTGACAGAGCCAGGCGCCCGTCCTGCTCCTTTCCCCCTTACGGAGTGCACATAATTCCCTGCTCCTGTGGATTTCCCCCCCTTCCCCACTCCAGATTTAGGGTGCAGTGATTCCGTGTGTCTTATCTCCCTGGGGAGAGGCTGCTAAACGTGTGTGGGCGTTGCTGGAGTAAATACAATATATCCTGTAGCTGTTGGCAAACGTGTAACCTCTGTTCCTGATCTGTGTCACACACACACACACACCTGGGGTCTCTGTGGCATTCCTGTGTGGGGAAAGTGTCCTTCCTTTCCCATCTTTCCTACCACAGCACATAAAACCAGAAGTTCCTACCTACATTTTACGCCATATCCCACGGTAAGACCAGAGAAAACCCACCCAGATCCACTTGACAGGTTCGGTTTGCTTCTATTGTGGAAAAGGGAGAAAAAAAGGGTTTTTTTTGAGGAGTTGGGAGATTTTGGGCTTCTAATCACAGTATTACATCCAGCAGCCTGGGCTCCTTTAATTTCCAGTGCCACGAACTCCCAGAAGAGTCATTCTGCAGGGAAGTCCACAGCCTTTCATTGGAGTTTCAGGGTCAGCCAGTGACATGGTCAGTGTAGAGGAATCATTGTCAAAACAGCAGCTTTAGAAAGATGGAGATGATGGTGCCTCAGGATCTCGGGAAAAATCTCAGGTGGTAATTGGTACTTGCTTTTACTTTACTGATTCAAGTAAAGTCCCTGTGTTATAAGTTTGGTTTTTTGGGTGATTTTTCTTTGCTAGCTCTTCTTCCCATGCTCATCCGGATGGCAAAGGTAATTTTCCTGATGTGACCTTAAAGATCAGAGAATCCCAGCCTGGTTTGGGTTGGAAGGGACCTTAAAGCTCACCTAGGTCCAAGCCCCTGCCACGGGCAGGGAGACACCTTCCACTATCCCAGGTTCCTCGGAGCCCCATCCCTGGACCCTGTGGATTTACCCCGTAGGCCTCGACACCGATTCCAAAACGTTCTTTTCCCAGAGGCGTAAATAAATGCAAAGCAAACCAAAGCTGAGGAGATTTCCAGAGCCTCTCCAGGTGAGATGCAACGCCCGCGGAGCCGTGGGCAGGTGAGGAGGGGCAGCTCTGCACCGTTCCCTCTCCAGGCCTGCAGCTGGTTTCGGTTTTCCCGGCGCTGGCAGCGCGTTCCCCGCGAGTTGCGCGCTGGCTTTATAGAGGCGCGAACACGCCTGGGGGATGCAAACAGGTTGTAAAGCCTCTTGGCACCTGGCTGGGGGATCCATAATGGTTTGCAGGAGCTCTCCGTGCTCCCGAGCTCCGCTGTGGGGAGGCAGAAAGTGAGATGGGTCGTCCTGAGAAAAGGCCGTGGGAATGGCTTTTGGGGCCGGCTTTTCCCTGTGGGTTTGTAAACTGGGCACCCAGTTGGGGTGAAGGTGGTGGGATGGGTGTGGGGAGAGCTGGAAGGACCCACAAGGATCATCCAGTCCAGCTCCTGGCCCTGCACAGACACCCCAGCAATCCCACCCTGAGAGCGTTGTCCAAACTCTCCTTGGGCTCTGGCAGCCTTGGGGCTGTGAACATTCCCTGTTCCAGCTCCCAACCACCCTCTGGGTGGTGGTTCCACCTGGAATGAGCTACAGCGAAATGCCACGGTGGGGGTGACAGAGGGTGGCCCAAAGAAATTGAGAGAATCGCTCAACTCAGTGCTTGATGGAACTCTGGTCTATAATTAAAGCTGAGCCCGTTACAATGTTAATTAGAGATCCCACCCAGAGGATTTCCCTGACTGTGGATCTCTCCAGGCCTGAGGATGGATCTCCCAGCCCAGTGGCAAACCAGCTTGAGGTTCACCAGTGACTTGGAGATGTGCAGGATCAAAGCTTGGGAGCGCCTGGATCATCCATCCGACTTCCATCTTCGCTGAGGGACTTTGCCTCTGGAAAAGGCCAAACCTTTGGCTTGAGGGCCTGGAATGAGTCCAGCTTGGGGACAACTCACATAAAATTAAGCCGTAAGTGCACAGGATTCTGTTGGAATGAAGTCCCTGTGGAGACTGGTTGCTGAGGCTACTTAAATCCAGCTTTGCTGAGCTGGTCTAATACACAGAGAATTTGGAATTTTCACTGTGGAGAGATAATAATGAATCTTAAAATAGATTCAGGATATTCCTAGGCTTCATTGTCCTGTCCTGTAGGGCCAAACCCTGCATCCTCTGCTTGTCCCTATCCTTTTAAACCCAGGAAACAACATGCAGTGCGAAATCTCAATAACATGTGCATTTTCACACTATATAAACAGCATTTCTTTTTGCCTTAGCTTGGACTTCACCATTCCCTCCTATGAAGAAAAGCATTCCCTTTCATAAAGGTGGTTTTTTTTCCATGTTGTCCATGAGGCATGCTCAGAAAATCTGAGTAAAAACTGAGTTTTGTGAAGTTGTGGGTGGGAAATTAAACACTCCTGCAGTGTACATCCCCTCCACGGAAAAATGCCCATTATATTTGTGCAGAATATTATGAAGTGTGCGTGGCGTGGCCTTGCTGGAAGCTTGGATGGGACGGGATGAGAAGGTTTGGATAACGCTTGAAGAACCAAACCAGATCTGGAGTCAGCCAAAGCTGATCCAAAGCTGTCTTTTTCACGTTGGCTTTCTTGTCTTTGTTGCTCGGGAAGGGTTTCCGGGGCATGGAATGCTGGTAGCTGGGATCCAGATACCGTTTCCTGCTCTTTGGGAATTTTGCAAAAGGCGAAGGAACAACATCTGTGGGGTTGAAGTGGTTTTTTTCGGTTTATTTTGGGTTTTTTTTTTGTTTCTTGTTTTTCAGTCCCCGAAGTCAAGTAAAGCCCATTTGACCCCAACCCAGCCCTTGAGTTACAGCAGGTTTTAGCCCTTCCTCTTCCAGTGAAGAAAACCACGGCAGGACACAACAGAAGGGACAAAATCCCACTTCCAGAAGTGCCCGTCAGTGGCCTGTTGTCTTTTCCCAGGGTCAGATGGTTTGGGACAGCAGCGGGATCAGAGCTGAGGGCAGGTGCGAGGTGCCTGTGGCGAGCCTGGATCCACGTCCTCCCGATAAAGATGCTCCAGTGCAAGGGCACAGGAGAAGGAGGAGGATGGCTCTGCATTCGGGAATGCCTGGATCCTGCTGGCCTCTCCCTGTTCTGTAGCCACTGGAGGGGGCCGGAGAACCGCGGTCCCTGCGCGGGGATTGCAGGGACAGCGCCGGTGCCACCTCCTGCCTTGCCCCTCCTGGGCGATTTTCAGGGCACCCTGGAGTTTTTCCACCCTCACACCGGGCTGAAGAGGGCTCTTTAAACCTCTGCTCCTGCTCCCTTGGTAGCTGTGGAAATGCAGCTCCTCGGTTTGTCTTGGCAGGCGAGTGGATGTAATTCCCCAAAATATTTTGATTCTTACAACCCAGCTTTTTTATTTTGCGGCGTTTTCGCCGGAAAGCTCCCTACAAGCTTGAGCTGCAAGAGTTCCTGCTGGCTGCTGTGTTCTTCCTGAGGATTAGCAGGTGTACCTGAGGGTTTAGTCCCTGCAGCTGCCTCCAGGCGAGGGCACAGTCCCTTTTTCAGGATTCCTGCTTTTTTCCCTTGGGAGATGTTTGTGTGATCCGGTGCCAGCGTTTCCTCTGAAGGCAAAACCAGAGTTTTTCCTAAATTGGAAGAAAGTGATCAAACGGTCTGGAATTATGGTGATGAAAAACAAAGCCAAACAAGCCCTAATCTTAAATTTTAACTTTTCCAGCCTTGATATTCCTCTAATTTGCGGTGTTTCCTTCCTGCCTCTCTGTGCATCTCCCCTCAGGTCACCCCAAACTGGTACCCACAAGTCTCTGTGATGCAGCTTAAACAGGAGATTTATCCTCAAATGGCAGAGATCTTTGTGTCTGAGCTGCCAGTTTGGGGACAATAAATGTGGAATTGTTTAAAAGAATTGCACGTTATTTACCTGTCGTCCCCCTCCAGGACAGACAAGCTGGGATTTCTGGTCCCCTCTTGCTGAATTTCCTGTGAGACAGACTCACCTGGGAGCCTGTCCTTGCTTTATGCAACAGCACTGCAACATGTTCCTTATTACTCACACCCGTTAATCTCCTCCTAAGATCTGCAGCAGCAAGGAAAAGCTTTCTTCTTGCACTGTGTGGTGCCCAAATATTCGCTCTGGGCTATGAGAACTGACCAAATCTCTGGCAGTCTCAAAGCATTCCCCCTAGGATCTGTTGTTCCCACTCCCCAGGCGCTGCTGGGGAAGCCCCAAGTTATTTAAGTTGTTGTTGTTGTTGTTGTTCCCCATCAGCTCCTCCGGCCTTGTCTTCCCTTCCCGAAGGAGCTCTTTGTGACCCCTGCAAGCAGCAACCGTGAAGAAAAAGAAAGAAAAGGGTTGTGGAAGAAAAAGAAGGAAAAGGTTCTGGAAGTGCCCAAGGCCAGGTTGGACGGGGCTTGGAGCAGCCTGGGAGAGTGGAAGGTGTCCCTGCCCATGGCAGGGGGTGGAATGGGATGATCTTTGAGGTCCCTTCCGACCCGAACTTTCTGGGATTCCATGGAGAGGGCAGTGGCTCCCCTGGTGCCCCAGCCTTGTGCCCCCCCAGCCCTGCCCAGTGACAGGAGGCTGCAGCCCCCACGGAGCTCATTCTCCCACCCGCATCCAGCGCTTTTCCCCCGCCCGACACATCCGTGCGGGTCTGTTTTCCACCTCTTTTCACTTGTTTTGCTGGTTCCCGTTGTTCGTGCTTGGGAGAGGGCTGCAGTGTGCTGTTGTTTACAGGAAAGTGCTCTTTGTTTCCCCAGCGTGGAGCATCTGGTGTTTGCGAGCTTTCCAACAGAAGCTCAGCCAGCCCCAGCGCGCCTGGCCAGGAGTCCACGTGTGCCACCGCGGCCTGCATCCTAAAAAAGGGCCTAAAAACCCCAAACCCAGAAAAGCCAGGCTGGACAGGCCTCGGAGCAGCCTCGCGGAAGGTGTCCCTGCTCGCGGCAGGGCGTGGAACAGGATGGGTTTTAAGATCCTTTCCAGGCCGAAGCGCTCAGTGATCCCGTGATCCAGCGCGGGGAGATAAAGAAAGGCGGGATGGGTAGGATGGAGCAGGGCAGTGCTGTTGATTTATGGCTGCAGCCATCCCCCGCCAAAAGGCAGCAGGATGATGGACGATCTGTACGCGCTCCCCTCCCCGTGGCACAGGCCGTCCGCGAGCTCTCCGCACATGCCGGGGTGAGGTGATGCTCGCAGACACGGCGTTCCCGCCGATGGCGCCTTTCCACAATCAGCTGAAAGCTGCTCAGGGAATTTGGGAAGCTGGGCTCCAGCCACGGCCCGCTTGGCCAAACCCCGCACTTGCCTTTCATTTTAATAATTTGGCGACATCCATTTATTTTAACGTCTTGCAAAAGCGGGGCCTGCGTTTCCTCAGAGAAAATGAGAGCTGAAGGATGGTAAAATGCCTCCATAAATTGGGAGTTAAATTAAGAAACAGTTTTAAGAGCACTGAGCGCTGTTAGCCCCGTGTTGTGGTGTCGCTTACGGCACTGTGAGCCTGCGGTACCCGCTGGAGGCACGGGAGATTTAGGAGGCACAGGGAGTGGGCTGGGTTGTTCGGTGGGTGTTGCTGAGCCTGCTTTTGTTTGCAGTTGGAATGTATTAATAGGTTCACCCCTTGTTTCACTGCCCACAAAACGCCGTTTTTAGCAAAAATGTCTTTTTTGGGGGGGTGAAATTTCAGCTATTTGAGCGTTTTGTATCAGTGCAGCTTCTGGAAGTTTTATCCTTTGGATCTTGTCTTTATACAAGGGTTTTTTACAGAGACCTCGAGTGCCAGGACACTGGGAATGGCTTCCCACCGCCCGAGAGCAGGGTGAGATGGGATACTGGGAAGGAATTGTTCCCTGGGAAGGTGGGGAGGCCCTGGCACAGGGTGCCCAGAGAAGCTGTGGCTGCCCCTGGATCCCTGGAAGTGTCCAAGGCCAGGTCGGACACTGGTGCTTGGAGCCACCTGGGACAGTGGAAGGTGTCCCTGCCCGTGGCACTTGGACATTCACTTGCAGGTCCTACTTCCTGAGCTGGCAAGGAATTTGGCTTTATAATAAATACATTTTAAGACTGTTGTTTGGAGGTGTTCAAGGCTTTGCCTTCATCAAAGCAACCAATAAATCCTATAAACACCACTAGGAAAGCAGAAATTCCCGGTTGTCCTAAGTTCCATTTAATACCAGGTCCTTTAATTACCAACCCCCATCAGTGCAAACTTCCTCCAGGCTACAGCATTTATGGAATCCCGGAGGGACTGGGGCTGGAAGGGACCTTCAAGCCCATCTCGCCCCACCCCTTGCCGTGGGCCATCACTCAAGCAGAGCTGGGGGCCAGCTGTGAAATCTGACGATCGAGGACTATTTTTAACCCAGCAGCCTGAGACAGTGTCTGGTCCCTCTTGCCGGGGGTCGTTCTTGCTGGGTGTTCAGCGAGCTTTGGGCTGGATCCATGAACTTTCAGCTCAGTGATAACCCAGAATATTTCATGCATCGTGGACCGTGAAGGATGCAGAGATGTCAGCAGAAGCTGTCGTGCCAACGCAAACAAGGCCAGGAAGTTTTACTGTTCCCATTGTTGGGAACCTTGTTCCTCTTCGCTCTGTGGATGTGTCTGTGCATCGAGAGAGGCCGAAAGGTGCAGGTAAACATAAATCCCATATTTCTGTGCTATCCGAAGATGAAAAATAGGAGAGTTAGGGGTTTTTTGTGCATTCAGACTTCTGTAACACCGAGCTCTGTGCTGCTGTGAACTGCTGCAGGTTTGTGCTTGCTTCCCACCAGAGAGCATTCAAAATGCCACGGAGTCATGGTGAAAATGCATCATTCCCCTCTGAGCCAGCACAGAATTCACTGGGAAGCCTCGGCCGAACTTTCACTTTGGTTCCCAACTACGGTGTCCATCCAGCTAAAGGAAAAACTCTTCCCCCAGAGGGTGCTGGGGCACTGCCCAGGCTCCCCAGGGAATGAGCATGGCCTCAGTCCTGCCAAAGCTCCAGGAGCATTTGGGCAGCACTCTCAGGGATGCACGGGGTGGGATTGTTGGGGTGTCTGTGCAGGGCCAGGAGCTGGGCTGGGTGATCCTTGTGGGTCCCTTCCAGCTCTGGAGATTCCGTGACTCTTTCCTCTGGCACGAAAAACGCTTCACCCGGCTTTGAAGTGCCCGATCTGGTTAGCAGGGGTCAGATGTTGGAACATAACTGAGATTATTTTATGGGCTGATTGAATCAAGGCATCTGGCATGGATGTCCTCCTGCAGATAGGTTTCCATGGAAAACAGTTCCCGTGCCATGAATGTCACTCGGAGATTAGATTACAAATCAGATGGGTCTCGTGTGCTTCCTGAGACCACCTCCCTTTAAAACGAGGCGTGGGCTCCCAGATGGAGCTGGTTCCACAGCCCGGGGGGGCTGCTCAGGGGTCAGGCCCGCAGCTCCCTCCTCCTGACGGGATTCCCGATGTCCCTGTGCAGGTGACTCCATCAGTGCATTTTGCCTTCCCAGGATCTGAAGCTGCCTCTTGGCCTCCTCTGCATCCAGCAGCCACACAGCGGATGGAGCAATGAGCTCCCCGGCTTGACGTGGCTCGGACCCCGTGGGAACATCCAAGATCCGTTTTCTCCCTGAATTCAGGGTTTTTCCTTCACATCTCTGTGCCCAGACTCCCCGAGTCCAAGCTGGTCCCCGTGGACGAGTGCCACGTCTGGTGGCTGTGATTCACCGCCGGCAGGAGTGCGCGGTGCCGGCGCGCGGGAAGCCCAAGCCGGCGATTCATTTCCCTGCAGCTGCCGAGCAGTGACGTTGGTTCAGCCCCACTGGGGACGGGGAGAGAGGATTTTTCACCAAATGGCCCCAAAAGCTGAAGTCCCCGCGTGTTTCAGCTCTTACTCAACCCTCTCCTACAGCAGAAGTGGCTGCTCAAAGGATGGGTCAGAGCCTCCCCTCGTGCAAGGTGACGTCGCCCACTGGAGAAGCCCAAAACCAGTTTGTACCAGAAGATTTTAGTGGGTTCAGGACTTCCAAAGCCCAGTGAGAAACTCGGCTTGGGCAAGTTTTTATTTTTCTGTCTGAGGCAGTGCTGCACCTTTCACTCTGGATTTTTGCCCCTCTATTCACCTGCAAAGTTGACGAGGAGCCGTGGGTTGTGGGCACATGAAGTTCCGAGTGGCCTGGACACAGCAGGTGCCCAAGCAGCGCTGAGAGCCCCACAGTGCAACACAGAACCGGAGCACAGAGGGGCCCTGGGGGTTTTGGGTCTCCAGGCAGATGAGGGACAGGCAGGACTTGATTTTTGGGTATGTTGTGGCTCGTGGGACTTGCGTCAGGCTGCGATTCAGCAGGAGCCGGTCTCTTGGCGGTGCTGCCAAGATCCGGGAGTTAATTCTTATTCCATGAGAAGGCCAGAGCTTGCATCCAGCCAGTTCCCTGGGGTGCAGAGAAAGAAACGCTCTGAGAAATAAACACAGACACAAACAAACAGCAGACTTGGCGTGCGGCTTCGCAGGCAATGGGAATATCTTTTAGATTCCTGCCGAGGTAATTGGCCTGCGAGGAAGCTTCCCTGCTCTGCCCTTTGGCTCCCGGCGAGGCTCTGCTTGCCAAAATGCTTCGTGGTCCCTTGAGCTGTGCCTGGGCCGGACTCTGTTCTTCTGCCCAGTCCAGCCCAGCCCAGCGCTCTCCCGCACGCTCGCCGTGTTCCCGGTCTAACCTATTCCCAGGGATGTGCACTGAGCCTCCTTCCCAGGAGCCCCACCCTCTTCCCGTGCGTTTTGTTCCAACTCTTGGTGCTCCTCACAGAAAAGCGTCCCCCAAATCTCCCTTGCTCCTGGCTGAGGTTGTCCTTTCCGTGGGGTCTTTCCAGTGTTGGTGGGGTAGGATCTGATCCCACCTGCAAGCCTTTGTTTGCATCGCTCCACACCTTCCTGGAAGTCCAAGCCCGGGTCCCTGATCTCACCTGCGCTGGAGAACGCACCAGAGCCTGGATGCTTTCCCCCCATCTGCAAGGTAAACGTGCCAGCGTTTTCCAGGCTTTTCAGGTTTCATGGGAATGTGGAAAGCCCCACACCTGACAAACCCCACCTTTCTGAGCTGCTGCGCTTCCCCCCACCCACCTTCCTTTGGGTTCCTGCAGCTTTGCAACTGTTGTTGGAGCTCTGAAATGCTGCCAAATTTTCTCCTGGGTCAGGAGGGAGAGGAATTTTGGCTCCGTAGCCCCCAAATTGCAGCATGGCAGCAGGTGGAGCTCAGCACGGCTCTGTCACTCCGTTGACACAAGGAGCATCCCTGGTGTGTGGTGGGCTGGGTCCTATTGATGAAGCTCGTTTCCAAATCCAATTTCCAGTGTAAATGGAAGCTTGACCAAGAAAAACGGATTTTTAAGTGGGAATAAAAAGCATCGAGCTGTGCAGAGTCTCATAAGTACTCACTCTGGGAAACCAATGGCTGGTTTGCAGCTTAGGCTGGAGGTGCTTTTAAAAAACCCATCGTTCACCCACAGTGAAAGGCATTTTAATTCTCAGGGATCCTCCTTCAGGCAGGGACAGTTTTCCTCAGGATCCTCTCTGCATCCCCAAAGCTTGACCTCGCTTCACGCCAAGCAGGGAAAGTGACACCCTATGGTTTTTGAATTAGAAATGGAAAATCCATACCGTTTTGGAATAAACAGCGCTGGCCATTACAGAGTCTATTTGGTTACCATTTGGTTACAACAGCATCAGGAACAGCTCCAGTGGAAAAAAAAAAAGAAAAAGAGGCAGCGGTAACAGTCAATCGTCACTTTTTTTTTTCCCCCGCTTGCCTGGAAAACTTGGAATTTTATGGCCTATGAGCCACAAATTAGAATTGCAGGCAACAGATAAAGCTTGGCTATAAATCCAGCTAATGCCAGTGCCTGCTGGCAGCTGCGAGGTGGGGATTGTTAAAGTGCCCCTGTCTAAATGTGCCTGACCGGGATCTTTCCCACCAGCCAGGATCAGCCGGTGGGGCCGGATCCCTTCGGAAAAACGGAGCATCCCTGGTGCAGCAGGCAGGCCCTGTCCCCCGGGTAGGGACAAAAGAGGAGGCTGCAGCTCCCGTGGTCAGCATCTGCCATCCCAGGAGGCTCCGTCAGCCTTTCCCCCAAACCTGTCCTCTTCCGTCCTTCCTGAGGAAAGCGGATTTCTTGGCCGTGACTCCAGAAAATTAATCCCTGTACCCTGTTTGTCCTTCCTCAACAGGAAACTGTCCCTTCTTTCTGGCCTGTGGCTGCACTTCCAGCTCTCCCTCATGCCACGCTGCGGGAGCAGGACACGGCCCTCTCCAAGTGTTTCATCCGCAGGGGCCGGGATGAGGTCTCGGGACGGAAAAAATGCTTCAGACATCCCGGGCTGGAGTGAATTGCTCAAAGATGTTGCCACTTTAGGACTGGTGAGTGGGGCTGCCAAGTCTCCCAGCGCTGCTCCAGAAGGATCTGGGACCTCTGGGACATCTGTCTGGAGTAACGCGGGGCAGCTCCATGCAGGGCACTCCCATCTTCAGGAAGGAACCCAAAAAGTCTCAGCTTGGATGTTCCAGTGCCCACCCACGGTGTTTGTTCATGGCCAGGGCTGCTTCCAGCAGGAAACAGGAACAGCCTCAGGCAGTGGCTGCTCTTCCAGGAGCCAAGAGAGGGCAGGAATGGCTGTGCCACCAGTCAGGATGTCTGGGACATCGCGTCTGGGACCTTGTGAGGTCTCGGTCTGAGTCAGTGCAAGGCCACGATTTGAGGAGCAGAGAGAGTTTGGGCTTTTCCACTCCTGCTTAGGCACTTTCAGAACTCCTTAAATGTCCGAGGTGTCAGGGGAGTGTGTGTTCCTAAATCACTGACGGGCATTGGGAAGACCTGTCACCTCCTGAGCCATCAGGACAATTGTCCCAGCTGGTTGTTTTGTTGTTGACCGTGGAGGGGGGCTTTGGACAGGGGTCTGGAGTGTCAGGACAAGGGGAATGGCTTCCCACTGCCAGAGGGCAGGGTTAGATGGGATATTGGACAGGAATTGTTCCCTGGGTGTGTGGGCAGGCCCTGGCACAGGGTGCCCAGAGCAGCTGTGGCTGCCCCTGGATCCCTGGCAGTGCCCAAGGCCAGGCTGGACGGGGCTTGGAGCAGCCTGGGATAGTGGGAGGTGTCCCTGCCCATGGCAGAGGTGGAGTGGGATGGGCTTTAAGGTCCCTTCCGACCCAAACCATTCCATGACTCCGTGAGACAAGGATGCCAGGGAGCATGAGGGGGACCTTGAGTCCTCACATCCTGCCTTGGGCTTCTCAAGCCACCAGTTCTGTTGCTCACCAGCACTCCCGGACTCCTGAGATCGCTTTCAGATTGAAGGCAGAACTTCCAAGGGGCACAGAGCCATTTCAGAGCATCCCAGAATCATTCTGAAATGCCTTTGCTCACAAAAAATGAGAAAGAAATGGGCTTTTCCCCCCTTGTTTTCCATGCCAGCATCACTGATGGAGTACGGCGTTCAGGGAAATGTATTTCCTAAACCTCCAGGATAGCTCTTAAATTTTTTTTTTATTAGAGTAATTCCTGGACAGCACCCAGGATTTGAAAGCCAGCTTTAGGAATAAAATCCACACAGGGCCCACAGTGATAAGACCGGTTTTGCTGGTTGACTTGGGAACTAATGCACTGCGTGTCAATTATACACATTTCTTCCCTCTTTTTTTTTATTCCCATTAACCATCACCATTAGCATTTGGACTCAAGCAAACAAACAAATAAGCCCATTTAAATCCTGGATTTTTTTTCCTGTCCCTCCAACCATGAATAATTACAAAATAATCACCAAAATCTGGTTTCATTCGGCGAACGTTTCCAGGTTTTGTTTTCTTTTTCAATAATCCCGGGTTCCAGCAGTCCCACCAGCCCCTTGCTTTTATTTTTTGGGAGGCAATTTCAGCCGGTCACATTCCCCGATGCCTGGCACAGCACCATCAGGGAGCATGTGGGCTTCTTTTAATGCATTTCATCTTGACAGGGAACCTTTTCCCTGCCTTTCCTCACGGCCTGAGCACGCAACTTTTCCGAGAACGCGGCCCCGGACTCCAGCCCCCGCTGCAAAAGTGGCAACATCTGCTGGCAAAGCAAGTTTGCTCCCACTTAAAATGCTGGCAGGACCTAAGAGGGCCTTTAAAAAACCCCTTTAATTGGGCTAATTGCGTGTGGTTGAAGCCATGTTGAAGCTCAGCTCCAAGTTCAGTGTTTGGTTTATGTGGTTCGGGGTCCCGTGAGTTCAGGAAAAAACCCACCCTGGTTACCTGTTTCCTTTTCCCTGCCCCTCAGGTTTTTCTTCGTGCTTCAGTTTCCCCCCAAACAGAAGCCAAAATTTGCTTCGTTCCGAACTCAAATGGGAAAAAAACCCCTGATTTTTGTCTCATTTTCACCCAGTGGGATAAATCCACGAGGATTTTTTAATTAATGTCCTGTGTGACAGCGCTTGCTGTGCAGTGCAAGCCTGCGGAGGGCAGGGAAAGCTTCCGGCAGAGCAGGCAGGAATATCAAATTCAAACAAACACGGGAATTTCCACCCAGTTGCACTGTGCTGCCTTTATGTGGAGGCCTTGTGTCAGAGCCCAGGTGCCCAAAATGAAGGTTTTTCCTTGTTTTATTATTGCAAAACCCAGTGGTGCCTTAAGATACCATCGTGCTGCTCGATCCAGGGAAGGTGGGAGGGGGTCCCAGCACAGGCTGGGTTATTTCACTGCTGAAAGCACTCCCCTGCCCCTGGGAAGCCTGGTGGGAATAACATCACTTGGCTCGTGCTCCTTTGGCAACCACCTTATTTCCCCATCAATCCCTTTAAAATGCTTTTAGGGTTTTCCCCAAGAGGCTGCTTGCTGATTCTGTGTGAGGACACACGCACAGGCGGGGAAAAAGGTGGGGGTTTGGGAGAAGGGGAACTGGGGAGTTCTGGGGAGCTGAGAGAAGGATGCGGGTTGGGAATGTTGCACGGTCTCAGGGTTGAAGGAGAGGAGGCAGCGTGCCCATACCACAGAGGAAAAGGAATATTTGTCAGGCTCAGGAATAACTGTTGCTTCTTCCAGACTCTTTTTCCTGTTTCTTTCCCTTGCCCCCTTCCTTTTGTTTCCTTGCTGGGGCCTCAGGTCTTCCCTTGGTTCCTGGGACTCCAAAAGGGAACCCTTGGCTGGTCCTGAGTGGGGGAGGCTTGTTCAGGAGATCCTTTCTGCTCTAACGTGGATATCCCACTCCAGGAGGCTGCCAGATCCCAACTTTCGAGGGAGAAAAAAAGTGTATTTCAAGCCTTCTGAGGTTTTGGGGATCTCCCTGTGTTGTATGAGGTCCCTCCTCTTGTTTCTCTGATGGAACCTCCGGACGTCTCTTGGTTCCTGGTGCTCCAAAGGTGAATCCTTGGCTGGTCCCAAATGTGGGAGGCTTGAGCCAGTCAGGAGATCCCTTCTGCTGTGATACGGACATCCCACCGCAGGAGGCTTCCAGAGGCAGAAAACTTTGGAGGCAGAAAAGTTGTGTTTTAAGCCTTCTGAGGTGTTGGGGCTCTCCCTGTGTCCTACCAGGCCCATGGAAGTCCTACCAGGCCTCATGGAGGAGGGAGAGGAAGCATTTATGGGGCAAAACATACACAGGAGTGTATTTCAAGGTGCTCTCCATGAGTCCCAAGCCCTGGTTACCCAAGGTTTTGTTTTCCATGGATTTACCTCATTAAGAGTGTTAGGAGAAGGTGCTCCTGGAAAGAGAGGAAGGCTGAATTAAACGGCGCTTGAAGCCTTGCAGCCAGCATGGGCATGAGGCCAGCGTCTGGAAGGAAAAATATTATTAATAATTGCAGGAAGAAGATGGCCAAAGTCAGAAACATGCTCTGAGCTCCTCCAAAAATAGTACAGAAGAGACGCCAAACCCAACAAGTGAAGTAAAGATTTGAGGGCAGGGCAACGTGCTGAGGGAAATTAAAAGGGTGAGAGGAGTCTCCGATGGGACCTCGCTGAGGGTGACGCTGTGGCCTCACGAGCTGAGCAGCTGTTTGGGGTCAGGAGGATCAGAAGGTGACTCTGGCCTTCAGGACGATGAGCAGCCAGTGTGAGATGCTGGTCCTGAGATGGCAGCCCCAGCCCTGGCTGCAAGAGGTGACAAATGTGGGGACAAACCCTTCACTCCTGTGGAACGATGGCTCTTCTCTGCTGCTTTTGCTGCTCTGGAGTGGGCTGGGGGCATCCGGGGTGCTCTGGTTGCCTTTTTCAGCTTCAGAAAGGATGAAGGCTTTTGGGACAGGCATTAAATACAGACACATCCCTAATATCTGCCTTAAAAATTAAAATAAACCTTACTGATTGGTGCTGGTGGCCCAGGCAGCCACAGGGCCGAATTCCCAGCTCCCATTTCCCTTCCTTCTGGAGCATTTCGAGTTCCTCATCTGTGCTCTGTGTAACCCCTGGCTCTGGGAGGGATTACAGCGCCCTGACCACACACAGGCTCCAGGCTGCCCTGGAGAGCCCCGGGAGCATCCCAGGCATCTTCGAGCCACCGGCACCGAGCCCTTGGGGCAGCCAGGGGCAGGGACAGCTGTCCAAACAGAGGGACACCTGTGCAGGGAAGGCCAGGGCAACCAGAGACATCCCTGGCTCCAGAGGCGGCTCCCTGAACCTGCCCTTCTCCTTTGATCTTCACCCGAGCAGCCTCTGCTCCTCCTCTTCACCCCGCGTTTGTTTTTCCTCCCTCTTCTTCCCCGAGGTGGTTCTGCTCTCTCTTCCACCTTGGAATTACTGCTGGGAGCTTTCGAAAGCATCTGAGCGTGTGCCTTTCCTCCAGACACTCAGCACTCCCAAGAGGGTGTCCTTTTCCCCATCCGCCAGGGGACCAAACTAGGAGGCAGAGCCACCACTTTCCCTGTATTTTCCTGTGTTTTGCCTGTTTCCAGCTGCATTTTCTCACCTGTGGTTTACTCTTCCCTACAGGAGCTGTTGTACTCCAAGAATCCCTCCTTCGTGTGGGTACTCGCATTTTCCATCTAAAAAGCAGCTCCCTCAAATAATAAAATGGGAGCCAGGGGCTCTTTCTTGCCTTAATCAGACACCCTGGGTCGACTCCACACATTTGTTCATCCCATTTAATACATTTGTTTCTGGTTTAGCTCTATCCAAAGTAAGACACAGCGTGGACATCTGCCTTTTCGTCCAACAGCAGGTTAAACAAAATAAACCCCCCTGGCTCCCTGGGAGGGACATTGGAATCATGAAATCCTTCAGGCTGGAAAAGACCTCCAAGATCACCAAATCCAATGTGTTGACACTGACATAATTTATTTTTTTTTTCTTTTTTTTCGCCACGTTCATTCAGGATAAAACTGACGCATTCCTGGAATCTCCTTTGGGTTTGACACCTGGAATCTCCCTCCCTTGGATTTTGGGACGACCAAGCCCAGCAACTTCTCCAAAGCTTCTCTAGGCATTGGCTGGGAAGAGCAATCCAGCACGGAATATGGAATGGACCGGTTCCTCTTCATTCTCCTCAGATTTTTAAGGAGAACCCTCCACCCTTCGGTCGAGGTTCGTGTGTGCTCTGCTCCCCCGTAGTGCTGAGAGGGGGAGGCCGTGGGAGCCTGGGGTGGAGGGAGGAGAGGACAGCGGGGATACAATCCAGCTTTTGATGCGCCAACGGAGCTGAGGGATTTCTTACCCTCCTCTCTTTTTCCCTCCTTTCATCCCGCGTTTCTGTCTGCTACACGTGTTCCCCTTTACACCGTGCCAGAACTCTGACAGAAGAAGGAAAGGGCAGGGAAGGGGTGGGGGAGGGAAAAAAAAAAAACCACTTCTGTGTAAAGTTTCTGTTCTGGAGAGAAAACAGGACTTTATCAAAATATTAGCAGAGCACCAGCTGGTACCGATTAGCAAAGCCCTGGGTGAGAGTTTTCCATTTACCTTGCGCTGTTTTTCTTTCTCTGAGCTGCACATGCTGTCTCCCGAAGTGCGAAGGTTTTGGCCACCAAGGTTCATCCAGCTCGGGCGCCGTTTCGTTTTCCAGAAACGCAGAATACACCCAAGCTGCACTCAAAAATTGCAGTGCCCATTCAAAAGCCTGGAGGACTAAGTCCCATCCTCACAGGCTGGTTGGATAACGAGGGGCGAAGGCCTAAAAACGTCCTCACACCACGACTAAAAACGTTGTACAGATGCTCATTAACCCAACACCACGGCTGGGTGATTTTCCCCGTGTCCAGGTTGCAAAGGTGCCAGTGACAGGCTGGATCTGATTCCCGAAGCACTCGAGGGGTCTGGACACCAACGCTCAGCACCTTTCTGCGGGAGATGCTGCTGCTGCATCCTGGACTCCAGCCCGGTGCCGGGCTTTTGCGGAGGTGAGGAAAGTATTGCTCATTCATAAATGCGTGTTTTAAGGGGTATTATTCCCGAATATTAAAGTAGAACCAGCTTTTAGAGGGAGAGGATAAAGATTTGGCTGGGAACCCCTGAGCTGGAGCACCAATAACTTGGGAATTGCTCCGAAGTGTTTGATCTGTCTCGGGCCAGCAAACGCTGAGCCAGCGCCTGCTGTTAAGTGGAAGTTATTTTCTGCATCCACCAGAGTCCCGTAAAACCATTTCCTCTGGGATCTACAGGGACAGCCAGGGCCGCTTTTTTTTGTCGTTTTTTTTTTCCCCCCAACAATATCAATATGTAAGTGCTGAGGGAAGGAGCACGTGCTGTGTGACAGATTTAGGAGTAGCCTCAGGGCTCTGTCACCTCTCTCCAAGCGGCTTTGCCAGAGTGCTGGAATTGCCTCCTATTCATAGGGAGGGAAGGCTGGTTTGGAGATTAACAGGCGGAGCTGGCCCTGCTGGAGTCTGGGTCCTACACCCACCTCTGCTGCAGGCTCCTGTGTCAGCTGCAGGGAACGGGATCTCCTGAGAGATGGGGAAAAGGGTTTTTTCCCGGGCTGTGAGGGAGCAAGGTCTCCATCCTTGCAGGAATGGATGGGAGATGCCCCGATAAGCCTGCATGGACGGGAGATGCCACATCCCACAGGGCAGGACCACGTTTGTGTTGATACGCCCGGCAGGGAGGAGGTTGAGTCCCAGGTCTCCAGACGGAGCCTCACCATGAAAAAACCTGCACCAGGCCAGGTTGGGAAGCTCCTTCTCACCAGAGACATCCTCCATGCAGAGCTTTTCCAGAGGCCTCCGGTGGTTTTCTGTTCCAAGGGTCCCAGTAAAACGCTGCAGTCTCTGTGGCTGCACTGCCCTCTGCGTTAATCCATCAGGGCTCTGACATCGCACACACCAAGCTTCCTCCAAGGCTCTCTGCAGACGCCTTGGATTTTCCGAGCTGAGCTCCCTGTGCCCCTCCCCGGCCTCGTGTCATCCGTCCCACCTCCTCACACGTGGTTTTGGGAAACCTTCAGCTGCATTTTGAAGCATATTCAGCATCCTTTGGTCCATCTGGGGTTCCCAAGCCTGTTTGGAGCATATCCAACCCCAAACCGTGCAGGATGGGTTGTGCCACCATCTTTTGGATAATAATCCTGGAGGCCAGGAGCACACAGAGTCATAAAATCATGGAATGGTTTGGGTTGGAAGGGTCCTTAAAGCTCATCCCATGGGCAGGGACACCTCCCACCGTCCCAGGCTGCTCCAAGCCCCATCCACCCTGTCCTTGGACACTTCCAGGGATCCAGGGGCAGCCACAGCTTCTCTGGGCACCCTGTGAGCAGCCTCCCCATCCTCACAGGGAACAATTCCTTCCCAATATCCCATCTATCCCTGCCCTCTGGCAGTGGGAAGCCATTCCCCCTTGCCCTGTCCCTCCATGCCCTTGTCCAAAGTCCCTCTCCAGCTTCCGTTCAACATTTCAACATTCCCTTCAGGAGGGGGTTTCTTTGGCAACCAAAAACCGAAGGAGTGATGGGAGTGGCGACACCTCCACCTGCCAAGTGATGCCTTTCAGCTCTTGCGTTCGCCTGAGCCAATTATTTTCTTTTTTTTTTTGGGATCTGGAAGTCCATTTGCAATGGCTGAAGGCAAGAAAAACAACCTTCTCCCCCCGCTGCCCCCACCACCTAAGTGCTAAAGCAGATCCCAGAGGTGGAGCATGGGGAGGTGTAAGCAGGAGAAGACCTGGCAGGAGCTCTTGTTCTCCGGATTGTGCCTGGGGGCTTTTCCCGTCGGAGCCCCTGGAAGGCCAGCGGGGAAATGATTCCAATCCCAGGCTTTCCAGCTTCCACGCTAATTTAACCCAAGCCGTTTCCTAGTCTGTGAGAGGGGAGCAGGGATGAGGTTTGCAGAAGTGGCGGGGGGGAGGAGAGGAGCTGCAAATGATCTCAGCAGTTTTACAGCCATCTCTTTTCCTGGCAGGACATGAGGGAGAGCGTCTCCCTCCCCGCCTTCTGGGATGGAAGGTGGAGGAATGCAAGCGCTGGAACACTCCTCAGTTTGCCCTGATTGTCTTTCCTCCCCCGGCAGTTTTATCGGCGTCCGTAAATTCACAGCAAACCTTCCCACGTGCATTTCCACCCTCGATGGCCTCGGAGGTCGCTCGTCCCGAGGGATTGCTGGGTGTCCCGGAGAAGCCACCCTTCCCCACCCACGCTGGCTCCAAAGGCTGTGGCAAGCAACCACTGGGTGTCACCTCCACCTAGAGAGAAGAGAAATCTCTGGGAAAAAGCGTGTTTGAGGTAAATGTTTACATGCAGCCTCTTCTGTTTCGGTCATCTGTGCCTCATCTGCCGTGCTCCCTCGCAAACACCTTCAGCAGAGGCAGCTGGGAGGGAGCCCAGGGGCTGCAATCCCTTCCCACTGGAGACTTCCATCCCATCCACCGGTAGCAGGGATCCTGCCTTTCAGGCTCAGATCTTCCCTCACAACAAAAACTCGTGCCTCCGTTTCCCACCTCTCCCAAACCTCTTGTCCACGGCTCATCCTTTGCTTTAAAACCCCTGTGTGACACGTCAGATCCTCAGGTCACAAGTGCCACCAGCTGGAGCCAGTTTTCCACGAAAAGAATGAGAAAAAGCCCCAGGAGAAATTGATGTTCTCCTGCTGCCCTTGCTGGGATGTCTCCGTTTACGTCCTCAGCACTTGGAGAGAGCCCCTGCGGGAATAACAACCTTTTGGGCAAGAGCTTTTCCTTGTGGCAAATAAAAATATATCCTGTAATACAGGAGGGTCCCATAAAGGGCAGCGTGGTGGGAACCTGTTAATTAATTATATTTATGCACATTAATGAAGTGTTTTGTAGCTGGTCTGGTTCCACCATCACCTTTTGCATTTCCATGGCAAAATTTTAGGGTTTTTTTTGGGCTGACGTGAGGTTTTTGATTAAATTCCCTCTTCCCCATGGAGGGGACCATCAGCTTCTCCCTGAAGATGAGGGTTCAGAGCATCTCTCCATTTCCTCACGTGCTGAGCCATTTGCAGTGTAGAGTCACCGACCTGGCTGACCCTCCAGGTGTCCTTGGTGGTCCTCAAGAGGATGGCCCAGATGGACACCAGACCTGAACTGGCTGATTCTGGAAGAGGAACCATCCCGCCCCTCATGGTCAGAGTATCAGCCTGGAAATGGGGGGATTTGAGGCCAATTCTTGCATCTAGAGCCCTTTTTCGGGCAGTCAGCTTGGGCAGAGGTTCTTCTTCCCCAAAGCAATATGAATTGGTGATTCAACTGAGAAATCAATTGATGGTTGAGACAGAAAGAGGGGAAATTCAAACTGAAAGAGGGGAAATTTAGGTGAGATAGGAGAAAATTCTTCCCTGGGAGGGTGGGGAGGCCCTGGCACAGGGTGCCCAGAGAAGTTGTGGCTGCCCCTGGATCCCTGGCAGTGCCCCAGGCCAGGTTGGACATTAGGGCTTGGATCAACCTGGGATAGTGGAAGGTGTCCCTGCCCATGGCAGGGGGTGGAACTGGGTGAGCTTTAAGGTCCCTAAACCATCCTGGGATTCTGTGATTTGTAAAGCGTAAAAAATCCCGTGTGGAAAGAACCGTTCCCGGAAAGAACCCGCTCCAAAGGGACAGGATGAGCTTGGACACGGAGGCAGCAGAAGAACTCGGTGTTTCTTCCTCGCTGTTTGCTTCGAGAAGTCAGAAACCGCGTCGCTCCGGAACCAGATCCCGACGTTTCCCCCGCGTTTCCCAGAAGGCGTTAGTGCCTCTCCAAACGGGGCACAGGAGAAGCAAATGCTCAGCGGCCTGTGGATCTCATGTTTACTTAAGTGCCGTGACACGGGTGCCTGTGTGTCCCCACACCCACACACGAACACACACATGAGATATTTTAGTTCTCCCGTTTAAACGAGGGGTGGGACACCCTTCAGCGCTGCCTCTATCGGCATACGCGTTCTTAGACTCACTCGCTCTTTGTTCCTGCCAGTGCCTAAATTGGGAATACTGAACAGCCGCAACTATGCAGCTCGTGGGGATGCAGGAATTCGTTGGGAGGCAGCAAGTTTTGATCCGCCTGCAAGGGACAGAGGCGCTGCAGCTGCAGGAGAGGAGGTTTTTGGGTGGGGGGGGGATTGGATCTGTCTGTAATGTGCATCACGGCCTTGTTTTTGCGAGCGCCTCGGGGCAAAAGTGAAGCTTTCCAACAGAAAGCAGGCAGCAGGTTCAGTGCCACGCCGGGGATACGCATTTGCGTGCGTGCACGTCGAGAGGAAACACCTGTTTGTGTGTTGTTGACGCCAGGTTTAGGTTTTTAGGCCCCAAAATGCCCGGGAGAAGGTAGGTGGTGGCTGGCAGCGTTCCCGAGGTGCGGCGCTTTGCTCTCCGGGCGAAGGCGAGCTCCTCTTGGGGTGAGGAGGTGGCTGAGGGGCCTCTGTCCAAACTCTGCTGTCGTCACCCGGGGCGGTGCCACAATGAGCAACGAGGTGGCTGGGAGCGGGGCGGGAGGAGCAGGGAAGGGCTGGGGGATAATGAGGAGCCAGGTGGGTGCTGGGGAGCCGAGGGAAGGGAAATTCGACACAAACTCAAGTGTTTTTCCTTGCAAATCACCCCAGAGCTCTGTGGGCAAAATGCTGCTCTGGCCTGGGTTTCTGGGAAGCTGTGCCATCCCTCCTCAGCATCCTGATCATCCCACTCTTGGAGTCTGGTGGTTGGTCACCCAGGAGATGCTGGGGTGCCTCCAGCCATAGGTTCCCCGGGAGAGTTTTGGGGTCAGGCCCTCCCACCCGCATGCCCCCATCTCAGGTGAGGGCTGGGTTGGTGTGGGAGGATCCCTTTCCTGCTCCAGCACAACTCCCAAGCTCTGGCATTGCAGGATCTCCGCTGGCTTGGGTTGAGGGGCTGAGACAGAGTTGATGGAGAGAGGTTTTGGGAGGGTGCCTGGTGAGCTGGTGCTGCTGAGACCCCTCGAAGCCAGGGGACATTGCACCGAGGTGTCCACCCCAAGCTTGGCAGAGAGGGAGCGTTGTCCCGAGGCACCCATTTTATAAAATCCCAGAATCACTGAGGTTGGAAAAGCTCTCCGAGGCCATCGAGCCCAACCCGTGCCCGATCCCCACCTTGTCACCAGCCCAGAGCACTGAGTGCCACGTCCCGCCGTTCCTTGGAATATGGGCAGTTCTTCACCCCAAGCTCTCAGCCAGGAGGACACGGGGTGCAGAATTTGTGCAAGTACTTGGTGGGATTTGTTTTGTTTCAGTCACAAACATGAATTTCCACCTCCTGTCCCCGTAGCTTTTCAAACCCGTGGATTTTTCCCTCAGGATTTTTGTATGCGTTTCAGTGGGGTTTTTTTGGGGTTTTTTTGGCAGTGAAAGCATCGAGCCACACGATCCTCTGGGCAATATTTTGCCAGCCTGCAGCTGCTGAGTGAGTCTCTCAAGGCGAGCTGAGCTGTGCTGTGAGAGCTCCCTGATGTTACCCCCCTACAGCAATAAAACATCGGCAGGGAAGCGAAAAGAAGACATTCACAACTCTCCAACTGGACATTGACTCTCTAGCCATAGGATTGCTGCCTTTGCTCCAGGGGTGAGTCCCACTGATAGTATAATTTCATTTTTCTGGTGCGTTTTGGCATGGATGAGATTTATTTGTTCGTTTTCATGGGAGAGAGGGTGGGTTGCAAGGTGTCAGTGGGGCTAAGGCAGCGTGGAGTGATGCAGCCCGTTGATCAGGCAGGGAATTATAACAGAGACAGTGCTCTGGGCTGCCTTTGGAAGGGAATTCCGTGTTTTTTAGGGATGCCTGGAGGTCCCTGAAGCAGGTGAGACTGATTTGGGGCAGGCAGTGGCTGAGGGCTGTTGCCTTCTGCACCTCCAGCTCCCTCCGTGGCTCAAGGCTCCGAGGTTGCCATCACGTCCTGCATCCCATTTTGGCCCAAAATAATGGATCAAACTCCTTCCCACCCCCATCCCCACTCAGGCCTCAGTGCTGAGCCCCCAGGCAGGTGCCCTCCAGCCCCACTTCCCTGCCCATCACCCTTCCCATCCTCCCAATCCCGCCATTCCCTCGCTTTCCCCCCCGCTTTTTTTCGGGGGGGGGGGGGGGGGGGG
>VZTD01000311.1:76079-89387 GCA_013397725.1 Rhagologus leucostigma
GGGGGGGGGGGGGGAGGTGGATTTCCCTCTGGAAGGCAAAGGGAAGTGAAGGAGGTGAAGCCTCGAAGGGGGCACAGCAGCACCCCCAGCCCCCAAACCCCGTGTGCCTCCTCCCTCTTCCCGGGGTAGGCGTTGCTGAAGGATCAAAGCGCGCGGCAAAAATAGCAAAAAGGGGAAGAGCTCGTGGGTTTGACATCTGGAGGCCAGAAGCAGCTCCTGCCTTGAAGTAGGCAAGAGGTGAAGGAGGAAGGGGAAAAGTGGGTTTACAGGCTCTTATTTTATTTTTTTTTTTACAGGGATGGAAAGGTTTTTATAAATTTTTGTGGGTTGCTTTTGCTTGAGAGAGTGATGTCTGTCTGAGTGGGCTGCAAGGCCCTGATTTCAGAGTTAGGGGTGCTGAGAGTGTTTATAAATGAAGGGCTGGGTATTTTCTGACAAGCAAAACACTGATTTTCCTGTGACGCATCACCTGACAGCCTTATTTTTATTCCAAGGAGTGCCAGGAGCCACCTGGGAAATGTCTGTGCTGCTTGGCTGGATGGAACAGGTGCTGTTTCCTTTGGGGCTGGAGCTTTTCAACGATGAGGGTCCAAAAGCCATCCCAAATCCAAGGGGACATCCGAATCAGAGCCCTGTTTTTCAAAGGTTTTCGCTTCTACACTGTCTGTCTCCGATCCTTTTAGAAATCCAACCTCTGGACAGCACTGCCGAAAGGCATGATCAAAAACCATGGCACAGAATTGAAAAACGAAGTGCCAGAGTGCATTGTGAGGTTGGACTTGCCCTGCAAGGAGAGTTGAGAGGGTGGATTAGATGGGATATTAGGAAGAAATCCTTCCCTGTGAGGGTGGAGCGGCCCTGGCACAGATCCAGGCTGCCCCTGGATCCCTGGAAGTGTCCCAGGCCAGGCTGGACAGGGCTTGGAGCCACCTGGGGTAGTGGAAGGTGTCCCTGCCCACGGCAGGGGGTGGGAATGAGATGGGCTTTAAGGATTCCATGATTCTGCAGGAATGTGGGTGTATCTGAGTGGGATGAGAACCACTCAGGGAGGCAGCACAGGGTGACATTTCCCGTGGCAAAATGCGATTTACAGTGGATGAACTGCATCCAGTGCGATGAGTGATTCTGGCCACGGGACACAAAGGAGGTGGTGGAGGAGAAGGTGAGAATGGACAATGACAGTTGTGATCGTCTTCCTTTTAGCAGGAAAAGCTCCTGAAATAAAGAGAAAACTTCATTTTTGATGAGACAATGTGATGTCAGATCCCAGGCAGGTTAGTATCCTTTTCTATTCTTTTTTCTTTTCTTTTTTCAAAAATTTTGTTTTATTTAGAAAAACTTTTTCATAGCTGTTCACTCTGTTGAAGGGCTGGAACTGTCGGGAGGTGTTTGGTGGAGTGGCACGTGGAGTGTTGGACCCTCTGCGGTCCTTTCTGAGCTGCTCCACCACAGAACAGGAAAATCCCAGAATGTTTTGGGTGGGAAGGCACCTTAAAGCTCGTTTCATTCCAACCCCCCTGCTGTGGGCAGGGACACCTTCCACCAGTCCAGGTGCTGAAATGATCCCTTGCCTGGACTGATTGCCCCCATGTGGGGTCAGTGACCATCTCCTACTCCTTGATCTGGTGCTAAAAGAGCTTTTTCCCTCTTCCCTTCACACCTCCCAGCCGGGATCTCCCATTTGCAGTGGCCTGAGGTGGTTTGCCGTGGTTTTCTCCAGCTGGGAGGTCGATGGTCCCAGCCCCAGTGCCAGTGCCATGGCTGGTGATGACACCAAACCCTCCCAGGCACAGGGATCAACCCTCTCCTCGTGGTCTCCGAGTGAATTCCACTTGCTCATTTAGCAGGAAATCACAGAATCGGGCAGAAAACTTGAGAAAAGGAAGGGAAAAAAAAATGAGTGTGCGAATGCTGGGCGGTTGGATTGGGCAGGAACGAGAGAAGGAAGAAAGGCAAAAGGGGGTTCACGACTTTTTTTCCTCTGCTTGGGGCTGCCTTCGTGTGAAACTGGAGCTACATCCAGCGGGGGCGTTTACATGCGCAGATGTAGCCTTCGATCAGGGTGATGTAAACACTGCTGCAGCATTTTTTGAGCGGGCTGTTTGGGAAATGTGATGGATTGAATATGACAAACAAGATTCCTGGGTGTTTATTTATCCGCCTTTCGGCCGGTGCCAGCTTCATGTTAGGCCAGGCTCTGGCTACCAGACCAATCCGAGGCCTCGGGGGCAGGCGAGGCAAGGGGGGAGGCAGCCGCGGGGAGAGCGTTTTCCAAGCCCCATCTAATTTAAAGCATCTTTTGCTGAGTGGTGCAGCGAAGAGGATGTGGCTAACACAAATAAAAAAATCATAAAGGGATCAAAGTGTGTGTGCAAATTCATTCCTTGTGGCAGGAGCCCTGCCAGCTCGCTTGCTCGCCTGCTTTCCTAAAAGGAGGAAAAAAAATAATGGAGTCTCCCCGCCCCCAGCCCCCCCCGTGACAGAGCGGGAAAATCGCATGTCAGGATCTCTTCTGGATTTCATAAGGGCCGGAGCAGTGATGGATGGCTGGGACGACACCAGGGCCTGTCCGTTGTGCCGGGATCTGAGGCGCTTCCCGTCGGTGCCAGGGTTGCACATGGAGCACGAGCTATTTATAAGCAGTTCAAAGGCACCGCAAGTGTGGGTGGGGGCCGGCTGGGAGCTCCAGGCCACCAGGAAGCTCTCAGGAACCTGACGTTACCCCGGAGCCCGAGCGCTTCCTGGTGGGGGGAAAGGTGAGGAGAACTTGCCTTAAAAACGGCAAAACCTCAAAATAATGAAGAAAAAATCCACATCAGGTGGCACCAGCTGGAATATTTGGGTTGACCTCACTCCACACACAGAGGAGAAGACAGTTGCCTTCAAGGCAGCCACTGCAGCCCTTGAGTTGTCTGCTGCCTCATCCCAAGCCAGTTATCCCAGCTCCACCACCTCATCCCGCTGTGGAAACCACATGGCACAGCCAGGCCGTGGCCGTGTTTCCAACGGGAGCGCTGGAATAACATCCGCGGAGAACAAAAGCTGAGAGCCCCGGTGAACCCAACGCCGGAAAAGGAGCCGGCCTGAAGAGCGAAGGGAACGCGCCTTCAAAAATCCTGCAGCCATGCTAATGAAAAATAAACATCCATTTCTGCATCTGCCGAGAAAGGAAAAGAGAAAATTCGATCAAAGCGCGAGGCCTTGTTCTTATATTCCAGGAATTTGCTCCGCTGAAGACTGTCAAATACTGCGTGCCAACACTTGGGAGAATGACAACAGCATCTTTAAGTGCAATGAATCAAAGCACAAGAGCAAACTCGTACAGAACCCAAAGGGCTATTCTTAGAAACCATCCAGAGTCAGAAAATAAACAATTCATCAGGAGGAGAAATGCTGGAAGTCGCAGGGGAGATTAACTCTGCTCCGAGTGGAAACAAAACCTCAAACGAGCCACATCGTCATTCCCACACTCGGTTAATTGCAGCGCTGTTCAAGGGCAGCACCAAGGGGTTGGGAGGCTGCGGAGCTGGATGGAGTAGATGGTGCCTGAAGAGGGGAAAAAAGGCAGAAAATCACAGTTTTTCCCTCATGGCTGCTCCCAGAGAGGTTGCTTTGCCGGGGTGTCTGGGATGGGAGTGTAAGGGATGGATGAGGGGTGGCTCTGGGAAAGGGAGACACCAGGAGAAGTGCAGAGAAGGGATGGGCACGACCTGAGACGAGGATTTGAAGGTGAGTTTTCCACAGTGCCCGAGGTCAGGGGCACTTCTGACCGCACTCAGCTTTGTCTGAGGCGTGAAGGGTTTGAAGCAAACTACCCCAGGCCGCAGGTGAGATTCCCAGACACAGGGAAGCTCTCTGCCAGCCTGGATGCAGCTCCGGTGTGTTCCTGAACACGGGACACCCGCAAACAGAGAGCTGACAATTTCTCCCCTGAAATTCTCATTTCACGAGATAAGATTTGAACGCCAGTGCTACTGAGTGAAAACACACTACCTGTATCAAGCCAAAATAGTGCTTTTAATGAAGAGCAGCTGCCTGCGCACTTCCCCAGCCCGGGAAAACACAAAGCAGATTGTCCCAAGCCTCGGAGCACTCTGGACCCCAGTTTCCAGCCCTGCTGTGGGGCCGAGCGCGTCGGAGAGGGGCAGGAGGCTCCTGAGAGCGGGGGGATTCACATTGCATGCACACCTTCCTTGGCTCCCTCTTTTCTTTGGGAATTAAGGCATCCCGGGATGATCCCACCACCCAAGCGTGGCCTGAAGGGCCTCACAGTGATCTTTTCCATGTAAGTTTTGGTGTGAGAAAAAAGGATATTCCTGGGCTGAAAGATGGAAACGCTCATTAGCGTCGTGGTGCGTTACCTGGAGCTGCTTCAAAACCCGAGTGTTCATGGAACAGATTTTCCTGCAGAGATTTGCTGTGAAAAATCTTCGTTTCACACAGGATATCCCCAGAGAAAAGAAGGCAGGAGTCAAATAAATTTGTATTCTTTGAGAATAAAACCAAGCAAAGCTTCTCGGATGACTCCATAAAAATTCTGAAAAAAAAAACTTGGGGGGTGGGGAAAAAAAGTGTGGAAAAGGAATTCACACAAAAATAAGCACTAAGGGCCTCCGGTACTTGCAGGTACATTCCCAGTGATTCCTTTTTGGATCGCACAAACACCAACAAAGTCATTATAAGTCAGTTCTTTCCTTTTATTAGCAATAGCCAGGGCTTGGGGATTCAAACCACATTCAGAGCTCAGAAGGGAGATTTTGATCAAAGCATTTTTAAAAATCAGATGAAAGAAGCATTATAAAAAATGTTCATTCAATATGAGCCAGGAAGGGGAAATGGCTGCCCGGGAGAAGAGCTGGGAATATACCAGGAAAAGAAAATTACCCCAAAACCTGATGCTGATGCTATAAATAACCACATAAAGTGTTGCAAGTCAAAGAATGATTTACAGAGCCTGTGGTCCTTAATTCCTAGACTGAAATAAAACCTTTAAAATATGGCTGATTCAGTCAACTCACATTATCCTTCAAAGCGAGGATCTTCTCCTTCTTCTTCTTCCTCTTCTTCTTCTTCTTCTTCCTCTCCTTCCTCTTCTTCATCTTCTTCTTCATCTCCTTCTTCATCTCTTTCTTCATCTCCTTCTCCTTCTCCTTCTCCTTCTCCTTCTCCTTCTCCTTCTCCTTCTCCTTCTCCTTCTCCTTCTCCTTCTCCTTCTCCTTCTCCTTCTCCTTCTCCTTCTCCTTCTCCTTCTCCTTCTCCTTCTCCTTCTCCTTCTCCTTCTCCTTCTCCTTCTCCTTCTCCTTCTCCTTCTCCTTCTCCTTCTCCTTCTCCTTCTCCTTCTCCTTCTCCTTCTCCTTCTCCTTCTCCTTCTCCTTCTCCTTCTCCTTCTCCTTCTCCTTCTCCTTCTCCTTCTCCTTCTCCTTCTCCTTCTCCTTCTCCTTCTCCTTCTCCTTCTCCTTCTCCTTCTCCTTCTCCTTCTCCTTCTCCTTCTCCTTCTCCTTCTCCTTCTCCTTCTCCTTCTCCTTCTCCTTCTCCTTCTCCTTCTCCTTCTCCTTCTCCTTCTCCTTCTCCTTCTCCTTCTCCTTCTCCTTCTCCTTCTCCTTCTCCTTCTCCTTCTCCTTCTCCTTCTCCTTCTCCTTCTCCTTCTCCTTCTCCTTCTCCTTCTCCTTCTCCTTCTCCTTCTCCTTCTCCTTCTCCTTCTCCTTCTCCTTCTCCTTCTCCTTCTCCTTCTCCTTCTCCTTCTCCTTCTCCTTCTCCTTCTCCTTCTCCTTCTCCTTCTCCTTCTCCTTCTCCTTCTCCTTCTCCTTCTCCTTCTTTGAAGGAGGAGGAGGAGGAGGAGAAGAAAGAGGAGGAAATAGAGGAGAGATAGAATAATGGAATTATTAAGGTTAAAAAAGGTCTCCAAGACCATTAAGTCCAACCCTTAACCCAGCACTGCCAAGGCCACCACTAACCCATATCCCCGAGTGTCACATCCACAAGTTTTTTGGACACTTCCAGGCATGGTGACTCCACCACTGCCCTGGGCAGCCTGTTGCAAAGCCTGACCAACTTTTCTGTGGAGAAACCTTTCCTAACATCCAACATAAATCCCAGGGGAGCAGGGATGTGCAGAAATGACTCCACGGAAGTCCATGTTTTCTGGAGAAAATCCTGGTGCTCCTGGGGCTCTTTGCCCTGGTCGTGGCTGTGAAATCCTAACTCGGATTTAAATCTGTAAGTCACATTCTGGGTGTTACTTCTTCAAATGTTGATTTATTGCAGCCTAATTAAAATTTTAAAAATCTATCCAGGATACCTGAGGGTGAGGGAATTTGCCTTATAAGTCTGTGCTTATAAGTTCCTGTACTGGAAATATAAGAATGGGAGGTTTTGACTTGTCGAGGAGAAGTTCAATTTAAAATCAAAGTGTTTTCTGTTGGTTTTGGGTTTTTTCTCTTCATTTTAGGTGATTTTAGTCAATAGTACAATAATACCCAAAAAGTAAAGCTACAGCCGGAGCAGCTGTGACCTGATTTAGGGATGAAAACTACTCGGAAAACATTCAGGATTTCTTACTGAAATGAAAAAAGTGTGGTATTTCATTATTATTATTATTATTATTACTATTACTAATATTATTATTATTATTATTATTATTAAATGGAGAAGTTTTTTTCAGAGCTCTCAAACCCTGTTTTAATGCACTTCCAATGAGATTTTTTTTTCCATTGAGGTGCAGATTTCAGTGAGTTTGAGATAAACCAGCTCCTCCTCAATTCTCTAAGCATTATCCGGGCCAGGAACTTTTCCAGAGAAGTTGCTCTCTTTTTTTTCTTTTGAGCAATAGAAGTGCTCAGCAGATGTTCTCATCTGCTCTCCCATGCCCTGTCCCCTGCCCTGCACCTCGGCAGATTCCAGTTCTCCAAATTAATGATTCCTGATCCGTTAATGATCTGAAAAGTGATTAATTCAAGTCGTATTGAATTGATTTTAATTGTTTTTCCGTCAAACCAGCCAAAATGACAGCAATTCCAGGGAGAGGGAACTGTTTTGGATAAACTCGGAAGGGAAACAGTGCCTTGCAGTTCTGAGCAAGTGGAAATCATGCTCCAAACCCAAAGCAAAGCAAAGTAAGGGCATTAAAACAGCAAAGGTGGTTTTGTGTGGAAAAGCCACAATGTTTTATTTCAGAGCATGGATCAGGAGAAATCCACACCCTCAGACTTTTCAGAAACATTTTTCAACTGAGCTGCTCGGGGAAAATTTGGCAAAACTTTTGCAAAATGCTCTGAAGTTTTCAGAACTGAGTATTTTTATCACAAAAAAAAAAAAATTAAACCAACTTTTCATTGGACACAAAATCCTTGGCAAAACTTCTGTGGCCTGGATCTGATGCAGAGGGAGATGGGCCATGCTGGAGACCCAGCCCAAGGGACACATTTTAATCCTCTGGAGAGGCTTCCCCCCAGCTAAATATTCCTCACAAGAGGGAAGGGTTACCATCCAACAGGCATCTGGCACGTTCCTGGGAACTCAGGGAATTGGTGTGAGGACAGGATGTGACCTGCTGATGTTCCTGGCTCTGCACAGAAACCCATCCTTGCTTTTTCAATAATCTTAAAAAAACCGAAAAGCATTCTTGATAAAATACAATTAAAAAATTGATAGCTCAGATTCTTTTGCCATTTCCGTTTCCCTTTTCTGTGCTCTTGCAAAGCAAGTCTCAAAAGAGAAGGGCTGTGAGGTGCACAAGGACTGGTGTCCTTTCCTTTCCTTTCCTTTCCTTTCCTTTCCTTTCCTTTCCTTTCCTTTCCTTTCCTTTCCTTTCCTTTCCTTTCCTTTCCTTTCCTTTCCTTTCCTTTCCTTTCCTTTCCTTTCCTTTCCTTTCCTTTCCTTTCCTTTCCTTTCCTTTCCTTTCCTTTCCTTTCCTTTCCTTTCCTTTCCTTTCCTTTCCTTTCCTTTCCTTTCCTTTCCTTTCCTTTCCTTTCCTTTCCTTTCCTTTCCTTTCCCTTTTCCTTTTCCTTTTCCTTTTCCTTTTCCTTTTCCTTTTCCTTTTCCTTTTCCTTTTCCTTTTCCTTTTCCTTTCCTTTTCCTTTCCTTCTCCTCTCCTCTCCTCTCCTCTCCTTCTGCTGCAGGAACAGCCCTGCCAGAGCAGTTACAACCCCCCAAAAAACACATTTCGGGGCGGGCAGAACCACGCGCTGAATTAAGGGCTTGGCAAGACAGTGCGTTTTGAGGAGAAAAATACCTGTTTAAATTTTCTTAGGTGTCAAAACGCCGCGCTCTGACGTATTAAAAAAGAAAAGGTTTCGCTTGGAGAGCTTTCAAACGTTTTATTTCGTCGTTAATATCCAGTCATCGGTGTTATTTTTCTTTTTAAAAGCGGCCTGGCTCGGGAAGGCATCCAAAGCAGGCCAGAATTAATTAAACCAGAAGTTTTGTTTCACCTGAATTCGTTGTGTTTGTTTGGTTTGGTTTGGTTTTGTTTTGGAGGGAAAAATGCCGGGATTAGAGAGCAGCCCAAACTTACGGAGGAATCAACCCTGTTCCCGTCATCACCAGCACCTCAGCACTACTGCTGGGCTCGGAGAAGCCCTTTCATCCCGCCGTGGGGATGGCAGGCAGCTATCCTGCATGGATAAAAGCCTGGAAAAGGCCCTAAACGTAATTTACAAGCGTGTTACATCCACGCAAGGGCTCCGGGTTCCCCCTCAGCCCTCGCATCAGCGTCACATCTGCGGTCGTGAGATCCATTCCTCCCTTTCTGTTAACACCAGGTCGGAGCTCCCAGTACCAGCTCCGAACATTTTGAACTTGTAGGCAGCTTTCAAGCAGCTGCCGTGTTTTAAAGAGAACCAGACCCAAACCTCTGCTGCTCCTTTTTTTTTTAAATTATTTTTTCTTTTTCCCTTCAAAATGTGGAATTTCCCCCCCTCCCCATAAAAATTTTGCTGACATGTGTGCTCAGATGGGCAAGGTCCAGATCTCGGCCAGGGACGTGCGGGATGCTTCACAAACCACCCGAGCTTGAAACGCAGCTGAAAACTTGGGATATTCAGTGTGTGCCCTTACCCAGGACGGTCGGGAAGCCTTAAAAGCAGGGGCATGTTTTGAAGTGCTCTCTGCAGCTCCTTTTCCCTTTCTAAACCCTTGGAAAGTTGCACCCCTGCTTCAACAAGTGTCTGGGATTTATGAGGAAAGGAATATGTGTGCATTTGTGGATATATTGATGTGTGTGTGAACCCATACATGCACAAGCACATCCATCACTTCTTTAAAAATGTTTACAATCCATTTTCTCTACGTGTTGGCTCCATAAAATACTTACAAAAGTGGTCATTGCCCTTTGAGTGGGTAGAAAAATTGGGAATTTTAAGATATTGACCAACTTTGGCTTTTTGAATAAGTTTGACCACTTTACACAGAGAACTGCTGATGTTTCCAAAAAAGTGAAATGTCAGCAAAAAGAGAGAAAGAGAAGGTGAAAAACAGCGAGAGAGCTTTTTTTTTTTTTTTCCCCATTGTTTTTCCAGCTCCGGCTGGCATTTGTCCACTTTGCTCACTTCAGCCTTCACAGGTTAAGGCTTTATGCCACGTTACACCTGAAACTCCAGCAAATCCTGCAAGTTAACAGCTTTCCTGGATGCTGGCATCTCCCCCAGAGGAGCTGAGCCCTCAGAGGTGCTGAGGGCCCTGGCTCCCATCCAGCAGAGCACTCAAACACCAGCTTACATTTCAGCAGCGCTCGAGAACCGGTCTCAAATTAAGCGTGTGCTTAAGCGCTCTGCCAAAGAGGAGCGGGGATTGCTCACGTTCCAGGAGTTAAGCTGTGCTTAAGGTGCTTTCCTGGATTCGGGTTGGAACAATGGGGGAATAACGATGCAGTCTTTGGGCAGGTTTTTCGGGGTGGGGGAAAGAAAATAATATTTAAAAAAAAAATGGAAAAAAAGGGAAGTCATCTATCCGCTTGTTCCGTAGGTGGCAGAGCCGTCCACCTGAAAACAGCTTTTCTGAGCCTCTGTCCAGATCTCAGAAAAGGAAAGAAGGATGATGCGGGAGGGAGGAAGGATTTGTCCGCTCCTTCCTAATTGATGTATCTGACTCCCCTCTTATAGGAGCCCCTCTGCTCTGGAGCCAGGCTGGGAGAGCTGGGGGTGTTCACATGGAGAATAGAAGGATCCAGGGAGACCTCAGTGCCAATTCCAGTGCCTAAAGGGGCTCCCGGAGAGCTGGAGAGGGACTGGGGACAAGGGATGGAGGGACAGGACACACGGAGTGGCTTCCCACTGCCAGAGGGCAGGGCTGGATGGGATATTGGGAAGGAATTCCTGGCTGTGAGGGTGGGGAGGGGCTGGGATGGAATTCCCAGAGAAGCTGTGGCTGCCTGTGGATCCCTGGAAGTGTCCAAGGCCAGGTTGGACATTGGGGCTTGGAGCAACCTGGGATAGTGGAAGGTGTCCTTGCCCACGGCAGAGGGTGGAACTGGATCATCTTTAATGTTCCTTCCAACCCCAACCACTCTGGGACCCTTTGACTCCGTGTCCCCAAGGTTGGACTCTTTTCCACACCTCCAGACCAGCACCATCCTTGGGTTCCCTCGGGGGAGAACCAACCCCGCATCCCCACCTGTCCTCCTGCACACCATTAGGGCTTTCCCGGGGAAATCAAACCAGATGCCTTTGCCTGTTAGCAGAGAAGCCTGCTCTGTGTGGTTGTGACACAAAAACGCAATGATCTCGGGAAATAAAACATTCTCTCTTCGGAGGGAAAAGGTCAATCGACGCCAAATCCAGCCCAAGCTCCCTGGTGGCCAGAGATGGGTGGAGACAAGGCTCAGCTGTAGAGCCCTAGGCCTGCTAACCCTCTTGGTTTTTTAGGGTGGCTGTGGTGGGTGTCACCCCCTCTCCCTCATTCCCGCCATCCCCGAGCAGTCACAGCTCTCAACCACATTTCCCCAAAATGTTTGTCGGTGCCACTTACCAACGGAGCCTTAAATTGTCCTTTTCTCCCCCTGGTGTAGCAACTCTACAAACCTAGATTGAAGGTGTTGCTGATATGTGGGAAAAACTCTTGGCCCCAAAGAGTTAAAATGCCCCGGGGGGATCCTCCAATCCCACGTCTTTGTTGTGCCATCGTTGGGGAATCTGGCTCAATATCTGCTCCTTCGCTCAAGCACTCACTGAGCTTTGGAGCAGGTAAAACTAAGCCAAATTCCCCCAATCCTCTGTAAGTGTTACTAAAAAAAATACCCCTAAATTAGGTCCCACATTCCTGTGATCCTCGTAGTGCTGAGCAGGGAGGAACAGCTTTTGATAACAGCCCCGGATTTGGTGGTGTGGCGAGATTTATTTCCTGATCTTTTGCCCATCAAACCTTTTTCTGATCTTAATTGTCAATCACATCATGTGATTTCTCCAGAGGAATGAAAATAGCAGCTATTTGTCTTGAAAATCCCCCCTTTGATGTCAGAATTCCAGGAAATAAAACACCTTTATAGTTATGGGATCCAGACCTGTCCGACCGGGATGCATTTCCATCAAGACTTGTGTGTGTTTGTTGACTCGGGTTTTAAGGCGCCTTTTACGGGGATTCGCGATGGGATTTTCTCGGCGCGTTTGTTTTCTTCCAAGAACTAAACCAGCCCTTCTGCTTCAGGGACCTCGTGTCTGAAAGGTGTCAGCTGTCCCCAACCTGGACTGAGCTTCCAGGGCGTTGGGATCCAGCCTGAATGGATCCAGCCCTCGCTGTGATCCCGAAATTACGGCTTGGACATCCAGACTTTGGCTGTAGGAAGGGATTGTCCCTGACCCACCATCCCAGGTCACCCTTGGATCAAGGCTTGGCCATAAACAGCCCCTTCTCCAATCCCCTGCATGGCAGCGTTAATGGATCTCTTCCAACTGAGCACCGGAGAAGGAAAAACCTCCCTTTTTCCAGCTGCATCCTTTGGATTGACTCTTCGTGCCACCAGGTCAGCCAGCCATCCTTGCACAGCACCTCCACCTCCATCTGGAGAAGTTATTTCTAAGGCCAATTATCCAATTTTTTTTTCGGTAAAGATCAGGAAAATGAGGGAAAGGCTAATGAAGAAAAATTCGGTCACTCCAGCCTCATTATTTTCCCATCGGTTTTAAGGAGTTTTGTAGATTTTGGCTGCAGACTTGGGGATTAAATGGGTGCCGTAACCTGGGGGAAGGATCCTTGTTGGTGTTTCTCCTAAAAAACTGCTTCCCAAGCACGTTGGCTGGGTGGGAGTGTGGATGTGCCACAGTCAGGGCACATATGTGTGTGCGTATATATATATATTTTAATATATATATATATATTTATAATCCATAACATGCACTGCTACCTGCTGACCTTTTCCTTTCTGCAGCCAAGCCCGCGAGCTTCCGTGATCCTTTCCAAGGTGTCACTCACAATTTCTAACCTGCTGTTTTCTCTAATTTCCAGTCTTTCCGCCCATCTTTTCCTTAGACATCTCTCCTTCCGTCTGGAACTTTGGGGTTTTTCTTTGGTTCTCCCCCACAGCTCACTCCGGTGCTGTGTTGTGGCTGACTTGGCTGTGAATCCAATTTTCCCTGTTTTTCCCTCAAGCTCCAGCACCTACCATTAAAAAAACCCCATTATTATTTGCAGGGCAAGTTCCCCTCCTTGGCTTTGCAGCATGGATCACCTTTCCTCTCTTCCCTCCCCAAATCCTCCTGTGCCTTCTCAAATTTTCAGGATTCCTTCTTTTTTTTTTTTCCTTTCCATCCCACCAGCAATTAATCAATCAACCTGGCAATCTGAGACCAATCTAAAACCAATTATAATTAAAAAAAGAAGTAGCTGAAGGAAGAAGTTGCTGCTGAGCTCTCTTGCTCCTAGTGTGTGTCTGCTTGAGATTCGGACCTCTCCAAAATCAGAAGACTCTGGGACGAACTTCCTTTAATGCCTTTTGGGAAGTCTCCTGGTGTCCAGAACCTTGCAGGTAGCTGGAGGAGGCAACAGCATAGTTTTCCAAGTCGGCATTCGCAGCGTGGCTGCTTTAGCGAGGAGGAAGCTGATTTATTGCTGGGATGACACTGCTCCCAAAATTAAAGCCAACGAGGGTGGTTAGTGCTTCATTTGTGAGGTGAATGTTGTCAGCACGGGGGTGAGCAGATGCCAAGGGGTCAGCAGTGCATCCCATATCCCCCCTTGGGATATCCCTCACCCATGGAAAACCTAGTGCATCCCATATCCCCCCTTGGGATATCCCTCACCCATGGAAAACCCAGTGCATCCCATATCCCCCCTTGGGATATCCCTCACCCATGGAAAACCCAGTGCATCCCATATCCC
>VZTD01000320.1:27347-38705 GCA_013397725.1 Rhagologus leucostigma
TCCCTCCATCCATCCGGGGCTGATCCCGACATTCCCAACATTCCCAGCTCCTGGCAGGGGGACTCCGATGCCGGCGCTTTGTTCCTTTGATGGCCGGATGGGAGCAGATGGGGAAGAAAAGGGGGGAAGAAACTTTCCCGAGTCGGAATTAAGTGGAACAGGATGAGCCTGGCCCGGGGGGGTGGCACCCGCGGGTTCCTCCCTCGCCTCACCCCACGGCTCATCCTGACCCCATCCCTCGGGAAAGCGCTGGGATCACTCCCAGTCCTCCCAGAGACTCCCTGCACCCCCCCAGCCCCCCCGACCCCTCCGGGGCAGTGCGGAGCGGCCGCGTTTCGCCAAAATCTCCGAGATCTGACGGATCCCGGCGTGTCCCGGGAGCATGAAGTCACTGGGCTGGCGAAAAAGGATCGCGGGGCCATCCATCAGCCCAGGATCAAAGCGCCCCGCGCATTCCCATTCCCAGCCCGATCCCCGCGCCCCAAATTCCCCGTGGTTGCTGCGGCAACCACACGCGGCGCGGATGCTCCTCATTTTTGGCCGCCCTGCAGCTGTTTCCACTCGGGGCCGCCGTAACTGGAAAAACCTGCGGGTCCCAAGGCGCTTCCCAGCCTCCAGGGGCAGCGGCTATTCCCGGCTCCCTTTCATGTTCCCCATTTATCAGCATTATCCTCATTTCTTTTTGGTCTTTTTTTTCACGCAGGATGAAACGGGGATTATTTTTGTCCTCTGGAACAAAGGAAAGGAGCTTGGAAAAAAAAAAAAACCCAAACAAGGCAAAACAAAACAAAATCCTCTGAGGGCACCAAACGCTCCCCTGGCACTGCCAAGGCCACCCCTGACCATGTCCCCAAGTGCCACCTCCACTTTTAAATCCCTGCAGGGATGGGGACTCCTCCCCTAGGCTGGACAGCCCTTCCCAGCAGGAATTTTCCCAATATCCAACCTAAACCTTTGGTGGCACCACTCGAGGCTGTTTCCTGCTGTCCTGTCCCTCGTCCCCTGGGAGGACATTCCCCTGAAGACCCCCCCAAAATCCTCTTGAGGGGTGATGGATGTGAGGGGGTGAGGGAAAACCAGGACGGGATGTGTCCAGAGGGGCCGGGAATTGGTGGGAATTGGGAATCCAAACCTCCCATCTGGTGACTTCTCCCTGAGTCAAGTGAGCTGGGCTTGGCTGAGTTGTTTTTTTTCTTTAAGGCCTGAAGTTTTCCCCGATGTGTCAAAACCGGCACCAGAAAAACCCCCAGCGAGCTGGAGGAGTTATTGAAACCACTTTTGGTGCCTCATGACCTTTCCATGAAGAGTTTGGATGAACATCCTCCCAAAAAAACACTCACTGAAAGAACAAACTGAAATGTTTGAGGGAAAAGCCACAAACCCTCCAAATGTGGGGACAAAAGCCCCTTGGGGTGTGGGGCTGCTCCTTCCTGCACTTCAAAGCTCATTGTGTTCCTCCCTTTGCTCCGGGATCCCAGTCCCGATCCCAAACCTCCCCTCCCCCGGCCAGAACCGCTCTCCTGGCGAAATTCAATTCAATTTTATTTTCTTTTAAAAGGAAAACAATAAAAAAAAGAATTAATTAAGGAATAAAGGCCAGGCACAGCCCGAGCCTCAGCTGGAGCCGGTGGCAGCTCCCCAGCCCTCGGCAGCGCTGCCGGAGCCCCGGATCCGGCCCCAATCCTGCCCTCCCGGGGGATTCTCAGGCCTGCAAGGCAGAGAGGTCCTGCCCTTCCCCTTCCCCTTCTTCTTCCCCTTCCTTTTCCCCTTCCTCTTCCAGCCAGGAGCTGCTGGATTTACTTGACAGGAATTTGGTGATGGATGAGGGCGATGAGGGTATTGTGGGATGCCGGGAATGGAGGCAGGGAAGGGAGGGATGGGTGGAAGGATGGATGGACAGATGGACGGATGGACGGATGGATGAAGGGATGGCCTGGTGGATGGACAAATGGACACAAACTCAAGCTCATTTTGGCCAAAGCCGTTCCTCAAAAGCCCTACGGATGTCGATCTCTCTTTGGTTGCTTCTTCCTTTGGATTTCAGGAGTCCCTGAATCGCTCATTGCAGCCCCCGTGGCTCCACACCCCTCACGGGTGAAAGTCTCTTCCTCCACCCCAAACAAGGGGATATTTCTTTGTGGGGTCAACTGGGCTGAAAAATAACCTAAAGAAAGACCCAGAACCCCCCAAAGCCACCGCTGAGCTCCATGGCTGGGGCTCCCTTGGCATCGGGAACGTCTCCTGACATCCGGGCGGCAGCCGGAGCATCTGTGCCGGAGGGCTCGGGGTGGCGGTGGGGAGGGAGAGAGGAAATCTGGAACCCATAAGCTCCAGAGCCGCCGGCGTTCCCCTGCATTGGTCTGCGCCTGGTCCGCCCCCGCCCTGCTCGCCCTATCAGCAGGAGCCGTTCCCAAAGTCATCCCAGCGCCCTCCTCTCCTGGCCCAAAGGAAAAGCCAAGGAGCTCCTTGGAGGGCTCTGCGGGGCTTGGGGCGCCCGGGGAGCCCCGAGGGCGAATGCTCCGGGCCGCGCCTCGGGAGCCACGGCCGGCTCCTTCGCAGCCCAGGGAGACGAGGAGATGAAGGAGGAAAACCTTTCCCCGGAGTCCCCCGAGGGCAGCGCGGCCACCAGCGAGGACGAGGCCGAGAGGCTGCCCAGGAAGAGCGGCCGCAAGCGCGGCCAGGGCCCCGGCGGAGCCCCCTCGCCGCAGGGCAAGCGCAGCCGGCGCAGCCCGGCCCCGCAGCCCCCCGAGGACGCCCACGCCCAGCGCGTCATCGCCAACGTGCGCGAGCGCCAGCGCACCCAGTCCCTCAACGACGCCTTCGCGGAGCTGCGCAAGATCATCCCAACGCTGCCCTCGGACAAGCTCAGCAAGATCCAGACCCTCAAGTTGGCCGCGCGCTACATCGACTTCCTCTGCCAGGTGCTGCAGAGCGACGAGCTGGACCACAAGGTCGCCACCAGCTGCAACTTCCTGGCCCACGAGCGGCTCAGCTACGCCTTCTCCGTGTGGAGGATGGAGGGCGCCTGGTCCATGTCGGCGTCCCACTGAGCCGGGTACGTAGGGCTGGGACATCGCCGTGTCCCCGTGGCTCGATCCCGCCGGGAATCGCGGCCGCCCCTCCTGGCACTCCGGGAGGGACGAGGGATTTGTCTTACCGGACCCCGGAGCGGGAGGACGTGGCGGTTCCTGAGCTGGCCTGGAGCGACCGATCCCACTCAGCAAGGTCTGCTCCAGGGCAGGGGCGGGAAGGATGTAAAAGGGGGTTTTAAAAATCTGATTTATTCCCAAACCCTCTCCTGGCCGTGCTGGGGCTGCTGAAGTGTCAAACCCGCCCTGCCCTGGGGTGGCCTCGTGTCCTCCAGCCTGCCCGGCTCCCTCCCATCCCTCTCCTAGAGCCCTGCAGGCAGGATGGGATCCGTGATCGCGTCGGATCCGCGGGAATCCTGCACTGCGTGGGGAAGTCTGATGGACTCAGCTCCATCCAGCCATGAGCATCCTTCAGGATGCTGAGAGGGTTTTAGGGCTGGGAGGAATCGGGAACGGGAGGAGCGGGGTCGGCGACACGCTGGCGCTTCCCGCAGAGCAGGAGCAGAAAGTTCCAGAGGACATTCCCAAGCTGGGAATGTCCTCTGGGGACACCTCATGGGAGCCCAGCTCCCGAGAGGCCCCGCTGTCCCCCGGATAGCACCAGGGCTCCTCCTGGCTCTCCTCGGGCACCGAACAGCCCCGAATTTGAGGCTGTGGAGATGCCAGCGCTGGCTCAGGGTGCTGAGCATCTCCCAGGGGATTTCGTTTAAGGGTGGGCCACCTTGAAACTCCCTTTCCCAGCCAGATCCTTCCAACCAGCAGGAAATCTGACACTTGGCTAAATTCCTGTATGGATCTCAATTTCGGGGGGCAGACCCTGTTGTTTCAGACATTAAATCCTGTCCTTGCCGGGAGCTGCCCTTCACTGGGTGACACCGGGGTCACCTCCCCTCGGGGCCGGCCAGAGGAGGAGCGTGTGGCTCCTTGTCCTCGCTTTGGGATGCCCAAAATCCACCAGGACCAGTCGAGATGCTGAGCCCCCCACGCCCCCCCTGGACCCCTCACCCTCTTCTGGGCACTCCCTTTTGGGCTTGGCAGTTTGGGGCTGGATTCTGCAGTTTTGGGGGTGTTCTGGGGGTGCTCCCAAAAGACAGGGAAGCTGCTTGGCATGGCTTCATCCCGAATTTTGCAAAGCCTGACTAAAATCCCTTTGCCCTGGGGAGGTGGGGGAGGCTGAGCCCCCTTCCCCAGCACCCCCAGACCCGTTTTTGCTCCCTCTGCGTGCGGAACCCGACGTGGCTCCGGGGCCGGCACCGACTCCCAGAGCTGTTTATTTAAGCCGAGTTCTTGGCAGGAGCTGTGCTCTCGTGATAAACAGAGAGATTAAAGACCCTTCAGTCACTTCGGAGAGCTCCCGTGAGCGCAGCGGGATCATCATTCCTGTTCAAATTGATCCCGAGCGGCTCCGCGCCCGCATCCTCCAGCTGGGGAAGGAATCCCCCTCCCCGGGCCAACCTGCAGCGTTTTCGGATCCCGGTGAACAATCCCAGCTGGGCCGGGAGGGAAAGGGAGGGGGATTCTCCCAGCAAAGCCCCCAAAACCAGGGAAGAGCCGCGGGGGAAGCGGTGCCGGGCTGGGAAGGCTCCGTCTCCCTCCTGGGAGGGAACGAACCCGGCGCTCGCGACAGGGCTGGGGTTTCCTAATGGAAAGCAGCCCCTGGATAGTGGAACTCGGCCTATTAAATATCAAAGGGGGCTGGAACAGCTGGATGTGGATGTGCCCTCGGTAACCAGGAGACATCAGCCGGGGAAAGAGGGACGGAGCCCTCCGGCAACAGAAATCACGTTTGAAGTCCCCCCCCAGCTCAGCTTTTCTCGGCAGAGTCCTGAGCACATTAAAATGGTTTCTTTCCCTGCTGGAGGAGAAAATGAGGCTGGAAGCTGGAGCTGCCGGGGGGAGCGGCTGGCGGAGCCGCGAGGGCTGATGTTCCTTGCCCTTCATTTGTCTCCCTGGATTTATCGCCTCTCTCGCGTTGCCCTCACTTAATTGTCTCTCCTGAAAGACCTTGGATAAATCTTCCCTTTGGGGACTGTTGCTCTCGCCTGGAATCGGCTTTGTCTGGCGGCTGCTTCGTTTGCTCTTATTTATAAACACCTCTCGCTGCTCCGGGGCACGGGGGGAGCTCGGGAACAGCTCCCGTCCCTGTTCCCCATTCCCTATTTCCCTGCTCAGGAAATCCATCTCGAGCTGCTTTAAAAGCTGCTCCCAAATCCCTCTGCAGCCTGGCAGGAAAGCAGGGATCCCTTCCTACCCTGGATCAGCCCCTTAAAAGTGGATCCAGCCCCTGGTTAAACTGGCCAGGGCGGTCCGGGACCCTCATTTTGGGGCTGGATTCCCAGGAAGAGGTGAGGAGCTGCCCAAATCCCAGGAAATCTGTTCCTGGGTGAGTCGTTGCTCGTGGAGGTGGCTCCTGGCACAGAGCGGGTTTGGAGGCCGGAGGGTTCCCCCAAAGCTGCTCTTCCCGGAGCCGCCGTTTCCACTCGGGATGGACGGGGAGATGTTGGAAGGGCAGGAGGAGCCGCCGTGGGTGAGGGGACATTCCCGAAATCCCAGGCTGCTCGCAGGGAATTGTCGAAGGCGCGACCGGAGCTGCGGGATTCATTTTTCCAGCAGAAACCTCCACGTTTTCATTAAAAAGGGGAAAAAAAACCACCCAGGGAGAGCGAGCTGCTCTCCATGGCAGGGTCCCCGCACTGCTCAGGATTAGTGAAAATTAATCCAGACGTAAAATCACGGATCCGGCCCTCGGGAACGTGGAAATGTCTCCGGGTTTATGGCCCCTGCAAGGAGCCGGAGCTCGCTGGAGCTGCCTCGGCCCCGGGAATGCCTCTGGAGTGAGCCCGTTTTTCATCGCGGCTGTCAGGGAAGGCTCCCGGGAGCCGAGGGGGGACGGGAGCTGCGGGAACTGCGGGATCGATTCCCGTTCCTGGGGACAAAGGTGGGGATGCCGCAGGGAGGGTGAGGGCGGGCTCGGGGAGCTCCGCGGGCTTCTCCATCCCAAATCCTGCAGGGCCGAGCCCAGCCTGACCCCGCTGTCTCCCCCCAGGTCTCCGCCTCGATGGAAGCAGCTCCGGCACCCGAAAAACCCCCGGAGCCTCCCCGGAGAGAGGAGGGGACCACCCCCAAACCCCCCGAGAGCCCCGGGGACCCCTCGAACATTGGGAATGGGCCCGAGGGAGCCGCAGCAGGAGCCGGTTTGGGTTGGGAGGAGCCGGCTGGGAGCTGCCGGAGGAACTCTCCGGGCTGTAATTTATTGTGGGCTCGCAGGTCAGGAACGATCCCGGTTTCCTCCTCCGGGACTGCCGGGAATCCGAGTCCTTCCCGGAGCCTCCTGGAGCTGCCTCTGGCCGCGACCAGGCAGGACAATTCCTCCGGGATGAGGGGAAGGGCTGGAGCCCCCCGCGCCGGCTCCAAGGACCTCGGGGGTCCCTGCGCCTTTATCCCGCTCCGAAGGGTCTGCGCCGGGACGTTCCCATGGATTGTGCTCCCGTGGATGAGCACGGCGAGGATTCGGGGGCCATTTGGGGGCTGCTGACCCCCCCGAGGCACCCCCCACCCACTCTTGCCCCACGGATGGGCCTCGAAAACGCCCTGGTGGAACCGCCCAGTTCCTCCGAATTTATCGGAAATCGAGGCTGGAGACGGAGCCGGCGGGAACGGGGGGTTTTGGGGCCGTCTCGGGAACTCTGAGGGGGTTTGGGCTGGTTTGGGGGCGCGGAGAGGGCGGGGAGGGGATGATGGAGGTGTCAGGGTGCCCGAAACAACCCCAATAAAGCCCAGGGGGAATTTTCCAGGGTTCAATCCTTGCGTTTCCCACGGAAATGGCGCTGCCGGGTCCCCCCTGCGCCTCCCTCGGCTGCGCCGCTTTTGTTGGAATCAGGCGGACGAAAATCAGGGGGTTTTTTGCCTGTTACGGCAGAAAAAAGGTGGGAAAATCCCTCTCAGGGAGGCTGCAACGGGCCTGAGCCCCCAAATATTCCACGGGAGAGGAGTTCAGTTGTGATCAGGTTTGGGGCGCACCAGAGAATCCACGGAGGAGCCACAGGGAGGCCCAGAGTGACCCTTTCCACCCAATTCCCAATTTTCACGTGCAGTGGGAGTGGATTCCCCGCTCCCCGGAGTCGACTGCAGCCTTCAAAAAAATCTGGAGGCGCTTAAAAAAATCAAAAACTCCCTTAAAAACAGGGCTGTGGTGGCTTCGTTCAGCGCCTCACGGGAGGGATTTTACAGCTGAGAAATGAAATCGCCTCCGGAAGTTAAAATCTTCTTTCGAGAAATAATAAATCGTGCTTGAAAAATAAAGGGCAAAAACCTATCTGTGGAGTGAGACTCCGGTTTCCAATCAAAATTCTTTTTTAGAAAAGGGTAAAAAATATATTTTGAAAAAAATATTTTCAAGTATTTTGGTGCGTCTTGTTTTGTTTTTTTTTTTTTTAAAAATTCCTGCATTGACTTCAAATGAGCCAAAAACCCTTAAAATGAGCAAAACATCCTAACGACCCTTCTGGCCTCTGTTTTTGCAGGGAAAAGCCCCCAAAAAGTCCGTGCATGCTGGATTCCTCCTGGTAAAATGCAGCGGGTGGGAGCTTGAGGGGTCCCCCATCCCCTGCCCCATCCCCCCCTGGGACACGCGAAGGGTTCGATTCCTCCAAAGGCTTTTTTCCTTTTAAAATTTCTCCTCTGTTTTTGTTTTTGTTTTGTTTTGTTGGTTTTTTTTTTTACAAAATCTCCTCCCACTGCCGCAGCCGGCGCCGTCCCCACCCTCGGGGCCGTGTCCCCTCCGTCCCCAGAGCCCAGCCCAGCCCCGGGACACCCCGGCAGCGCCCGCTCCTTGTGGGAAAACCCTCGGGATGCGGGGAAAGCTCTCGGGGCGGTGCCCTAGGGCTGCGGGAAATGGGAAAAGGCAAATCGGGACGGAGCCCCTCGGTTCGGACGCTCTGGCTCTGCTCCTGCCGCCCCAGGACAGGGGCAGGGACGGGATCGAGGGGCTTCGGGCATCCCTGGGGGAGCCAGCAGAGCCCAGCGGGAATTATGGAACCTCGGCTGGGGAGGGGGCTCGGGGGGGGCTGGGACTGCAGGGACCGACACCCACCCAGGGCCTCAGGGCGCTGGAAAGGGCTCAAGGCACCTCGGCAAGAGGGGATTGTTCCCGGAATTGCCCCGGGAAGAGGAGTCGGGTTCACATTAGCGCCGTCAGGGTCCATAGTGCAAATCAGAGCCCCGGGCCCGGGGGCCGCGCTCGGGGCAGTGGGCAGGGAGGGCCGGAGGGGCCCCCCCGGGCACTGCCCGCGCTCCGGCCTCGCCCTTCCCTCGTCGGGGATGCTCCGGACCTTCCTCGGGAGGCTCCGAACTTTCCTCGGGATGCTCCGGACCTTCCTCGGGAGGCTCCAAACCTTCCTCGGGAGGCTCCGAACTTTNGAACCTCCCGCGGGATGCTCCGTACCTTCCTCGGGAGGCTCCGGACCTTCCTCGGGAGGCTCCGGACCTTCCTCGGGATGCTCCGAACTTCCTCAGGATGCTCCGAGCTTTCCTTGGGATGCTCCAAACTTTCCTTGGGATGCTCCGAACCTTCCTCGGGATGCTCCGAACCCTCCCGTGCCCAACGAGCTCCCGGCCCTGTCGCTGCCACTCCGTCCCAGCAGGGCAAGGCGAGCCAGGGAACATTTGGGGAGGGCATGGAGGTCCCGACCCCACCGAGCAAACCCCGGGATGCTTCCCCCAGGCACGGGGTGGGGGGCTCTGGGAGCCGTCCCCACAGTGGTCCGAGCGTCCATCCCGAAGTCCAGCCCTTCCCGGGAGCAGGGGGCCTGTGCCACAGGGCTGGGGGGTTTCACCCTCTCCCCCGAGGGGTTCCGGGTCCCGAAATTGGGGCGGGGGGGAGCTGCGGGCACGGTCCGGGCTCGGGGCTCTCCATGGTCCCGCCCCGCTGGATGCGGGAATGTCCCTTCCAGGAGTCCAGGCCCGTCCAGGGCCGCGCCTCGGGAGCGAGGGGGACAAACGGGGACCGGGATCCTCGCGGGGCTCCGGCCACGCCCGGGGATCATCCCTGTCACTGGTTCATGGGCTCCTCCTGCTCCATCGGCTCCTCCTGTGCCCTGCGACGGGAACGGGACGCGTGAGAGGCCCGCGGGACGCACCCCGCTCCTGCGGGGGTCCAGAGACTGTGACAAAAGGGAGGGGACGGGAGGGGACCCTGCTGGCAGGAGCTGACAGCCCCCCGCCCCCCGAGGCAGGAGGATTTGGTCCGGTTTTCATTTGGGAAGAGCCCAGCACGGGGGTCCCAGGAGCCCACCCAGGTCCTGAGCTCCAGAACCTCACCCAGGGCGGGGGGAACACGGCCCTGCCCTGCTGCCACCCCCCGACAGCGACCCCCCGGCACGGGGAAACCCCGGGAATGTCACCTCTTCTCCACCATCACGGCCACCGAGAGGGACGCCAGGGCCGTGACCGTCTCCACCTCGTCGGCCTCGTGGTGCTGAGCCTCGAGGAAGGAGCAGCCCAGCTTGGAGGCGAAGCGCTGCACGGCCACCCAGTATTTACCTGCGGGAGGGGACACTGGGGGCTGTGGGACACCGGGACGTGGGGTGGCCCAGGACAGGGATGGCCCAGGACAGGGGTGTCCCAATGTCCCAGGTCAGGGATAGCCCATATTAGGGGTGTCCTAGGTTAGGGGTATCCCAGGACAGGGGTGTCCCAGGACAGGAGTGGCCCAGGTTAGGGATATCCCAGGACAAGAATATCCCATATTAGGGGTGTCCCAGGACAGGGGTGTCCCAGGACAGGGATATCCCAGGACAGGGGTGTCCCAGTGTCCCAGGACAGGAGTGTGCCAGGTCAGGGATAGCCCATATTAGGGGTGTCCCAGGTTAGGGATATCCCAGGACAGGGGTGTCCCAGGACAGGAGTGGCCCAGGTTAGGGATATCCCAGGACAGGAATATCCCATATTAGGGGTGTCCCAGGTCAGGGGTGTCCCAGGACAGGGATATCCCAGGACAGGGGTGTCCCAGTGCCCCAGGACAGGGGTGTCCCAGGTCAGGGATAGCCCATATTAGGGGTGTCCCAGGTTAGGGATATCCCAGGATAGGGGTGTCCCAGGACAGGGGTGTCCCAGGTTTCCGGGCTCCCCTCACAGTGAATGCACACCTGGACCCCCCTCTCCTGTGAGGAAGAGGAGGAGGAGGATGATGGGGACCCCCCCTAGGATCTTTGACGCCCAGTGTGGACGTTTCAGGTCCCTTCCAAGGCCCCCCCAGCCCTCATTCCCGGGACACTCACTCTGGACCTGGATCACGGCTTCCAGGGAGCGCACGGCGTTGGCGTTGGGCTTCTGCCTCACGCTCTCCTCTGGGAGCGGCTCTGGCTGCGGGGGACAGCGGGGTCACGGGGGGCTGTGCCCGGGCTGGGGCAGTGCCACCAGGGACAGGGGGTCGCGGGGGGCTGTGCCCGAGCTGGCACCGGGGACACGGGGGGGTCACAGGGGTCTCCACCTGGGCTGCCACCAGGGACAGGGGGGTCACGGTGGGCTGTGCCCAGGCTGGGGCGGTGCCACCAGGGACAGGGGGTCACGGGGGGCTGTGCCCGAGCTGGCACCGGGGACACGGGGGGGTCACAGGGGTCTCCACCTGGGCTGCCACCAGGGACAGGGGGGTCACGGTGGGCTGTGCCCAGGCTGGGGCGGTGCCACCAGGGACAGGGGGTCACAGGGGGCTGTGCCCGGGCTGGGGCAGTGCCACGGGGGACATGGGGGCGGTGGCACCAGGTCAGTGCCAGTCCAGCCCCGGCTCTCACCTCGTGGCCCAGCAGGGCGGACACGCAGGCCTCGGACGCGTCACAGATGGCCGTGAGGTCGTGGCCCCCCTCCAGCGCCAGCACCACGGCCCCCCCCGCCAGGCTCATCAGCTGCTTGGTCATGTAGCCAAAACCTGCGGGACGGCCCCAGCAACGTCACCTCTCCCTGCCTAAATCCAACCCCAAAATCTCCTGTGGTTCCCCCAGGAGCGGCCACCCCTTCCCAGGGGTCCCGGCCCTGAGGGGGGACATCCCGCCCCGAGCCACCTCCTTACACTTGGCAGAGACTTTGTAGCCACCCAGAGGGGGCGGGTGGCCCTCGGCCGCGTCGAACCCGGCCGACACCAGCACCACGTCGGGGCAGAACTCGTGAGCGATCGGCATCACCACGGTCCTGAGGGGGAAAAGGGGGATGAGGAGCGGGGTCAGCCCCACACGGGGGGAAAAGGGGGATGAGGAGGGGGGTCAGCCCCAACACG
>VZTD01000320.1:54010-68965 GCA_013397725.1 Rhagologus leucostigma
TGGGGACTGGGATGCACAGTGTGGGGCCGGGATGCACAGTTTGGGACCGGGATGCCTGGGCTGGGATTGGGATCGATTTGGGACCGGGATGCCTGGGCTGGGATTGGGATCGATTTGGGACCGGGAGAGCCGCGGGGCCAGGAGCCCATCGCACAAACCATCCCTGGGCCGGCGGCTGCAGATCCAGCCCATGGATCCTCCATGGAAAGGCGAGGTTGTGACACGGAGTCTCCTCGGAGTGCCCTGGGAAAGCTGCGGCCAGGGATGAATGAGGGCTCTGTGCTCAGGCCCCGGCACGGGTTACCAGCATTTTCCAGGCTGCCGGCACGGAACGGAGCAGGGAACGCAGCCGAGGGGCCACGGGCTCAGCCACGAGGTGGGACAGACACGGAGGGAGGGCCGGGACAGCCCCGGGCAGGGTGGGGAGCCCCACTTTGCACTCCGGCACCTCCCAGACTCCTGCGGAGCTTTGGGACAGGGTGAAAGCCGGTGGCAGCGAGCTCCCCAGGCTGGGGGTGGCCGTGCTGGGCTGGTGTCACTCGGGACACCACGGCTCACGCTGCTCCCAGCCAGCCATCCCGGAAAAGAAAAAAAAAAAAAAAAATCCAGCACAGAAATCTTTGGTTTGGCATTTCCTGATTGTTTTTAAAGAGGCAAATCAGCTGTCGGCAGGGCTGGGCTTATATAAGAGGGAAATAAAGCAAAAGGCAAACAAAGCAGGGCAGGAAGATAATTGAGGAGCAAACCAGCGGCATCCCAGCTCTGCTGCTCCGTGCATCCCTGCCCTCATCCCTGCCTGCATCCCTGTTTATCCCTGCCTGCCACAGAGGTGCTGCCCACGGCTCGCTCGGAGCTGGAGCAGCAGTGAAAGCCAGGCTGGGATTTTTTTAACAAACCATCTCTTTTATAAAAGCGTTTCCCATCTTATGCTGATTTGCTGTGAAAGGTTCAGAGTTCAGGCGGGTTGAAGAATGTGGGTGATTAAAAACATTCCTCTCCAATAAAAGGGAAAAGGTCTTCTCCAGAGCCGCGCGCAAGGAGCGGGAATGAGCTGGAGGGAGCTCGCTCAAATTAAAAACACTTCAATGGGAAACCACACCAAAAGGACGATGTTGAAAGAACACGAAGATCACAAAGGGAGAACTCGAGAAATAGGAAATCCCGGAGCTGGGGTACCTCGTTTAACCCCACCGGGCCCCCGGGGCGCCGGGTTTAATTAGGGACCAAACGCTGCTCCCCGCAACGACGAGAGGAAAATCACCAAACCCACCCAGAGTCTGCCCTGCCCGAGCTTTTGGGGGGACGGTGGGGACCCCCCGCTGGTGTCCACACGTCCCTTTGTCCCCTACCTCCATCTGCTCGTATGTCCCCAAGGGGTTTCCTCGCAGGATCCCACAAAATCCCAGCGTTTGGGGCATTTTCCTCCTTCCTCGCCTCAGCACAGAGCTCCGGGGATGGCAGCTCTGGGGATGGCAGCTCCAGGGAAAGCAGATCCAGGGAAAGCAGATCCGGGGATGGCAGCTCTGGGGATGGCAGCTCCAGGGAAAGCAGATCCAGGGAAAGCAGCTCCCGGGAAAGCAGATCCAGAGAAAGCAGCTCCCGGGAAAGCCCTGCGCCGCCTCAGCTGTCCCCGCACGGAGAGAGCGCCGGCCGCGTCCCGCAGGAGCCATAAGAGAGCAGATGATGCTCAGGGAAGATGTAATGTTTGGAGCAGCCAGGTGCCAAGTTCTGATAACTCCTTCTGGAGCTCATGGGCTGGGAGTTCCAGGGGCTTTACGCCTCAGCCAGATGTGGGTGGAACCCTCCCCTCCCTACCAGACACCGAATTCCTGCTCCAGAACGAGACAAGGCTGATGCTGCTCCAGGAAAAGCCCCCCGAGAGTTTTTCCACTGGGGTAAACCCACATTTTTCTGCTCTGATTCTTGCAAACTTTCTTCCGCAGAAAGTTTCCAGAAAAAAAACCGAAAAAACCAAACGAGACAGACGATGATTAAAGTTTGGCGAAGTCACCCGAGCAGCACAAAACCCTTCCCACAACCAAAGGGATTCAGCCACACACCCAACTACGCCAAGCACCTGTGAGAAGAGCAGCTCTTTAGGCATTCCAAGCAGAAAAATGGGAATATTCCCTGTTGGAGCCTGGAAACGAGCTCCACATCAGGCCTGGGGAGGCAGACCAGGGCGAGGTGCTTCCCCTGATCGCTCTCCCCGGTTATTTGCATCTCGTGACCTTTGAGTCAGACATTTAATAGCCCTCCCTGGACTTTTCTCCCCACAAATGTGCACATTTCGTTCTGAAACTCATGGCTCCGGGACCCAAAAACCTCAGGGCCAGCCTGGAGTCCACGGACAGGGAGGAAACACCTTTGGGGCCTGGATCTGCTGCTGGTTTTAGCGCTCCCTGTCCCATCCTGGTTCTGCTTTTCCCATCCAGGCCCATCCGAGGGGGACCACGCTGCTCCCACAGCATCCACGGAGAGGAGAGGGCAGCACTCCACTGCCGAAGGGAGAGGCACAGGGAACTCTTCGGGACTAAATCAGACACCCCCGGAGGTGCCCCAGGTCTGTGTTTCAAGGCAGGTTTTCCACTGCTCTCAAATCCGTGTTTAGATTGGCCCTGGAAGTGTTTTGCCTGCAGGGCGAGGGTGGTCCAGAGGATCCCAAGGTAATCCCAAGGATCCTTAAGTTACCCCAAAGCCCCAAACCTTAACAGTGGGACGCGAACTTCACCTCAGGCACTGCCCAAACCACCAAACAACTTCCTTCCCGTTCCTTCCCGCTCCCAGAGCAGCTGGAGCGACTTGCAGGAGCTCCCCTGACGTCACCCCTCTGCCAGGGATGAGCTTTGAAAGCCTTCAAAGCACCCAGCCACGGATGTGCCGAGGCAAAACCCCACAGCAAAACCTGGCAGCGGCTTTTGGGCCTAAATTTTGAGATCCCAGGGACACCCAGGTACCAAACCACAGGAAATTCTGGGCACAGGCAGGACGGAGCTGCTCCCCGGGTCCCACACAACGCGGTTTGAGCGTGGGCAGCACCAGGGACAAGGAGGGGATCGAGGGGCTCATCCCCCGCAGCCGCAGCCGGGCCATGGGAGCGGAGGGACGGCGAGCGGCTCCATCCCCACCACAGCCCTGGCACGGCTGGAAACCTCTGGCAGTCATTTCCTGCAGCCTCCCACCCCCACGGGTCATCCAGGCCCATCCCAGGCAGCAGCGCAGCCCCCGCGGGAGAGGCCGTGCGGAGGAGGGAGAGGTGTCCCCGGGAAACCTCGCAACAACCGCGGCTTCCTGAGGAACACCGGGAAAGTCGTGACCACAGCGCCCTGCTGAAGGAGAGCCAAGGCGGCCTGGCAGCGCCTCGCGCTCCCCGGGGCGGCGCAGGCAGCCTCAAATCACAGAAACCCACAGGATTTGGGGGAAAGTCCTCCCTGCTCGGGAGTGAAACATCCCCCACAGCGCATCCCGCGCCGCCGGATCCCTCCCGTCACCTGCTCACCCAGCCGGGCCCGGCTCCTCCCCGCTCGGAGCCAGCGGCTCCGGCGAGCCCCGAACACCGCCCTGTCCCGGTGGAGAGGCAAATCTGCCCCTCCCGATCCTCCCCCAGGGCCTTTCCCTGCAGCAAACACCCCACGAGGAGCTGCCGCTCCCCCGCACCGCTCAGCTCCTCTCCTTGGGGGTGCGCGTGTGAGAAAAGCACGAACGCCGCCCAGAGCCGCAGGCAGGGACGGATGGGGACACGGGCAGCACCTCCAGGCAGGCAAATCCCGCGGCTCTGGCCGAGCTGGAACACCCCTGAGCCCTCCAGCAGCCTCATCTCCCTCTCCAGGCTCCCGGCAAGAGGCACCAGCCCAGCCCGAAGCTCGGCATCACCTCCTGCCCGCCTCGGAGAGCGGCTCTGGCCCCGCTCCCGGCGGGACGAACCCTCAGTTCTCCCGGCAGGACGATGCCAGCGGAGGCCGAGCAGCCCCGGGACGCAGCCAAGCGCTCCCGGGAAGCCGTGGAAGCGCCGCCGGGCGCGGGGCTGTTCCCGCAGCGGCTCCGGTTACATCAGCACGGGAGGATGCGGCCGCCGCGCCAAGGGAAGCAGAGGAGAGATCAAACGATTGCGGAACCTCTCCCGAAGCGCAGGAGAGCGCTCCCAACCGGTTCGGACCGAGGGCTCGGCAGCTCCTCCCGCCCCGCAGCGCGGCCGGGGGGTCCCCGCTGCCCTCAGCCCTCCCCGGGGCATCCACCGGGAGATGCTCCGGCACCCGGCTGGACCCCGGCGGGGCCGGGCCCCGGGGGCTGCCGGCACCAGCATCGATTTATTCTTTTAATTGCTGCGTGCAAGAGCCCAGCTTGAGTCACAACCCCCCGGGGAAGGCCCAGCGCTGCCCGAAGCGGCTTCGTGCTTGATCTGGAAGCGCCGAGACAAAAAAGCTGGAATCGCACAATACCCACTCCCGGCAAGTGGCTACACAAGGCGACCTGCCCGTTAATTAGAGCCTTGAGCAGGAAATCCCTCTGGCAAAAGCTGGTCAACGTCCAGGGCTGGGCTGGAGGGCAGAAAAGAAAATTTAAGAAAGAAACCCGAGGCCCAGGACAAGCAGAACGAGCTGGGAGAAGCACGGGCAGCCCCAGCTCTACAAAGAGGCACCAACTCAGCTCCCTGCGCAGTCCTTGGACTGCTCAACCACCACCAGCCAGGGCCCAGCCGGGGCTCACCCCAGCCCTGCCCCGTGCTGACCCTCAGGCGTCTGAGAAGCAGCCACCGAGGAGCTCCCCAGGGCAGACCTGGGGCTCAGGGTGAGAGTTATTTCTGTCACGGGGAGGAAGCCGCAGCATTTTCAGTTTCCTGCACAAACACACTCCGGGTGCCTTTCCCCACGGGCCCGGCGGGTGCTGCCTCCCCTCCCTGGGTGCTCGGGAAGGAGCTGGGAAAGCTCAGGGTTGGCATCAGTGAAGCTGGGAGAGGTGCAGGTGTCAAATCCGCAATGCAGGGGAGGATGAAACCTGCCTGGATCCGAGGAGCCACACCCTGGGGACAGCAGGGACAGCAGGGACAGCGGGGACAGCAGGGACAGCCACCCCGGGACAAACCTGGCTTGGTGCTGGTGCTTGCAGGCAGCCCGGGGGGGAGAGATGCTGAGAAGAGCCCCACGGTGCTGGAGCCGGGGAATTCCATCCAGGATGGAGAAGCTGGGAGATGGGAAGATGGGAAAGGCACCAGGCAGGATTTCTGGTGCGAAGTGCTGGCGGTGAAGAAGTGCCAGGAGAACCTGGAGTCCCAAAGAGCCGGGAGAGGCCTCGGAGGAGGCCGAGGCTCCGGCAGAACGCGGGGACCGAGGGCGCAGTGGGTGCGTGGGTGCTCCACGCGCATGGAGCAACACTGCCCCGGGGGTTTAACCCAGAAAGAGGAGCTGATTCTGCTGCTGAGCCGCTCGGAAATGGGGGAAAAGGAAAAGGAATCAGCAGAGGAGCTCCCGGTGAGCCCGGCGCAGCAGCAATAGCTTGGACACCGAGGAATCAGTGCTCGTGCTGGGGACTGAGCCCTCAGAACCTCTCGGGATCAGAGCTGGTGTCAGCTCAGCAGAATCCCAGGCCCGTCCAGGCCCTCACTCGGCACCTGAACAACCGGGCACGCACCTGGACCCAGCCCACGGACCCCGCTGCGGACGGGAGATGCTCCAGGTGCCCCTCACACAACCCCGTCTGTCCCAGGCCCCTGTGCCTGCAGGGACACTCCCCCACCCGCCTGGGACACTCACCCATGGATGGCATCGTGTCCCTCCGGCTCCTCGGGGTCCCCGTGCCCACCGAGGCCGTGGGAAGAGCAGCCCCGCGGCCCCAGGAGCTCTCGGATCCTGGATCCCAGGCGCGGCCGCCACCACACCCTTGCAGTTCTCACGGGCAAGTTGGAGCCTTGGCAAAGCCCTCGCTGGCAGCCGGCCCCATCAGGCTCATTAAGTGCAATTAAGGCAGAGCGGGCATCCCTGCCCCCGCCCCTCTGGGGGATATTTTGCTTTCAGACAAAATAAACAGGGAGGTTTTGCGTGGGCTCGGGCAGGTGCTGGCACCGGGCAGCAGCAGGTGGAAACGCCGAGGTCTCTCGGGGAAAGCCACGGTGAATCAGCGTCCAGCCACAGTTCCAGCCCTCCTCCCGCTGCCAGGGGTGCCCATTCCGACCCCTCCTGGCCTGGAGAAGAGCACCAGACCTTCTCCCCTTTGCAAACGGGAACAGGGAATGGGATAAACTGGAAGGAAGCTGCCCCCCACTCCTGCTCTGATTTTAAAAACGTGGGGGAAAAGCTTCCACCCCAGCCCAGAGCGGAATTTCACTGCAGCAGCTCCTCCAGCATCACTTCGAGGCTGGTTACAGAACTGCTGCTCCTCTGCCTTCTCCACGCCCACAGCCCCAAACCTGGGAGAGGGGAGAGCACGGCAGAACTGCCCGATCCCCTCCCCCTTCCACGGCATCCCCCTGTCCCTCGGGGAGCCCAGGCAGGGCCAACCCCCAGCCACACCGGGACGCACGTCGGGAAGGTTTAAACCACGTGGGGCACGCGGGTGGGACGTCACCCCAAACCCCGGGGGCCAACGGGGCGGGCACGAGGCCGCGGCTCGTCCGCGGTTTTCCCTCGCACGAAGAACCGGCCCCGACGGTCGCCAAGGCATTGCTCCATCGGCCTGGCGCTGCCGGACACCTCCTGTCAGCAGCGAAATCCGGGAGCTCCCGGTGTTCCTGGCAGGTTACAGGGGCTGGCCCTGACCCTGGGATCTGTCAGAAAGCTCCGGAGTGGGGTAGGGAGGGAGTCCCGGGAGCGTGACGGGGACCACGCGCGGCCAGTGCCGCTCGAGGAGGATCAAACAGCCACACTCCATCCCCGTCCACGCTGGGACAAAGGAAAAAGCCACACGGGATCCTTAAAGCTTTCTGCTCCCCTATGGAAAAATCAGCTGGAGCTGTCCCAGGGCAGACTCGATGCCAGCACATGTGAGAGCTGGATTTGGACGCTGGTGGCTGTCCCAGGATGATCCCGGCTCAGCTGGGATGCAGGTCAGTGAGAGACGGGCATTTCCCAGTCTGGCTCCTACCGGGAAGCACCAACCCGCCCCAGTAAAACTGGGAGAGCTTTGCCACTCAGACAAACCCCCCGAGATGTGCCACGGCCCCCTCAGAGCGACGGGAGAGGTGTGGCCGTGCCCCGACCGAGAGCTTTGCTTCAGATCTTTGGGGTTTACCAGTGCTAAAGGGATTTAGCCAGAACAAATTAAGATCATTTCCCTTCTTAATTAATTCTACTTTCACTTCCTGGCACGTGGGAGCTCGGCCTCCTCCGGCACAGTGAGGAGCCTCAACTCTGCCCGGCCACAGCGGCGGGAGCTGTGCAAAAACACAGGAGGGACTTCGCAGCATTCCTTCGTCACCGCCCGAGCCCCGACCACACTAAAAACATCCCCACAAGCCAGAACCCCCTTTCGTGGCCGTATTTCTCCATCACAAAGCAAGAGGAGCCCTTCCCCTTCCCTCCTCCCACCGTACACGTCCGTCAGAGGAGCTCCGAGGAACAGCGATTGCGCCTCTTGCACAACAAATCCCCTCCTCTCCCTGCCCGCCCCACATCCCTTTGAGGCCAAAAGGAAGAAGGCTGGAAACATCCTTCCTGTGCCGCGGACAATGCGATGGAAATAGCCCGGGAGGAGCGGGAGCCGCCGCGGGAGCCGCACGCGGTCCCGGCTTCCGGCCATTGTCCGGCCGGGACGAGCCCGGGCAGCTGCAGCCCCGGGCGGCAGAGCCAAAAGCACCTCTTTGCCCCAAAGGAGCGGCCCCAAACCCAAACCCGCTGCCCCATCCAGGGCCCAGGCTCCACCTTCACCTGGGACCCCCGCAAGGGCCAGGTTCGATCCGAAATCCGCCGGCTGCCGTGGGCACGCCGCGGTCGCCGCTCGGCCTCGGGAAGCAGGGACGTCACAACACCACCAAACCCACCACAAAACCCGAGGCTGGCGGGATTTTCCACTGCAGAGGAAAACCCAGGACACGCAGATGGCAGAAGACGCTTTCTCCGGACCCAGCCCTGAGGGTGAAACGAAGCCCCCAGGGAGCCGGTCCCGCCCTAAATCCTTATTTTCTCCTCCAGATGGGAGGTGCACGAGCTCAGCTGCTCCAGCTTGCTCCAGCTCACGTCAGCAGCTGGAAAACCCTGCGAGGACCCACGCAAGCCCGGCCTGCCGAGGACGCTGCTGACGGCAGCTGAGCAGGGCAGGGTGGCAGGAGCAGAACCACTCGAAGTCACGGATCAGTCCCCAAATTTGGGATTGCCACTCCAGTCGGTGCCAGTTTTGGCGTTCGCCTCCCATTTCTGAGGGCTTTGGGAGGGCAAGCTGTTGCTTGCAGCCCTTCTGCACAATCCAGGTGGTGACAGCAGCTGTTTTTCTCTAAAAACACCCCAAACCATACATATTTTAAAGGTCTGAGGTGCTTTTAGGGCCTGAGCTGGGATTTCAGGAGCGGCATCACCTGGATGAGCACCGCAGAGCCGGCAACACGCCGGAGCCGCCCTTCCGGAGGGAGGCAAACGGGAGGAAGACGGGGATGGACGATGCTCGTCCCTGCTCCTGCCACCATCCCCGGAGCCCCCCGGAGCCCCCCTGGAGCAGGGGGACCATCCCAGCACAGCCTGGCCCCTCTTTACCTGCCCCAAAGCGGGGCCAGGCCCTCTCCGAGCTGCTGGCGGCTCCCGGGGCCCGGCCGGGCCGGGGCTGCTCGGCTCCCCGAACATTCCCAAGCGCATTTCTGCCCCGCTGGCGGTTTAAAAATAGAAACCAGCAGCATTATTGTCCTGCAAGCAAATATAGAAAGATCACATCCTCCCTGCTGAAAAACGGCACAGCAGGGACCTCTTCTAACACAGGCACAGGGGAGAGCTCTATTTCGGGAGAGGGGAACTTGGGAAGTCAGACCAGAGTCCTGAAATTTGTGATGCTGACGCACTGCAGCATTCAACTTCCACGGAAAACTCGCCTTCCTCCTCCTCTCCCGGCTTCCCTGGGGTTTTGTTCAGGCTTTCAGGCTCGAGGAGGGCGCTCAGGCTTGCACGACACTAGCAGCGAGGAACGCGCTGCCCCGGTGCTGCTCTCGCAGATGGGAACGGCCCCGATGCAGTTCGGGAGTGGTCTTGTCGCCACCGTCGCCCCTTAACGCTTCGCAGCTCCCGAGGAAGCGCTGCAGCACGAAAACCCCATCCCCGCTCTGCTTCCCGAAGCTCGGAGCAGCTGGCACGTTCCCATTCCGAAAGCAGCTCGTGGGGTTCCCCCCAAAGGGAAGAGCCACCGGTGACCCCAGAGCGGCCCCGTGCCCCTCCCCTGCTCCCGTCCCCCTCCCCTGCTGGCCCCGGAGGGAGGGGGGCCTCAGCCTGAACTTCGTTTTTGGAAAGGGAATATTTCTGTGCAAGCCCGGCCCTTCCGTGAGTGTTGGTGCTCAGCGCACGGGGCCGCTCCCACCCGGCTGGGACCCGGCTCCAGATCCAACCTTTTTTCCTCAGAAAATCTCCCGGGAGAGGACGGGAATGCGGCAGGGTCCCATCCAGCTGCGGGCGGGAATCCTGGCTGCCGCAAAGGAGGGGAAAATCCACGGGCGAGGGGATGTCTGTCCCTGCAGCGGCCCCCTGGGGACGGCTCTGACGTGGGGGTGCAGCGCCGGGACCCCAAACCAGGCTCCGAACCCCAACACTGACCCCAACACTGCCCCACGGCACCCCAGAGACCGCTCCCCTCCCAAACCAAGCCCGCGGGAGCAGCCCCGGGAGGCCTGGGAGGAGGCCGGGGTGGAGAGGTCGCTCCACCACCCCGAACATCTGCCCCTGTCCCCGCCGAGGCCGCCGATCCCCCGGGGCCGGCGCAGGGAACGCGGAGCGTAACTCACCGCACCCCCTCCCCTTCGCCCCAAAACCAAACACACACCCAGAAACACAAGGGAACCCGCTCAGCAAAAACCCGGCAGTCGCCCCACGGCGATTCCAGGCAGTCCCGCTCCCCGGAGGAGGCTGCTCTGCCCTCTCCCGCATCCCCCCCTCCACCAGAGCCCCTCGGTGATCCCGGGCCAGGTGCCCTGGGCCAGCCCCCGGGGCCATTCCCTCATTTCATTCCGTGCACATCCCAGCTGGCATTTCAGCCCCCAGCCGGTGCCAGATTTCTCTCTGCTGAGCCAATGCACTTGGAAATACATGACGACTTCAGCAGATTAATTGGAAACACAGCCCGGGTGTTGCAATCCCAGGAATGACTCCAATTTCAGGAACAAATGTTTTCATAGGATCACAGAATCACAGAATATTCTGAGCGGGAAGGGACCCGCAAGGGTCATCCAGTCCAACCCCTGGCCCTGCACGGACACCCCAAATGTCCCAGCCTGTGCACCCCTGGGAGCGGTGTCCAAACGCCCCTGGAGAATTTGGCATAACTTCACCAGTTTGCTGAACATTTCCAGCCAAACTGGGACAGGCTCCACTCGCACCTGGGATAATTTTTTTTTTAATGTGCTGTGTTTCAATTAAAAACCTTCTCAAGAAGATTTAAGACACACCATGGAAGAAGAGGGAAGAAGAACAATTTTAGCCTGCTCTGTAAATCTGCTCTTAAAACCTTGCTGGTTTTGAGCATCCCAGGGGTCTTCTCAGCCTCTCCACAAAACCAGACACAAACTCTTCCCCCAAGATCCTGAAAACCCTGAAACAGGGCTGGGAGAAGGATGATGATGGAGGAGGGGTGGAGGAGGCTTCCCTGGATGGAAACCATTCCTGTGCTTCCATATTTTCCACCCCTCCACAGCAAAACCTCTCCCCATCCAGGGGTTTCAGCCCTTCCCCTGCTCATCCCTGTTTGCTGCCAACCTCTGCAGCCACTGCAACCCTTCAAAGCTTGGACCTGACGATCTTGGAGGTCTTTTCCAACCTTAACAGTCCCAAGATTCCGCGATTCTCCCCTTGCTGCCAAAACTGAAGAGCCCTTTCGTGGTCGGCAGCTGTGCTGCAGCTTCCCCGCTGCCGAAGCTTGGGGTGATAAGGGAAGGAGAAAAGCTGGTCCGTCCACCCTCAGAGCCTGGCAGGGAGCTCTGCTCCGGCCTCCCGCTGCCAGGGCTCCCGCAGCCCACCCAAAACTGTGTGGGGTGTGGAAGGGGTCTCTGGCTGCCGCTGGAGGGAAAACGGGGAGCGGGGAGCTCGCTCGGCTCCGAGAGCACCCCGAGGGTCAGTGACACCAAAGAGGGGGGGCTCTGGAGAGAGGGACGGGCTCTGGAGGGGCTGTGGCCACTTCTCGAGACCCCTGTGGCTGCTGCAGGCACGGGGCAGTGCCCGGGTGAGTTCCTGCTTTGGCAGAGGTGGAGGAGCTCCCAGGGCGAGCAGAGGGGTGTGGAGGGAGGAGCCCCTGCCTCGCACGGCCCCCGTGGAGGCCACAATTCCAGCGAGATAAAACCCATTTGAATGTTCCCAGAGAAATCAGCTCCCGCAGGCCTGGCTGAGGAGCTGCACCTCCTCTCCCAGCTGTTTGGCCGCCCCTCTCAGCCCAGCCCTGCCAGAGCTGGAGCCTGAGCCAGGAGCAGCACAGGCTGCACAAACCCTCCCTGGAGCCCCCTCCCTGCCCCACTCTGGGCTTAAATCCACCGACCCAGCCCCAAACCCAATTCCCTTCTTAGCCTTTGCCTCACGGAGCTCTTTTTTCCCTGCACGAAAGCCACAATTCCCAGCCAGACCTTTGGGGTGTGATTCCTCCTCCCTGCCATGAAGTCAACGCAAGTCAGAGCGTTCCTGCTGGATAATCTGACAGAACAAAAACCACCAGGTTTTGTAACGAGATGTCACTTTGGGAGCTCTGCTCATCCCAGAGACTTTTCTTTGGGGCGGCCCCATCCCCATGGCTGGGAGATCCACGGGCTGATGCTGAGCACATCCTAAAAGGGACCGGCATGGGAACGGGAACCTCTCCTCTGAGCTGGGCCGTCGGGGTCAGACTGGCTGGTCAGCGGGAGAGCTCCGGCCAAGCCTCATCTCTCATTCCCAGGGTCAGGAATGTGCAAGAGCTGCTGCGAGGGGATGACCACAGAAGCCACGTGGACGGAGGGAATGCGGCGGGGTTTTGCAAGGATCTGCTCCAGCCTCCCTCTCCAAGCCAGGAGATCCAGGAGGAGCGGGGAGGACGCCTGGATTTGTGCAGATCCAGCACACGCCCCAGCTCCAACCGGGCTGAGCCCACAAATCCTTCCGCAAGTTTCTCTGTCCCACCCCCAGATGTGCCAGCACCCCGTCCCACACCCTGCGCCCCTCCCAGGCACACCCTGCGCCCTCTCGGCTCTCCTGGCACCGCGTCCCAGACACGTCCGCGTGGGGCTGGGCTGGTTCGGGCTGCGCTGGAGCCGACGTCCCCCCCGTGCCAGCACCCAGCTCCCCCCAGCCAAGCCCCATCCCTCGCTCCCAGCACCGGCGCTGATCCAGCCCAGCCCCAGCTGGGACAGAACCTCCACCCAGGCACAGCTCCCGTGACTAAGCCAGACAGACACCCCGAGAATCCCGCCCTGACAGCGAGGTCCCACCGAGGCAGGAACAATACAAACCCTCCCCGTTCCCTGCTCCTGACGGAGCTTCCAAGGGCTCGTCACCGGCGCTGATACAAACCCACACCTCCGAGCACCAACAGGGAGGCAGCCAAGGAACCCACAGGAACCGCAAACGAGACTCGCGGAGCCCTGGCCAGGGCCGGAGCCGACTCCAGACGTTTCTCCAGGGCCTCCCTGGGGCTGCGATTTGACACGAGCCCTGCTCAGATGTGGCCGTGGCCGGGATCGCTCGCGCAGGATGGACGAGGCGCAAACCACGAGTCAACCCCTGCCTCCGACACGTCCTGCTCTGCTCCAGCCGCCAAAGGAGCCGAGGCCTCGAGTCTCCTCTGCCCAGCCAACCAGCCTGGGGCTGCAGCATCACCTCTCCCTGCGAGGCAGGGCCTCCTTTTTGCAGCTTTGAGCCTTTTTCAGTCGCTGCCCTTTCTGATTTCAGCGCTGACACTGCACTAAGAGCATCAAAGAGTCACGAGTCCTTACTCCCACCCGATGTCCCATTTCCTTACTCCCACCTGATGCTTTTTGGCACCACCCAAAAGCACAGCCTCGGCCGAGGTTCAGGCCCGCAGTGATTTTGGAGGGCTCCAGCACAGCCGCTGCCTGGGCAGGAGCAGCATCACCTCTCTCCTGACAGAACTGCTCAGGGAATGCTCCCCCCGGAGCGGGAGGATGCTCCGAGCACCTCTGAGAGCTGCAGGCTCCGAGAGCTCCCTCTGCACTCCCTCCCCGAGCATCCCCAGATTTCGGGGGCACCGCAGAGCCTTGCAGGTGATTTCCTGACACAAACCCAGGTCCAGCGAGTGCCAAAGGCCCTCCTGGCCCAGCTGTGCCCTGTAGGGGGGTGGGCATGGCCGCAGGTGCTCTGTGTCCCTACAGGAGCTCTGTGTCCCTACAGGTGCTCCGTGTCCCTGCAGGAGCTCCGTGTCCCTACAGGTTCTTCGTGTCCCTACAGGTGCTCCGTGTCCCTACAGGTGCTCCGTGTCCCTACAGGTGCTCCGTGTCCCTACAGGGGCTCGGTGTCCCTACAGGAGCTCTGTGTCCCTACAGGTGCTCCGTGTCCCTACAGGTGCTCCGTGTCCCTACAGGAGCTCCGTGTCCCTACAGGAGCTCTGTGTCCCTACAGGTGCTCGGTGTCCCTACAGGAGCTCCGTGTCCCTACAGGAGCTCCGTGTCCCTACAGGGGCTCGGTGTCCCTACAGGAGCTCCGTGTCCCTACAGGAGCTCCGTGTCCCTATAGGTGCTCAGTGTCCCTACAGGTGCTCGGTGTCCCTACAGGTTCTTCGTGACCCTACAGGAGCTCCATGTCCCTACAGGTGCCCGAGTTGGAGCCCCTGGACATCTCCATCTTCCCAGGGCCCAGCCCTCCCAGACGTAACTGAGGTCCCCCCACGTTCCTAACCACTCCCGGGGCAGCTCCCCCTGCCCGCTCCAGCTCCCTCTCGCCCCTCGCCCTGGGCTCGGCTCTGGACCTGCCCAGATGAGGCCACCGGGAACCTCCTCCCCTGGCCGAGCTCCAGGGAGAGCAGAGCTTGTGTGCTCACAGCCTCGGGTCCAGCCCTCGACGCCTGCGAGCTCGGCTCTGTGGGAACCTTGGCTTTGGAAAGGCTGCGCTCCCCGTGATGCAACTCGGGAGACTTTTGTCATCCCCGGCTGTTTCCAAGGGGACGAGGTGGATGAACGGGGCTGGTTTAGGAACTGACCCTCGATGCCGTAACCCCACCTCCCTTCCTCTCCCTCCCCCACGGCCCCGGGCCCTTTGCTCCACACGGTTCCTGCAATTCCTGGCCCTCGGCTTCGAGGCTTCCGCCACCATCTGGGCTCCATTTAGGGGAGCTGATGTTTTTCGCAGGGCTGTAATCTAAACTTTGGGATTGAGTTTACATCTCGCATACCAGCGTCTCACCGCCGGGCCTGGCCATGCACCGGGGGCTGGCAGCTGCCAGCCCTGTGCCGGCGGCTCCGGATACCTGGGAACGGTGCAGGGATCCCGGATCAGGGATCCACCCCCAAACCACCTCTGGATCCAGCCAGACACTGCCCCTGCCAGTAGCTGCGAGCTGGGAGAGCCCAGCAAGCTGGGAATCAGCTCAGCTTCCCCCGGGAGGCTGTGATGGGAGACAAAGCCCGACATCAGCATTATCCATCTCCAGCAGCAGGAAATTCCCCAGCCTGGGCAGCTGGAGATGCGAGCACAGGAAGGAGAAGAAATTTGGGAGCAGGGATGCAGAGTGGCAGGTCCAGCCTTGCTTGTGCCCAAAGCCCAGGGTGACAGACCCACCTTGGGCCCCAGAAGAGGCTCCTGACCCCGCTCTGGGCGGGCAGGTGACAACCGGCACCCCCCAGGCACCCCCTGCACCCCAAAC
>VZTD01000320.1:83697-140269 GCA_013397725.1 Rhagologus leucostigma
TTCTCCTCCGCACTCCCTTGTCTTGCCTCCCCTCTGCCCGTGCCACGGTGGGTCCCCCCTCCGTGGAGACCTCCGGCACCCTCAGACATCCCAAGTGGCTCCAGGGACTGCCACCAGCCACCCCATTTCCCCAGCAGCCACTCCATTTCCCCATCCTGTGCTTTGAACTGAGGGGTAACGTGTGCTCAGCAGCCCCAAAGTTTGTTTTAAATAGACACTCCTTGAATAAGACCTACAAAAATACCCCCGTGTCCTGCTGCCGGGCATGAAACCACAGCGCGGCAAAGAGGAACCGTCGACTTCAAAAAAAAAAAAGAGTAAAAAATAAAAATAAACACACTTCTGCCTCCTGCAGCCTCCCACTGCCGCCGTTGCGCAAAGCGAGCGGAGATGGGAGGGAAGGGACGATGCTGGGGGGGNAAGGTCCGGAGCCCCACCGGGATCTCTCCAGGTCAGGAGCCCCCCGAGGTCTCTCAAAGTCCAGAGCCCCCCGGGGTCTCTCAAGGTCTGAAGTTCCTGGGGGTCTCTCAAGGTCCGGAGCCCCCCAGGGTCTCTCAATGTCCGAAGCCCCCCCCCGAGGTCTCTCAAGGTCCGGACCCCCCGGAGTCTCTCTGCACCTGGAGCCCTCCGGGATCTCTCAAGGTCTGGAGCCTCTGGGGGTCTCTCAAGGTCCGGAGCCCCCCGGGGTCTCTCAAGGTCTGAAGTTCCTGGGGGTCTCTCAAGGTCCGGAGCCCCCCAGGGTCTCTCAATGTCCGAAGCCCCCCACCGAGGTCTCTCAAGGTCCGGAGCCCCCCGAGGTCTCTCAAGGTCCGGAGCCCCCCGGGCACCTTCCCCCGCTGCGCTCGCGGGGCTTCGGTTACGGCCCCAGGGGAGAGAAAAACATTTGCTTTAAAAACAGGAAAATGTGATTGTCAAACCACAACAATGGGCCGGGAAGGGGCCGCGGCAGCTCCGAATTTCGCTCCAAAACACCCAGCGAGTGACTCAAAGTTTCTGCACCGAGCCCGGGTGGCCCCGCGCCCCCTCCCGGCCCCAGCCGGGATTCGGTGGCCTTTAATGAGCCTTTAATGAGCATTTAATAAAGGTTTCCCTGAGAACGGGTTACCAAATCCACCCCACGGCATCCCCGAGGGGGTTTGCAGGCACAGGAAAACCTGGTGGGCTCCTCTCTGCACCCTCAGCGAGGCACGGCCCGACTTGGAGAGGCTTTTCCCAAAGGCAGGGGGTGACAGGAACGGGGGGGATGAATCCACACTGAGAGGAAGTGGATTTAGATGGGTTATTGGGGAGAAATTCCTCTCCACAGGGTGGGGAGGCCCTGGCACAGTTGCCCAGAGAAGCCGAGGCTGCCCCTGCATCTCTGGAAGTGTCCAAGGCCAGGCTGGACGGGGCTTGGAGCACCCTGGGATAGTGGAAGGTGTCCCTGACCCTGGCAGGGGTGGGATGGGATGGGCTTTGAGGTCCCTTCCAACCCAAACCATTCTGTAACTCTATGAACTTGTACCGGGTTTTTGTAGGATTCNCCGGGGGTCTCTCCCGGTCCGCAGCCTCCCAGGGGTCTCTCAAGGTCTGGAGTCCCTGGGGGTCTCTCAAGGTCCGGAGCCCCCCCGGGGGTCTCTCATTGTCTGAAGCCCGCCGGGGTCTCTCCGGGTCTGCAGCCCCCCGGGGGTCTCTCTGCACCCGGAGCCCCCCGGGGTCTCTCAAGGTCCGAAGCCCCCCCGGGGGTCTCTCATTGTCCGAAGCCCCCCCGGGGGTCTCTCAAGGTCCGAAGTCCCCCGAGGTCTCTCAAGGTCTGAAGCCCTCGGGGTCTCTCCGGGTCTGCAGCCCCCTGGGGTCTCTCTGCAGCCGGAGCCCCCCGAGGTCTCTCAAGGTCCGAAGCCCCCCGGGGGTCTCTCTGTACCCGCAGCCCCCCGGGGGTCTCTCTGTACCCGAAGTCCCCCGAGGTCTCTCAAGGTCCGGAGCCCCCCGAGGTCTCTCAAGGTCCGGAGCCCCCCGGGCACCTTCCCCCGCTGCGCTCGCGGGGCTTCGGTTACGGCCCCAGGGGAGAGAAAAACATTTGCTTTAAAAACAGGAAAATGTGATTGTCAAACCACAACAATGGGCCGGGAAGGGGCCGCGGCAGCTCCGAATTTCGCTCCAAAACACCCAGCGAGTGACTCAAAGTTTCTGCACCGAGCCCGGGTGGCCCCGCGCCCCCTCCCGGCCCCAGCCGGGATTCGGTGGCCTTTAATGAGCCTTTAATGAGCATTTAATAAAGGTTTCCCTGAGAACGGGTTACCAAATCCACCCCACGGCATCCCCGAGGGGGTTTGCAGGCACAGGAAAACCTGGTGGGCTCCTCTCTGCACCCTCAGCGAGGCACGGCCCGACTTGGAGAGGCTTTTCCCAAAGGCAGGGGGTGACAGGAACGGGGGGGATGAATCCACACTGAGAGGAAGTGGATTTAGATGGGTTATTGGGGAGAAATTCCTCTCCACAGGGTGGGGAGGCCCTGGCACAGTTGCCCAGAGAAGCCGAGGCTGCCCCTGCATCTCTGGAAGTGTCCAAGGCCAGGCTGGACGGGGCTTGGAGCAACCTGGGATAGTGGAAGGTGTCCCTGACCCTGGCAGGGGTGGGATGGGATGGGCTTTGAGGTCCCTTCCAACCCAAACCATTCTGTAACTCTATGAACTTGTACCGGGTTTTTGTAGGATTCCGCCTTTTTAACAGAACCTAAAAGCAGCTGCCACACGGCAAAGCCCGGGAAGTCCATCGCACCTGCACACGGACCGCTCCCTCCTCTTCCTCACCTTTTTCTTTAGAGAAGCTCAGACCAAACAGTTTCACTGAAAGGGGCTGGAGAAGCTTTGCCAACGTCACGGGGAATTGTTTATTTCCCTTTATTTAAAGCCCAGAGGGTTCGTAGCCAGAGAAGGGAAGAATAACCGGCAAAACTCTGTTTTCCTAAACACCAGGAGAACAAACAAAAGCGTCTGGCACGCTCTGGGCACCGCTCTGAGCCGCTGGGCACGCTGGCATCAGAGGCTGTCACCCCCCAGGTGTGACACAGCCTCCTTGGCCACCTCCAGAGCCCACCCCGGGTCCCTGCTGCCTCTCCTGCACTTTGGAACAGGAGGAAGGAGGGGATGAGGGAGGAGAGATCCGGCTGCATCTCCTCTGCTCCGCCCGAACCGGCTGTGATTGACCCTAATTTGCACTAATTGCTGGCCACCATCAGGTTCCCACCTGCTGCTGTTCCCAGCTGTTGAGAACGGCCCTGGAGGTGTTTTCTCGGCCTGGAAGCAGCTTTAGGAACCCTGGGACTGAAAGTTTTCCTGTCACAGTCTGTGAAGTGCCTCCCCTTTCTCCCTCTCCTCAACAGCATTCCAGGACAGGCTCAGCTCTCCTTGCGCCGTGTCCTTCCCTCTCCTTCCTTTCCCTCTCTGTCCCTCAAACCAGGGGATGAGGTGCCCGAAACGGAGCTGTGCTGCCAAGCCAACCCTCCAAACCTCACAGGCATCTGCAGTCAGACGTCTGCAGGTCGCGGGACCGAGCTCTAAGGGTCCTGACACTTCAATGGTGCCAACTCCTCCAGTTCACATCTTGGTTTCCGAGCCAGGCCCCCCGAGCCCGTGCTCAGCTTTCTCCACCGTCCAGAGAACCAAAACCAGTCGGGTTTGGCTGGAAATTCCCAGAAGGGGGTGTGGGAGCGTTTTCACCAATTTCAGCACTTTTGAGATGGGACAAAACTCAACCAATTCTTCCATCACAGCGTCCCTCCCCCAGCCGCGGCGTCGTGAGCTGCGCTTCTCTGTCCTGACGCAATTCCCCAACCCATCCACAGAAGGAGAGCCAGGAAGTGCCAGGGGGTGGCAAGACAAGAGAGGAAAGCTGGAACACCTGCCTTGGGATGAAGCAAGGGGAGAGATGCCCCCCATGTCCCGGCTCCTGTGGGTCCCCTGGGTGAGGGGAGCTGGGCGAGGAGACTGTCATGGGCTGTGTGGTGAGAAACCGACGGTGACAACGAGCAACAGCCGCCGGCCCTGTCACCCATCCCCTTCCTGGCTGGTGTTGCCCAGGAGATCTCCACACCCAGCCCTTTAGTGTCCATCAGAGCATCTCACAGCTGCCTAAAACACCAGAGGCTGGACCAGCCGAGGGGACGGGCAGCTCGGGCTGTGCAGGCAAGAGCCCTCAGGAACAACACGGTGCAGACCAGGCAAAATCGGGTCCATGGCAGGGGTGGAACTGGCTGATCTTCGCGGTCACTTCCAACCCAAACCCTTCTGTGATGAAGGTCCCTAAATCCCTGCGTGCTCTGGGCAGGGCACGGTCTGGGTCCCTCCGACAAACACCACCCAGGCCCTCGGGCAGGCAGCAAACGGAACGAACACCACCCCAACAACCCACCAGAGCCTCCTCTTCTCCGAACCTCTCCATTCCACCTCCACATCTCCTCGGCCTCCGGAGCAGCTCAGGCCTGGGGATGCTGAAACCCCCCGGGGCAGAGATGGTGGCGATGAGAGCACAGAGATGTTCCACAGGGAGCAGAGGACAAAGAGACTCCCCAGAGACATTTGAACACAACAGAAGGGTTGGGCGAGGGGAGCCCGGACAGGACAGGCCGTGGTTGTACCTTTGTCGTCGCCGCTCATCGGCCCGGTCAGAGCCGCCACCGCCCTTGAGGCTCCCGTCGCTCTCCCGCGGCTGCCCCGGCGCACGTGACGGTCCCCAGGCAGAGCCACGCTCTGGCGAGGTCTGTGCCGTGTGTGGCGAGGAGCCCGAGCCCCGCTCTCGAGCTTTTCTCCCCGGCGCAGTTTCCATGCCTGGTTTCAGAATGACGGGCCCTGGCGCGGGCTGCCCTCGCTCGCTGCACCAGCGCCTTTATCTCGCATCCTTTCGTTTTGCTCTCGCACCCAGCTGGGGACCGACCGGCTTCAAAATAAAATGAAGCTGCCAGAAGCTCCTGGGGCTGTACCAGCCTTTTGCAAACACTTGGAGCTGCCACAGAAAAAAAACGGGCTGTTTCCATGAAAGCTCCCGCTGGCACAATTGGCCACCCGGGGATTCCCGGACAATGAATGTCCCGGGAGCAGATGCAGGAGATGCCCAGTTTAACATCTGGGTGGTGCGGGGAGGCTAAAATTGGAGCAGCCTCAGAGCCACCCAGGAAGGGAAAAATCCCTCAGTTCGAGAAGTTCGGCTCAGATTTCCCACAGACACCACCCGGACCAGGGAATGGTTCCGATTCCTGAGACGTGGAAGGAGAGAGGGGTCACCATCCCCCCCCCAGTTCTGCAAGGATGAGTGTAAAGGGCTTCCTCGAGGGCACCAGGGGAGGCTGGAAAAGAGCAGGAATTGTCCCAACTCTCCTTGCTGGAGGAGGAGAACCTGGGCTGGTCCTTCTGCTGGCAGGACCCCGTGGTTCAGGCAATGGGGCCGTGTCTGTCCCCCACCACGCTGGTGCAAATTGGTTTTCTCCCTGTAATTGCCCTTCTGTTCACAAACGCTAATGTGTGCTTTTAGTCTAAATAACTTTTGTTTCGGGTTAAAGGCAAATGGCAAATCAGGAGAGAGCCCGAGTGAAGCTGCCACGGGGCACGAGACTCGTCTGTCTCCCCTGCCATGAAATGAATTGACTCCCACTCAGGGACAGCTCTTCCCTAGGAAGGACCTGCACTGGAAGCGGTCCCAGGGCCATTAAGTCCAGGGCTGATCTCGACACAAACTGAGACGGTGCCAAATTGTCCCCAGCAGTCCATCCCTGCATCCCATTCCTGGAGTATCCCCCACCGTTGTGTTTATTGCTTCGGAGCAAAAGCCACCGGCTGTGCCCTGGTGCGTGAAGAGAGCAGGAGAAATTAAAGGCACAAACGGCGATGGAGCCGCTTTTATTGCGGGGACAAAACTCACAAGGAGAGGCGTCCAGTCCCTGGGTGAAGGACGACCCAAATCCAAGCCTGCCTCTGAGAACACTCAGGGATTCACTCTCACAGTCAGACAACCTGAGCCGTGTAATTGTCCTTCATTTTACATCCCCGAGGTACCAGGTACGTGAGAGGCGGAGGAAAGGGACGGTCCCCAACAGAAAAAGGGTTTTAAGAAACGTAGGGTCAAATTATCTTCTTATGCAACACCACTGCGACTTGGAAAATCTCAAGCTGCAGGACATAAATCAACCACCAACCGCCTGGGGTTAAAGAGAAACTTCCTCTGGCAACAACCTATTGCACAAGTGCCTTAACGGGAGCTCCTGCCTTCCGAAATCTCTGTTAGGAAGGGGTCACTGGGCTACAGGGCTGGCTCTGGAGAATCCTTTCTGTGCCCTTTTGCTCGGATCCACCTTTCGTCTCTTCCTCCAGCCCACGAGCATCAGGGGAGGCACCAAGGCAGCAGGGCCCAGCTCCGGGCTGGGGCTACGGCAACGCTCGGCTCAGGCCGAGCTCGGTCCCTTTCCGAGCCCCGCACCAAGGACCGGGGACCAAACTGAAACAGGGGAAGTTTAGGTTTGATATCTGGAAGGAATTCCTCCTTGTGAGCGTGGCGAGGCCCTGGCACAGGTTGCCCGGAGAAGCTGTGGCTGCCCCATCCCTGAATGGTCCAAGGCCAGGCTGGACGGAGCTTGGAGCACCCAGGCACAGTGGGACGTGTCCCTGCCATGGCACTGGGTGAGCTTTAAGGTCCCTCCCAACCCAAACCATTCTGTGGTTCTACGATTCTCTGACTTCAGCACCTTCCCCTTCCCCAGCTCCGACTCGGGCCCTGGAAAATTTCAGCCTCTGAACTGTCCAGCCTTCCTGGGCTGGTCACGACCACACGTGTCCACCCGGCCACTGGACACCAGCTCCAGAGCTGCCCAGCAAAGTCCCCGTCCTCGAGCAGCTGCTCCTGCCTCCCTTCCCATCCACCCCCAGCCCTTCAATGAGCTCAACTGATTCCCATCAGCCACGTCTAGCTGAGACTCGGATTATTCACATTTTAACCCTTGCCTTGCTCCCCCCCTTCCATAAATAAGACAGAAACCAAGAGAAATCACTGCGAGGGGCAGCCACCAGCCCGGGGAGCACCAAGTTACACCAAGAAAGGCCCCCGGGGGGTTATGGAAAGCAGGAATTCGGGTGCCCGCGGGGTCCGAGCGGCCCGGGGAGCCGGGGCCGGCGTTGCCGCGCTGTTTGTTTGGTGACTGTTCTGCCACGGTTATTTTTAGCCGGTGACGCCCGGGGTATTTCGCTTCAGGACGTCCGGTCTGAGCCTCTTTCTGGGAATCCCACGTTCTCTAATTGTAAACAGCCCCATTCAGTCGCTCTCGAGCGCGAGAGGCCCCGGCTTGTGTCAGGTGTGAGTCAAACAGGAAACTGCTGCTGCTGCTGCTGCTGCGGCGCAGGAGAGCGGGGTTCAGCCCCGAAAAAGCGCCCTGGATGAACTGGCAGCGCCCGGCCCCACAGCCCTGCCCTGCCCGAGGCACTGACCCGGCTGGGGGGCTCAGGGTGCTGCCCGGGGGATGCTGCCCACACCGGGCTTTGGCTCTGCGCCTCCTCCTGGGCCGGGTTTCCTGCAAGGCCCAGCAGTGCCAGTGCCACCCGCTCCCAAAGGCGAGGTTTGGCTGCTTCTGAGGCACCAGCTGCTGCTTCGGAACGTGTTGGCGCTGTGGGAAAAGGGCTCCGGAGCATCAGAAAGCTCCAGCGCAGGCTGGACGAGGCTTGGAGCAACCTGGGATAGTGGAAGGTGTCCCTGCCCAGGGCAGGGGGTGGGACAAAGCGGGGCTGGCAGTGCCACCCTCCCGTCCCCGCGGTGCCAACCGACCCCTCGCCCCGCCGCAGCCTCCCCCCCTCGCAGTGGGTGTTTCGGGGTTAAAAATAGACTCCAGATTTCGGTTGGTGAAGGCGGAGGCAGGGAGCAGGAGCTGTTTATCGGTGCCAGGGTTTCCCCCGAGACACTGAAATGAGTCAGATAAGAGATGGGCACAACGTGCACATTCCCCACCCCGTGCTGGTGCCAGGGCTGCTGCTCCCTCCCGGGAGCTTCTGCCGTGTGCTGAGGTGTCCTGGAAGTCCCGGTCCCTGCGGATGCTCCGTGGAACTCACGTTCCTACCAGACTCTGAGATCCTTTGCAGCATCCTGCCCTCGGCCCGTTTTGGAAACGTTGCTTTCTGCTGTCAATCCGTCGTGTCCCAGCCACAGAACCATGGAATGGTTTGGGTTGGGAGGGACCTTAAAGCTCCCATTCCCCCCCCTGCCCATGGCAGGGACACCTTCCACTATCCCAGGATGCTCCAAGCCCCGTCCGGCCTGGCTTTGGACACTCTCAGGGCTGGGGCAGCCACAGCTTCCCCGTGCCAGGGCCTCGCCACTCTCACAGGGAAGAATTTAAAGGAGGAGGTTGCCTCTCCTCGGGGTGTTCCAGCCCACAGCACAAAGCTCAGAGACCAGAAATAACTCAGGAGACATAAATCAGCCTCGTAACCCCAAGAAGCAGGTCCCCATTTCCCCACCAGGGAGTCTCGGGCCAGGCAGCCGTGACCGGGGGGGTTCTGCTGATCCCGGCGCTGCGGTTCCTGCTCCGGCTGTTTCTGCTCCATTGCAGAGATGTGCTATAAAACCTTCATTTCCTGACACGCATGGGATGAGGCCAAGGGGTCGTGTTTTGGACAGCCTGGCTTTTCCATGGCAACCGGCGGTGATGTCACCGACGTGCAATGATCCGGAGGGGCCTGGGGAACGGAGAGCGCTCCAGGAGCGGGGCAGGAGAGGGGGCTGAGGCGGTGGGGGACCCGCTTGCACGGGGCTGGGGCTGCACGAGAGCAGCCCAAGCAAAGTTTTCCTTGGATGGCTCCGAGCACAAGTCGCGGCCCAACTGCTCCGGGGCTGCAGCAGCTGCAGCCGAGAGCGCCCTGCCCTCTCATCCCTCCTCCTCCAGCTCCCGCAGCTCTGCGCATCCCCGGCCCTTTCATCCCCCTGCAGCCAAAAGGCCCCAGCCAGCTGCTCTTGCACAACTCTGGCTAAACCCTCCGACCATCTCCTGTGCTGACCGTCCCTCTCGGTGCAGGGGCACTGCGGGATTCGGGGCTGTGAGCGGCTCTGCTCCCCCTCCCCGGCCTTTCCCCTCCCTGCTCTGTTCCTGCAGCCGCTGCCTCTTCCCGTTACCAACCCCCTCCCCACGGGGGAGCCCCTTTACGACAGCCGGATAATTAAAACCTCGGGCAGAGGAGTTCTTTCTGCTCGTGGTCACATCTGCTGCCCCGGGGCTCCCACGGCTCTCGTGCCGCAGTGTCCGTCTGTCCGTCTGTCCGGGCTTCCTGTGGCTGGAGCCATCTGATACTGCAGCGCTTCACCTCTGGGCACGGTGCTGAGTGAGAGCCTGTCTGGGTTTGCTGCCGGAGGATCAACACGCTGAGCAACAACATCCCCGTGAGCTGGGAGCTGCCGAGGAGCCGCGGCCCCGCCTGTTTGGGATGCGCCGGGAAAACCCGAGCGTCTCTTTTCCACCCCAGAAACACCGGCGCGGGTGTGAGGCCTCGGCTCCAACCCCATCCCTGACTTCTCTCCGGTGGTTTGTGGGGCCGACCTGGGCACGCGGGTGGAAGGGACCTTCAAAACCATCTCGTTCCACCCCCTGCCATGGGCAGGGACACCTCCCGCTGTCCCAGGCTGCTCCAAGCCCTGTCCAGCCTGGCCTTGGACACTTCCAGGGATCCAGGAGCCCCCACGGCTTCTCTGGGCACCCTGTGCCAGGGCCTCCTCACCCTCACAGGGAGGGATTCCTTCCCAATACCCCATCTAGCCCTGCCCTCTGGCAGTTTAAAGCCGTCCTCCCCTGTCCTGGCACCCCAGGCCTGTTCAAATGGTCTCTCTCCATCTTTCCTGCAGCTCCTTCAGGCACTGGAAGGCCACAGTCAGGTCACCCCAAAGCTTTCTGTTCTCCAGAGATGAACAACCCCAGTTCTACCTAAAGGTCCTCCTAGCGCAGCAAGGACTCAAGCAGGAACAGCTGCCAGGGGTGACCCAAGTGTGGTTTGAGTCCTTGTCCTGCCCTGAGTCTCCGTGTGACATCAGGCAGGTGGTTTGAATGACCTGGGACAAACGCTCCTTCCTGGGCAGCGTTCCCCCCAAAAAACCCAACGAGAAAAAGGTTCACTCCGAGGCGCACCTCAACGGAACCAGAAGATCTGAGCCTAAATGGACCCGTTTTCATCCGACAGCATCCCCCAGCCTGCCGAGCGCTGACTCCGGGCCCTCCACACATCCTTCCCACAGGGACACAACACCACCGGCGCCGCTCACAGGGGAAGGGGAAAAAAAAAAGGAAAAAAAGAGAGAAAAAAACCCAAAACAACAGCGCGTAAAACCTCCCAAAAATGTTGCACGAAAAGTGACCACTCAGCAGAGCGAGGTTTCCTGCGCAGTGAGAGTTGGCCGGGGACAGAACAGGAAATCACTGCTTCCTGCCTGCAGAGGAAGCGCCTATCTCATGCCCGTGATCAAAAACAAACAGCACTTCAATTAAACAAACAAAGGCCCGAAAACTTCAACAGCTCCAGCCTGGGTCGGCTCCAGCCGCAGGGAAACGCGTCCAAAAATAAGAGGATTGTAACCTTGAAAAGGCCCTTCATCCCCTTCCCCTCGCTGCGCGCAGGAAGCAGGAGGGACCGGGCACCTCCGGGCCATGATGCCACTCCAGGGATGTGGAAGAGGGTCCCGCTCTCGGGTTTGGGGAAGGAGCATGTCTGTCTGTCCATCCATCCATCCCTCCCTCCATCCATCCATCCCTCTCTCCATCCATCCATCCCTCTCTCCATCCATCCATCCCAGCGTCCATCCATCCCAGCGTCCATCCATCCATCCATCCAGCTCGGGGTCCCCCAGGCCGAGCCCCAGAGCTCCAGCATTGCTCATTCCCCACGTGTCCAGTGCTCTGGGCTTTCCCAAAGCCAGGCTGGCTGGAAAAACTGCCCTCCCCGGCGTGGAAGTGAGCACAGAAAGAAAGGAACGAAACAGCCAAGGTTGCCCTGGGACTGTGTTTGCGTCTCCCCATCCCCCAAGCGGGACCCGAGGCTCCATCTCCTCCTGCTCCACCCTCAATCCAGGGGTGCAAGGGCAGCCCCTGAAATCCCACCTGGCTCTGCTGCGGGTTTGTACCAGGATGGGTTTTACAGGCACGAGGAATTCTCCTCCCGTGAGTTTTGCGTTTAAAAGATGCCGAAACAACAGCAAACCAGCTCCAGCTCCAGACTGAGGGAATAACTATTCCAGAGTCACCCACAGCCCCGCGACGCCTTGGACAGCCAATTCCCGTGTGGCCACGGGGGTCTTTCTGTGTGGGCAGCACACAAAACCTCATTATTTAGCAGTTTGCTGGCGATCTGAGAACCATCAGGTGCAGCAACCACTGCACGCTGAGCTCAGACGTGATTTTTGTTGCCTCACCCTCCTGGTTTGTTCGGGCGATAAATAACCTTACCTGTTTCCTGGCTCTCTGGCTGCTCGCTGGTTTTATTCGCTTTGAAGGTAAACTTCCTGATGAATTAGCCAAGCCTAATTAATATTTATTTAAAGTGCATCTTCCTGACGATGCAAACACAAAGCGTGGCCGCGTCTGTCCAGCAGAGAGAGGCCGAGGGGCAGATGGAAATAAGGTCGTGGAATGATTTAGGTTGGAAAAGGCCCCCAAGACCATCGATTCCAGCTGTTGATGTCACAGCTGGGCAGCTGTTGCCTCTCATCCCTGTGCACCATGAGGGTGGTCAGACACCTCCCATCACCTCAACCCCACCAACTCCAGGTGGCCATTTCCAAGCGCTTTGTCCCAATTTCCCGTCCGCTTGTGACAACCCCCAGCTCAGCTTCACCATGGGAATGCGGCCGAAAAGCCAAGGACAGCGAATGACAAAATCTCCGTATTCCTTCAAGATGCCGAGAAGCTCCCTCAGGTGGGATCCTGAGTGTTCCCAGGGATGGGCAGCCCGGCAGGGACAGCACCCGAGGTCCAAGCACCAGGACGTGGTTTGGACCCAGAGCTCCTGTGCCGCAGGAACGGCCTCTGTGGGTGTTTGCCCTCTGAACACTCTCATCTGAGGCTTTTCGAACAACATTCTGGTCCTTCCTACTGCAGCACCTCAGCCCTGGCCTGGCGGGTCCAAGCACGGCTGATGCTGTTCCACCCCGCGCTGGAAAATCCATGCAACATCCCTGGAAAGTTGATGGCTAATATGGAAACGCTGGCCCATTTCCTCATCGTGCGAGCGCCAGGAGCACGGATGAGCTCCCGGAGGCTGCCAGGAGGGGACCAGGGCACAGAGGTGGGGGGACTTTCAGTGGTGGTGAAGCTCTCGTTGCCTCCTGAAGAGCGAGGGAACACAATTCTGCCTCTGAAAGGCTCTGCTAAATCTGAAGGTTTCATCTACGTTTATATCACCACGAGAAACCCCCGTCCTAGTGGGAGCACAACGGTTTTGGGGGGTTCCTCCAGCCGTGGACCTGAGCGCTGCTCAGTGTCAAACCTGGACACGCTCACGTCGCCCACCTCATTCTGCTACTTTAAAGCCCAATTTTATCCATGTTCTTCTGCTTAGTCCATGGGATTTAAGGTCAGCCTGTCACCTTAAATCCCACAGCTCCCCGTCTGTTGTCAGAGACACCAGAGAGTGACCAAAATTGCTGGATTTAGTAGAGATCAAGAGCAAGTGACACAAACAAACACAGCTGCACTGGGACAGAAGGAAAACACCTCAGTTAGACCAGAAATGGGATTTCATGGAGGGAAAACCCCAGAACTCTATCAAACCTCCTCTGAGTTTCCCCACAACAGACTGCACAGGCTCTCCAAGTGACTTAGCACAAACCATGAGCTCTGCAGGTCTCCTAAACAACTTCCAGTCACGTTTTGAGCAGATTTGTGCTGCAGGAGAGTTTTTAGATTTGTGCCACAAGAACACGCCGTGCTCCAGCAGCTACCTGAATCGACACAGAGCCCCAGACGGTCTTAGTGAAGCCCTAACGAGCAATAAAAATGTTCTTTCATGCCTTGTTTGATCATTCCCTGTTTACGAGGCCCAGGATCCCGTGAATCATGTTTTATCACAGACAGCAGGCACCGGGGATGCACAGGATGGAGAGGAGAAACTCGAAGGCGGGGGGACACCGAGACACGGGGGTCACCAGATAACAACATCTGGGCTGTGCTTGGCTGCATGAAATCCACTGGGGCTCATCCCACTCGGGCTGTTTGATCCGCCAGCACTCCATGGGCTCCCCTGTGAACCAGTTACAGCTTCCTAGGAGGGTTAAAAGGAGGGATCCCGTCCTGGGAGATGCACACCCAGCAGCAGCTTCACCACTTGTCCCGAATCCCCCTCGTTAACACGCGCCAGGCTGCTGCCGAGGTGTCCCGGGTTTCGCCTCCTGCTTTTCGTGCGTGAGACGATCCAGGCAGATCCCCGGGGCAAAGCCGGACCCCAGACAGCGCTCACACGGCACACTCTGCGCCTCTGCCCTCCTCCCGCACCCGCACGACGCCGCCAGAGGTGTTTCCCCCCCAAGCGCCATCCCAAATTCCACTTCAGCATCCCCTGGACCGCGCAGCCCCGAAGCCGCGGGGAAGATCTTCCTCGCGCAGCCCAGCTCAGTCACGCCTGATTGCATCATGTTTGTTTTTCTTTGCCTTTGAGGTCAGGATTCCTCCCACCTTGCCCAGAGCCGGGTTTTGCCCGGTCTCACACGGCGGGGAGCCTGTGGTGACCCAAACCCGGGGACACGGCCGGGTGGCAAAGCCGCCTCCAGCACGAGTTTGATGGGAACAGCATCCATGGGGACAGCGTCCGGCGGGGACAGCGTCCATGGGGACAGCGCCAGCGCTTCCTTGGGCGGTGGTGGTTGGGTTTGGGGGGATTTTACACTCGCAGCGTCTGCTCCTGCGCTACCTGATCCCTCCGGAGCCGGGGACGGGGAGAGGAGCCGGCGCTGCGGGAACGGCCGCGAGCGGACAGCGGGAACGGCTGCGGGGACCGGCAGAGCCAGCAGCGGGCTACTCACCCTGGCTTTGTCCTTGCATCCAGAGGAATTAAAGCCCTTGGAGAGGAGGTCTCATTGTTCAAGCTGTGCTTAAGGGAGGCAGCTGCTTTCTTTATATCTCAAGATTCACTAAAGTTCAGGAAGAGAGAGAGGAGAGAGAGAGAGAGAGAAAGAGAGGGGACGGCAAAGGGGAGGGACTGAGCGCAGGGCCCAGAGGCCGTATAGAATGACAATGGAAGGAAATGCTTTATCAAACCTAGAAAGCCAACCCTGCCCTGGGAACACAGAGGGAGAGAGGAAAAAAAAAACAAAAAAAAAAAGAAAGAAAGAAAAAACTTGCAGAAGAAAAGCGAGTTCAGCTGCCCCGCGTCCCTCCCTTGGCAGCGGAGCCCTCCCCCCCCAGCCCCTCACTCGCAAACACAATGCGAGCGCCGGTGGAAGTCGTCAGGCTCAAACACTTTTTTTTTTTTTTTTTCATTAAACCGGGAGAAGTTTCAGTTCTTTAAAAAAAAAAAAAAAAATCCGACAACCAAACCCTGCCCGGGAATGGGAATGTGACGCTCTTCCCCCTCCCCCGGCTGCAGCCGTCCAAGTTTCTATGAGTCAAACGTTTGCAATGTGTTACCGAAATGTTACCAAGCTGGAATGCAGCATCCAGAGGGTTCAGCTCATAAAACTTTTGTTTGTTGGCCGGGAGAAAGTGTCACCGGCACAGAACCGGGTTCTTCCTCTTCTTCCTTTTGTTTTTCCCATCCCGGAGAGGGTTAAGCGGTTGTGCAGCGCTGACACCCCATGACGGTGGCATTAACCCAGCGCTCCCGGTCCCGGTGGGAAGGGAAATTGTGCTGCTTAGTGAGAAACGAAGGGAAACGGGCCAGTCTGAGAGAGCAGGTGGGAAATGAGGGCCAGAGAGAGATAAAAATGTACAGACGCAAAATCCCTGAATGGTTTGGGTTGAAAGGGACCTTAAATCTCATCTTGTCCCACCCCCACCATGGGCAGGGACATTTTCCATTAAATCGGGTTGCTCCAAGCCCCATCCCAGGGCACAGCCGGGGACAGACCTCAGCTCCTGAAGCACAACTTCCCAGATACGAGCTTTGGGATTTTGGGGTCAGAAAAGCTCCGTTTCCTCATCCGACAGCCCTTAGGTTTGGCCCGAGGTGGGAACTTCCACCCAAGACGGCGACTTCCCGGGCCCAACTTCTTCCAGCAGCGCCTGCTCTGGATCTGCGCAAATGCCGAGGGGCAGGGACACGGCATCATCCGCTGGACCTGCCGGGACCTGGGGCCACAGCGCAACAGCTCTGCGGCTCTGAGCCGCGCTCTCACGGTGGGAGCACAGCCTGGAAGAGCTCGTGAGGATGATGAGTGCAAGAAGGAAAGCAGGAGAGGGGAGGGGGACCGAGGGACTGTCCTTCAGTGCTTGCAAGCCTGAGGCTTTCCAGGAGGTGGCTCCTTCCACCCGGAATTGCCACCCTCAAAACCTTTCCAAGGGTGTAGCCTTCACCTTGCTGAAGGACCTTCAGGGTTCAGCCCCAGGAGGAGACAGTGATGCTCTTCCTGCCTCACGCCGAGCCCTGTCCAACAACAGCAGTTGGCCTAACGTGGGACTGGCTTCAGGTTTTGCCGCTGTCCGAGGGAAGGAAGATCTCGAGCAGCCAGGAGGATCCTCCCAGGAGCCTTCCAAAGGGACGGACTCCACCTCTTCCGCCGAGGCTGCCCTGCTTTGTGCAGAGAGCACACAAACTCTCCCGAGAGAGGAGCTGGGCTCCCTGCCCCGCTCCCGGATTGCAGAATCGCAGTCAACCTGTCCTGGCAATTTCCAGCCCAAGCGCTAATTACCTTTCACGCCGATGGGAGCAATGGCAGTGGGAAAGAAGGACCATGGCCAACCTTCTCCCACCTCCCAAAGCCAAGTGATGCCAGCCCTGGAGAAGTCCCACGGGTGAAAAAAGTTGTTCATGGGATTTTTAGGACGCTGTTCTCAGATGAAAGAACCTGGTATTCTGAAACAGGAAAAAAAAAAGATAAAAGAAAGATCCCAGGGAAAGATCTGAGGGGAAAGGCAATGGCCGTGGGCAAGATGTGCTGAGGAGGGAGCTTGGCCACCGGCCACGCAGGACTGAGGGCTCAGGACAGGGCCACTCCTGCTCCAGGGCTGAGCCAGGTCCTATAATGAGCTACAAACTTTTGCCTAGTTGGATCTTTGCACCATCTGCACGTTAGGTGTAAGGACAGGCAGGAACTGCCAAAAGCGGCGCGGCTCAAAGGCCAGGAGGAGATAAGAGACACTGCCCTGTTTAACAAAGAGACATTTCCAGACCTGAGGAAGTGAGGCAGTCCTGGCTAATTAAGATGACTGACCAAACTCTCCCAGGAGAAAGAAAGAGGGTGAAAGATGAAAATCTTTGTGTTTCAGAGGTGAAGAGGGCAGGAGAGCTCACCTGGGAAGGTGGAAGGAGTCCCTGCCCATGGCAGGCGGTGGGGCTGGATGGGCCTCCAGGTCCCTTCCAACCCAAACTGTTCTGCGACGAGCAGGGTCCTGTTCACGTGCTGGAAAATCCAGGCTGCTCTTTCTGCCACCAGCGAGGCCAGAGCAAGTCCCAGATGGTGTTTGGGAGCGCAAAGAGGCAGATGGATTTTGGAAAACCTTTGGGTAACAGTTTGAGCTTTGCTGAAAACCCCGGTGCCCGTATCTCCTTCATGACCTCGTCCCTTCCAGCCCAAGCACGAGGACCCAGGTTGTGCTGCTGGGTCCCAGGGTCCCGAGCCCAGTCAGACCCATCCCACCTGCCCTGGCGTGCTGACGAGAGCCCGGTCTTTGCTCCCAGCAGCCACAATCCTGCTCCCACATCCCCCGAGATCCCCTCCCTGCCCGAGAGAGACGGGAACTGCCAGCGGTGCCCTCAGACACAAAGCAGAGCAGCCGTGGAGGAGCAGCAGCGTGGGCAGCAGATGCCCGAGGCGGGGAAGGGGAGCTGCCTGCAGCCACATCTCTCCATAGAAGGCAGGGAAGGAGCAGGTTTGTTTCAGCGGGAGGAGAAGAGTTATGGCCGCGAGAAACGCCCGCTAAAAATACCCCGAGCGCCCGGGAGTGCGGGAGGTCACTCGGAGAGCTCGTCACAGGTGCTGGTGCCCCACGTCTGGGGCGAAGGTGGCAGTGCCACACGTGTGGCACTGTGGCCTCCTCACAGCCGCTGCAGGGGAGGGTTCAGTGCACCCGAGGGGCAGAACTGGGGTGTCCCAGACCCACAGACAGAGCCCTGCCTTGTGCCCGTGTTGTGGGCTCCGAAGGCAGCGGCCTGGCTCAGCCTCCTTGTTGGTAATTAGGACACAACTTGAGCCCCAGCTGTGCTCTGCGGGTGCTCCACACCAGTACTGGGATTGTGCAGGGAACGGAGATATCGACCCCCAAGGGGGGCTCGGTGCCCCCGAGCTCAGGCAAGGCCCAGTCTCTGCCCACGTGACAAACACCAAGAACGTTTTGGATATGAAATGTCCGTGCCCCTCCCACCTCCGACCCCAGAGACTTTCCCAGTGGGATGCACTCATTGACTGAGAGCAACCCTGACACAGATTCCTGGTGGGATGTTCCCGCTGGCAGCTGTTCAGCCACCACAAGCCCCAGCGGGGAGCACGGCCAGGTTAAATTCACCCGTTCTCCCGGCTCTGGGCTTCTACGGATGGAGGAGGCGTCACCAACATCCCCAGTGTCACTCCACGTCGCACCAGCACCGCCCTGGAGGCCTCACCCACCGGCAGATCTGCTTGAACCATTTCCCATCTCGAGTTTCAGCTGGAGAAAAGGCATTGCAAATCATTTCTCCTCTTTTGAAGGGGCCGGTCCCTGTGGACGGCTCTGCAGCGAGGGCGTGAGGAGGATCTTGCCTGGCCTCGGTCCCAGTAAATCACAGTTCAGAGACAGCTGAACTCCATTTTATGATTATTAACCCCAGCCCTGCTCATTTGTTTGGCCTGTCTGAGGCTATATATAGTGATGGGTGCAGGCATGGCTAGGGCAGAATTGTGTGCAGCTGTTAAACACAGCCCCCCACCTTCCCAAAAAATGGTTTAAAAAATTAAAAAAAATTTTAAAAAGCTAGCAAAACAGGAAGACTATGGTTGGGAAATGAGAAGCAGCTGTGAAGAGGAGGGATGAGGTGTCATACAGGGAGGCCTGACTTCAAAACTTGCAGGAAACGTATGAGAAATTTCCCGGCCACTTTTGTAATCCATCATCCCCCCTCCGTGTCCCGTGGTGGCTCTTGGCTCCTGTCACAGCCTGCGAGTGCCAGGGCCAGGAGCATCTCAGGCTGGACTCAGCAGGAACAGCCACAAAAGTGGCTGCTTGCTCTTGCATTGCCATCAACAACGTCCTGCTGTGCCTTTGTGACAGACCCAAAGCGCCACAGATGGATTAAATGTCACCGACAGGCAGGTGCTGAACCGAGGCAGCCCCAGTGCTGGTTCTGGGAATTTCAATAATGGAAAGCTTGGAACAGTGGTGGTGAAACACTCTGAACGTTCTCGTGTGCTAAGGGAGTGCAGGACAGGACCAGGATGGAAAAAGAGAGGTGGAGAACCACGGAGGTGCCTTGCTGAGATCAGTGTCCTCTTCCCGCCCCCTCCAGCCACAGATCCTGGCACAGAGCAGCGGGAGAGGCTGCTCTTGCTCACCGTGGTTCATTTTGGAGCTGCCAAAGAGGGGTAAACCAGGAGAGGTGAAGGGGCTTGGAGCACCCCGGCCGGGTGGGGTTGTTGCTGTCCGTGGCAGGGACATGGAATGAGATGAGCTCAACCCAAACCGTTCTGGGATTCTGTGACTTGTTCCACCTTCCTGGGGGAGTTCAGAGGTGGAAGGAGGATTGTGGGGCAGGAAAGGGAGTGCGGCTTACTCTGAAGGCCTGGTACCAGGCAGAGCAGCACTGGCACAGAGGAGACCCAGGGCTGGCCCCCATCTCTTGGCTCCTCACCGGTTTTCCTGCCTGGTTCTAACGGCAGCCGCGGCACCTGAGCCGCTGCTCCGGCAGGTGCTGCAGCAGTTTAACGTTTCGCCCAGAGACAGAGCTCAGGGGAGGCAGCACCAGTGCCCAGCTCATCCCCTGCTTTGGATACGGATGCCGGTGCACCCGCTGGCCAGATGAACCCGTGCGCTGACCTGGAAAGCATCCGCGGGTGGAGCCCGGGGTCCGTTCCTGGTGTCACCCAAGAGCCTGCACCCTTGCCCTTCCACCCTTGCTCGCAGCTTCCTGTTTGCCCGGCGAGTTCGGGGTGAGAACGGCCGGGCTGGGTTTGTTTTCATGCAGCACGGGCTGCTCTCAGCGAGGCAGAGGGAGCTGGCTTCCCCCGGGCTGTGGTTTCGGCAGCTGCCGGCCCCAGGCCCCGCCGCAGTCAGGTGCGCGGCGACCGCACCGCGCCGGGAGGAGAGGAGGGGAGCTGCCATCAAGGTGCTCATCTGCAGAGGAAGGGGCTCCCAACCGAAGCGCCTCCTGCGTGGTCGGCTTGTGGCAGCCCAGCCCAGCCCTCCCTGCCAGCGCCGAACTCGGCCCCACGCTCCGGTTCTGCACCTGCTGCCTCCGAACGCTCCTCCCAGGGACAGGTCCTTGTTCTGCTTTTCAGCCAAGCACGGGCAAAGGTCTGGGATGGAAAAGGGAGAGCAGATTCCCTCTGGAGAAGGTGTCTCAGGCTCACCATCATTTTCACTCTTCCGGGGTGACGGGAACTGTCAGTCTCCCTCCATGGGCCCTGGGGAAAGAGCGCTGCAGTCACGGGATCGCGGAATCCTTGAGGCTGGAAAAGCTCTGCAGGATCATTGAGTCCAAGCTGTGCCCAATCCCCACCTCGTCACCCAGCCCAGAGCGCTGAGTGCCACGTCCAGCCATTCCTTGGGCATCTCCAGGGATGGAGACTCCAAACCTCCCTGGGCAGCGCCTTCCAATGCCTGACCACCTTTTTCATGGAGAAATTCTTCCTCAGAGTCCAGGCAGAGCTCAGCAAGGCTGTGCCTCCTGCCCAGCCTTAGCCAGGACCCCCTTGTCCTGCTTTGGGTCTCTAAGCCCAGGTGATTTTCCTAAAGAGAGAGGAGAGCCGGGACAGTGGCACAGCCCTTGAGAAACTCTGGCTCTGTGCAAACACATTCGAAACCCAGAACTTCTTTTCCATCCCAAATTTGCAGCGGCCTGTAGGGATTTAACTCCTCGTTTTGCTGCCCCATCTCAATCCCGTGTGCAGGCAGGAGAAGGGGAATGTGGGGAGAGAATCTGATTCACTGCGCAAATCCCCAGCTGGGAGAAGAAGTTTGATTTACCGAGGCCAGAGGTAGTAAAGAGCTTGGACAGGAATTTGCACTAAACCTTTGACACACAAGACATTTCCCTTTCAGGCCAAGACAAACAAAGGAAGGAAGTGTCTGGGACTTTTAAAGCGACCTAGTGGAGACAGGTAAGGGCAGATAAGGGCTGAAGGAAGAGCGGGCTGGGCGAGGGAAGTATCCAGTTTTACAGATTTGTTGGAATCCTGAGTGCTCTGCAAATCAGGCTGAGGGGAGGCGAAGCTGCCTGGGGAAGGGCCCTTTGCAAAGGGAGAAAGAGGCCGAACATCTCCGAAGTGCTGAGCACGGCCTTTCTATTCACCCCCCGCCTTTTTTCCACTCGCTTTGCAAAGCTCGCTGTGCCTGAGGCTGGCAGGGTTTCGAGGCTCATCAGCTGCTCTGTGGAGTCTCCCGTCAGACCGTGCCGGGCTCAGGTGCTGGGCCAGGGCTGCCCATCCCTGCCACATCCCACAGCTTCTTGGCATTATCGTTGCTGTAAAAGAGTCTTTGCCCCTTTCCAGCACTCCTGGAATAAAAAAAAAAGCAGCTGGAGCTGCTCCTGCCCTGCTAAAGGGAGAATATTGCTGTGTGGTGGAGGGACTGAAACAACCCCACGGGATAAAACAGCGGCTCTGCACTGACGCTGTTCCCTGTGCCCACACCACTTGTGCGGGGGATTCTCGTGTTTCCAGGGCTGGGAATGGGAGCAGCAAGGAGCCTTCTGTGGGGCAGCAGCCAGGAAGAGGCCTGGCTCCCCTCTGGCTGTGGCGTCTCTGCCTGACTCCGCAAGGGCATCCTGCAGGGAAGCCAGGCCTCTCCCCAGCCTGGCGAGGAATGACTTTTCCTGGTACAACACCCCTGATCCCTCATCCCTGTAAAACAGGGTTGCTACCAGATTGTCTCAGCTGACAGATTTGAAATGCCAGGTTAACACCGTGCCTGTAGAGGGTTAATTTTCCTCTCAGGGTTTCAGTTTCTCCCTGGAGTCACCTGTGTGGTGACTCCACAGGTCCCCTTCGTGAATCCCTCCGGGAACATTTTGCTCTTTGACCTCGAATCTTTCCCTTCTCCGCTAAATTGCTCCGGTTTCTTTTTAACCCTTTTTCCTCGCTCAAGATACAACACAGCAAGACTCAGCCACAGCACGAGGAGGCCCCGCGGGATCCACAGAAGGGATGGAGGGTAAGGGGTGAGATCCCAGGGCCGGAGGGAGCAGGGGGGTCCCCACAGCTCTGCCACGCCGCAGAGTCACTGACCCACATCCTTGGTCTTATCTCGCTGGGGTGTTTTGCGTGCTGTGAGTCATTAAACAAACGCCCAGGGGCTGCTCTCCCTGGCCAGGACTCCCAGGGCCCGGACCAAGGCTTGGATGAGGTTCCTGAGTCTGAGACCGTGAAAACAAAGCTGCTGCTTTCTGGGTTATTTATAAAGCAAACTGGACAAATAAACCTTTCCTACCCAGAAGGGTCAAGGCTATGAATCCATAGTTCTCCTTTCCTGCGGGGACCTTGCTTGTGACTCATTCCCGGCAGAGCTCGGGGGCTCCCAGTGCGTGAGCTGGGAGCGAGGAGCTGCTCGCAGCGAGGAAGGGCTTGGCAGAGGCAGCCGAAGGCTCCCTGCAAGGGCCGAGCACGGTCCACCCTCCTTCGTTACTATCAAGCAAAGACCTGCCCAGAAAACCGATCTGTGAGACAATGAAATGTGTTCAAATCCCAGAAAACCGGCTGGAGCACCATCTGGAGGCAGCTCCTGGAAAGGTGTGGGCAGAGCATCTCCTGTCACACCTTTCCCGGGATGGGGACGTGAGTGTCCCTCTGCCACTTCTGCTCACCGGGAACCCTCCGGGCTGGGCAGGACCCGGCCTGGCCGAGGAGCTCCCATCCCACCAGGAACCACCAGGACACAGCAGGACCTGGGATTCAAGGTCCCTGAGAGGCAGAATCATTGTCCTGTTCTGTCTGTCAGGGACCAAGTCTGTTCCTGGATATTCTGCTGTGCCGTCGGCTACTCTGGCAGGTGGCCCCAAAATGAGAATTTTTCACGCTTGTGTCCCTGGAAACCGGGAAGGAGCCCCTCGGATCACATTTTTTCCCTCCAATCTGTGCGTTTACAACCATGGCGTAACTTTTTGCCCGTGTTTCTCTGCTCTCCATTAGTTCCTGTCGCTGGAGTGCAGATGGATCTGCCTGAAATTAGGGAGTACTTTCCCAGAAGTCCTTGGTTGATTAGTGCTGGGCTTGATTTGTTATTGATTTTTCTAAGATTTTCTTTCAGGAACCAGTCTGACTAAAGGTATCTTCTGCTGGGTTTGACCACAACTTTGTCATCCCGCTCCACCTTTCCGATAACACTCGTGCAGCGCCGGGTGCCATTTCCCTCTGCTCTCTGGAAGTGGAAATTACTGTATTTTTCAATTCTGCTGATGCTGAGAAGAGCTGTGATTTCTAAGAAGCGATGCTGTGCATGCCCCGACACGTTTCGCGTCTCAGCACCGAGCGAGCCGCGCTCTGCAGCCCTCAGTGAAGAGCTGGGAATTGTTTTTTTTTTTTTTGCAGGGATTTGCTTTCTGTAATCTGATCATTCCCGTTGTTCACAAAGACAACTCGATTTTTCAATGCTTGATCCGCTTTCTGCACAGCCGATCGAGGCTTCCTGCACAACGAGTTGACTCTTTGTTGCCGATTCCTGAGGAATTCTCACCAAACACGGGCTTAGAAAACATTTGCCCGTGGCCACTCTGGGATGCCCACCCCGGGCAGCTCAGGGAACGTGTTTAAGGCCGATGCATCTCTGGGTATTGTTTTTCTCTCCGTGTCCCATGTCCACAGGATTAAACACTTCCTTCCCCTTCGGCCCTCGAGGCTGTTCTCGAAGCTGGCAGCCCAGGGGCTCTGCTCGAGCAGGGCCTCCCTATCAGCAGAATCTGCTTATCTGCAGCTCAGAGGAAACCCTGCTTGGCACTGCTGCGTTCCAGCTCCGGATGAAACGACGAAACGCCTCCTGCCCGCGCGGCAGAGCCTCGGCGCGAGGGGCCGGGGAGCTGCTCCCCGGGAACGGCGGCTGGGAAAACAATCAGGGGCTCTCGTTTCACGGGGTCAGCGGCCGCGGGGCCAAAGTCAGCCCCGGTGTGCCACGGGACTCCTCCAAGCCCCTCAGGGCAAGAGGTTTCGGGATTTTCGGTGCTTCAGAGAGAGGGAGTCGAGGGACTCGATAAACATTTATGTGGGGAGAAACATCTCGAGACTGAAACATCAAATAAAAATCCCGTCAAATGAAATACGATCACAAGGACTGGATTAAGCCGCTAGAAAGTCTGGGCAGGTTTAAGAGCTCACTTGTGTGGAAAAAGGGGAGTTTTGTATTTTCGAGTGTTTCTACACCACTCACGGCGTTCCCCAGCGCCTGGAGCGTGCTCTTGCTGCTAAAAATAAACCACTCAGGAAGGCTCCGACAGCCTTCTCAGGGCTTCAGGTGCTCTGAGCTGAAAAAGAGGAGAAAAAGCCGCAAGAAAAGAATGGATGAGGCTGTTAGACGTGCCTGGGTGAGAAATGGCCACCTCCAGCTCCGCTTGACAGAGGAGCGAGCAGGGAGCTGTCGTCTCACTGGGGGTAATTATAGTTTATAGAAAACACCTCACCTCTGTCGCTTCGTTCCCTGAAAGCTGACAGAGGAAGACTCAGAATTAGGGAGGGAGAGAGTTTGTTTTCTCTTTCTAGAAGACGCTGCATGTTTTTATTCTCCCCCTTCTTTGTGCGTGTGTTTAGATAAAAGCTAGGACACAAAGACTTTGCTGGGTTGGTGCCAAACTAAAGCTCAAGAAAACAGAACTCAACCTTCAAGGCCGAGAGGTTCAGGGGGTCGTCAAAGCCAGCCCTGCTCGCGCAGGAAATGGCATCATGTAATCTCTTGTTTGGGACTTTGGCAAAGGATAAAATCCTTCCCAGAAGGGAGCGCTGCCATTTCAGAGAGCAACGGCCCAAGAGAAACACAGCATTTGAGGGAGCAGGGATTTTTCAGGATCTGTCTGCAGAAATGCCCAGGGCTCCATCCCTGCTTGGGAGAGCAATTATTTATTTCACGGCAATTGAAATTACCTTCCTTTCCAAACCATCTACAGAAGCCTCCACCAACAGGGGTGAGAAGGAAACAGTCTCCTGCCCAATCCAGGACCCGTTCCACCATTCTTGATCCAATTCTTTACCCTCTCAAAACCATGCTTTACTTCCACCCTTCCGCTCTGCAAGGAGACCGCGGACGATTCTCCTCTGTGCAGGGCTTGTCGCACTCTTGGATGCGCTCTGGAGTGATTTTGTGGAAAGTGTCTCTTTAGCTTTCTCGTGGGCCATGTGGAACAATACCAAAAGCCATAAAACTTTATGTGCTTACAGCCTCTTCTGGGAGCACAGCGCTCAGAACATCATTGCAGACGTAAATTAGCTAAATTATCTTTGCTTGGGATGGTTGGATCTTGCCCAATTACTGTGGCAGCTCCTCATTCTCTTTGGTGCTGACAAACAACGCCTTGAAGCGCTTGTTCCACTGTTTTCCCAGATCCCAGCACCAAATAATTCTCTCCGATCTTCAGCCTCTGTTTTAAGAGAAACCTTTGGCATTTTTCCTCGACCCTCTTCCATCCTCTCTGGGTTAGTGAAAGTTCCCTTCCTGGCTTTCTCGCACCTGCTGAGTGAATTTAATCTCGCCCAGATCGCCTGAAAGCGTACAATGAATTCTAGTGCAGCTCTGCCCTGTTTTTCCCTTACTATACTGAGATTTCTCTCCTCTGTCAATTATAATCCTCGTCTGATCCATCACCCTTTGAAGTTTTGACACATTTCAGCCTTCTTGGCATTACCCTCCATCAGCTTCTTGTCTGGAGAACGACTGAGATCCACTGATTCCTTCCACACACAGGGACTCCTCCGTTAATTACCAGTGAGAGCCGTCGCTGCTGCAATCTTATCAAAACCTGAACACCGCGATTTTTCATTATTTTTGTGCCACGGTAGGAGGGCCACGTGCCTTTTAGACCAGCTGCTGGAGTCAGAGGATCTGATTGTGCCTCGTGCTCTGGCTTTCATTAGTTAACCACACTGAAAATCCCGTGGATTCTCTCTACCCTCTCCTGGTGGCTCCGGTCACCTCCTCACCGGTCATTTCTGGAGTAAACAACAGCCACTCTCTCCAGTGTGGATCGAAAGGGAGAGTTAAGAACTCTCAACATCCCAACCTCTCCCAGTGCTCACGACCGGGGTGTTGCTGCTCTCCCTGCCCCAGATCAGCTCCGGAGCTTCCCAGCCTGGCTGAGCAGCAAATGCTCCGGGCTTATCGCCCCATCAGAGCAGTTGGAAGACAGTTGAGTGTCTCTCGGGCCGCTGATAGCAGGGAAGGCTTTGCTCTCAGAGATAAGCTGCCCTCCCTGAGCAGCCAGGGGAGGCCGTTGGTATCTCAGTGTCTTCCAGCCCCTCCGGACACACCCTCGGTACGTGGGGATGGTGAGGAGCCGGGGCTGGGGCTGAGGACAGTTAACTGAACCCCTCGCTATCATCTGCGCTCTGCTCCCTGGAATCGTTTCTCTCGTGCTGATCGAGCCTTTGCAGCGACCTCACTGCCTCGCCAAGCTGTAAACAGACAGTCAAAGCCGCATCTTTTTGGAGGTGGATTAATTCAGGAGAGAAAGGGGGATCGGGAAGGTATTTCAGCCTAAGGTTTTGAAATGCACAACAGCTCCGTTTTCTGCTTCAGCGGCTGCCCAACTCTCGCTGCAGGTTTCAGGAGAGCCTCATAAGCATCTCCTGGCTGGTTTGGGGGAAGCAGGGGTGTCTGGAGTGCAGCTATTCCCTGCCAGCTCCAGCCAGAGCTCCCTGCGTCACCCCACGGCTGCAAACCCAGGCTCTGGTGGTTACGTGCCACCCGACGCTCAGGTGTGAGCAAAGGCTGAAAGTCCAGGCCACCTGTGTCTGGAGGAATCAGTAGATCCCAGTCCCACCGTCAGGGTGAGGAGGAAGCAGGGTGTGCACAGGGGCTGTTCTCTGCTGCACAGCCAAAGCATTTGGAAACAAGGAGGGCAATACTGTGGTGAGGCAACAACGTCGGTTTCACAGTTTCTGTATGTATTACATAAAAAAAAACTTCCTTTTTCATTTTAAACGCTGCCCAGTCCTTCCCTTGGGCCTTGCTCAGCTCGGTTGTGAGAAGGATGATCACCCTCCCCGGGCAGCACACGCTCTCTAAGGTCCTGCTCTGTTTTCCCTCCCTATTTTCACCCACGGGAAACCACCACTTTCCCAAATATAGATGTTTTCATCCAAATAAAGGGGCGGGGGTTGGAATGTTGTTAAAAAATAATCCAGCTGCGAGGCAGAAATCTAAAAGCGGTGCAAAAGCATCGCTCTTTTTCACAGGCTGGGGAGAGAACGGCACTGCAACAGCCCAGAGGTGTCATCCGTGGAAAGCCTCTGCCATCTGCTGGCACCGAGTCCTGCAGCAACGCCCGTGCTTGGGAGGGAGCGTCAGGGAACAGACAGGAGGGGGAAATGGGCATCTTTGAAGTTCATAAGCCCTTTTCTAGGAGAAACATTACCTGTGTTGGTCTCATCAAAAGTACTGAGGTCATAGAATGGTTTGCATTGGAAGGGACCTAAAAAATCATCCCCCTGCCGTGGTTCCACCTTGCAACCTTCCACCAGACCAGGTTCCTCCAAGCCCCATCCAACCTGGCCTTGGACACTTCCAGGGATCCAGGGGCAGCCCCAGCTTCTCTGGGTGACCTGTGCCAGGGCCTCAGCACCTTTACGGTAAAGGACTCTCTCCTCAAGTTTCTGAGCAGGTGGAGACCCCAGGCTTTTGGCCAGGGCTTTGTACAAAGCTACGAATTGAACACCTCTGTGCAAGTACCAGTAGAGTGTTTAAAGTCTGCTTTTGCCACCTCCTGTCCCTGGAGAGGTTTGTACACCGGCCTGCAGCAGCGAGCGCACCTGAGGGCAGCGCTGGGGGCGGCACAGCCGGGAGGAGCGGGGCCAGCGGGAGCTGAAAAGGCGCAAGAGAAACCGTGACGAACTGAAAACACCTTTTCTCTACCTGTCTTCTTACTCATGGAAGCCCCACCTGTACTTGAATGCCAGTAAGGAAGTTATAGACAACTAACGGAGAAAGAATTCCGATGTTCAGCCAGGACTCGAGCTTTGTCAGGGAAATTCTGCGGCCACACCTCAAAGTGTTTTTAGTTCTGGCCTTTGCTGCTCAGATGGAGCTTCTTGAAGCTGCCCAACACTGCAGGCACCGTTTCCAGAAGAGCATGTCCAGGTTCTGTCTTCCCTGCTCCATGCTGCAGCTCACTCTGGTCGTTCAGAGCCCCTTCGCTGTGGCCCAGAATCAGCTGAAGGACCCTCGTAACAAACAGGTGTTTTTCTGGGCAAATAAACCAGGATTTCCTTTCAATCAGCTCAGAATTCGATCAGCGTTATTTGATGTAACAGAATGTTTTGAAGCCAAGGACTGTTTTCAAACCACTGACAAAAATATTTGTAATTTTTTTCCCCTCTGCATCTTATTGCAGCTCTGTTGCTTTTCCTTCCCACCATTTATCTTTCACAACACCAAGCCTTGCCTGGACTTCCTGTTTGGCTGCAGCTTGGTAGTTTTCTCATTTGCTGTTATTTTTGACTTCCATCCAAGCTTTGTATGATATTAATAGCTGTTGCACAGAACTGTAATCATCCTCAAACCAGCCCTAATATTAGCAGAAGTAGCCAAGAACTGTTGTCAAGGCCTGAGGGATCTGAGCAGCGAATTTTCTCTCCATCCTGCCAGTTCTGCCCCAGCCCAGGGAGCCAAAACATCCGCCCAGCACCCAGCTCACACAGCCCCATCCTGGCCAGCACAGGCGAGAGAGAAGCAGCTTGGTCGAGCCCAAATGCACAGAAAGATGCTGAAAGAAGACGCTGACGTGAGGATTCAAGAATTAGACGTTACTGGTTGTCTAATTAATGCTTCAGCCTAATCAAGACAGAGCAATCACTCATTGTTCATCCAGCAGCGCTAACACTCATAGCCAAATTACTCATTTTCTATTAAAGGTTGTCAGCAATAGAAAAAAAATAAACACAGAAGATAAAAGCATCTACCCTGCTCCTCCAGCAGTAAATTCTCCTCCTTCCTTTGCGCTGCTGCAGTGACTCACCAGCATCCTGAGGGGGAAACAGTGATAGGTTTTTTCTTCTTTGCTGGGAGGAACATGGTTCTAAAGCTGGTGGTTTCTCCCTTCTCTGTTTAGAGTCTACTCGAGGCTACTTTTAAAAATGTATTTTCTACAACTCTCTCCACTGGAATCTCTCTTCCCAGGGCTGCAATCCCCCGTTACACCCAGAGGTACCCTGTGTCTGCATTTTACCTATATTTTTTCTGTCACTTCTGCTAGTTTCTGTCACCTGCCCACACCTCGATGGTCAGCACTGGATTCCCAGTGAGTTGCTAATACCCCTGGGGCCGTCCCGAGCTCAGCATTCTGCGCTCTGTCAGCGCTTCCTGCTCCTTAAGGAAGGAGTTGGGATTTGCCTCAGGGACGCTGCTGTACCTCACACAGAACCGTGCAAATGCAGTTGCCATCCCCTTTTTGCTGGGCAGTTACTGTTACAGGCAAAGGGATAAACTCCAGCAAAGCTGCCAGGGCGGATCCAGACGAGCCCTGGGGACGAGGTCCCGCAGAGCCACACGGAGCCTTTGGCCCCTCACTGGTGACGGTGATGCTGCGTTTCCATTCGGCAGCCCGGGGTCCTCCATCGTCTTACACCAGGTGCTTCCTAAAAGCTGTGACACCAAAGTCCTTTTCAGCAGGGAGAAGGTCTCCAGGGGGGAGTTCAGACCCTGCTGCTCTGACCACAGGGTTCCCTTTCTTGCCTACCCAGACCCCAGTGTCATTTTATGAAGGGAAGGCGGTAACTGCAAGACAGGAAGAGGATACTTTTTCTTTCTGGTTTAAGCTCTTTCCGTTTTGTTTCATCCTAGACAAGTGGTTTAGTCAGACTCCACCCAGGAGAGAGCTTTCTGATTTAAGGCTCAGCCCACAGGTTACAGACTGTCCCACCCAGGGTCTGCTGCAGGGTGGAAGAGGTGCAGCCGAGCCATCGTCCCTCAACGGTGACATGATGCCCGCAGCAAAAATGAGGTGAGTGCACAACATCCGTTCTTGTCACAGCTCCCACAGCGACGGGGCGTGGGGGGAGAAGGCTCAGCACAACATCCTGGCTCAGAGTCTCACCATGGTTAAGGCTGGAAAGGTCCTCTGAAGGTCGCCTTGTCCACCCTTCTGTAACTCACCCCTGACTGCCTCCAGACAGCTTTGGAGTCTCTCTGAGGACGGAGACTCCACAACCTCTCCAGGAAAATTGTGCAAGGCCTCTCTTCTTCTCATAGTTAAGTTTCCTGATGTCCAGATGGAGCTTCCTGAGCTTGTTTGTGCCCTTCTTGCCCTGGCACTGGGCACCACTATAAAAGCCTGGCCCTTCTTTGCACCCTCCCTTCAGGTATTTCTACAGCTCTAAGATCCCTCTGAGCCTTCTCTTCTCTAGGCTGAAGCGTCTCAGCTCTCTCAGCCTTTCCTCATAGAAGAGATGCTCCAGTCCAACACCTTCATGACCTTGTTGGGCTCTTTGTTGTGCCATTTCCTCACCTTTCAGCTGAAGACACAACCCCTACTTCCTCCCCGTGGAAGTAAAAGAAGCTTTCATCATGTGGCTGGGGCTGGCTCTACTCTCGCTTTTTGCAGTCCATCCCAGGGTCTTTGTCTTAGGTAAGAGAGCAGCCCTGGCTCCAGGCACTGGTGACTCCTGGCTTGCTGTTCTCCAAAGGGAAGGCTCACAGACAGCTCCCTGAAAAATGGGCTGGCTGGAACAACGATTTGCAGGTTCTTCAGTAGCCTGGGCACAAGGGATGTGTTGAGGAACCAGAGGGAGTCTCCTCCTCTACTTCCCTTCCTCTTTTCCGCTCTCTGTGGGCACCCTGGGGTCCCACCCTTCCGTAACTCACCATTTCCTCTTCGTAGCAAGGAGCAGCTGAAGGAGAAGCTGGATGCCCTTCAGTGTCACTTCACCTGGAAACTGGGTGTTGACTCTTTCAATCCTCCGCACATCCTGCAGAAGTTGGATGTTGAGATCAAGCACACGGTCCACCACAACCAGGTGGCCCTCCTGGGGCTCCAGGCATACCTGCACCAGCTCAACAAGCAGAGCGCGGAAGCTCTGCAAAGCCTCAGAGCTGCTGAGGAGCACAACAGGGAAGAGAAGCAGCCGGCATCTACTGCCGGCTCCTTGATTATCTACGGGAATTACGCTTGGATTTACTACCTTCAGGCCTCCTATCAGGAGGCTGAAAGCTGCCTGGAACGAATTCAGCAGCTCTGCCCAACTGCTTGGGATGCGCGGCTGATCCCGGACATCCAGGCCCAGAAAGGCTGGTCCCTCCTGGCTATCAGAGCCCGGAACGGGGAACGGGCAAGGGAGTGCTTCGACGTGGCCTTAATGCTTGAACCAGAGAACAGGTATTTCTGTACCGGGCTCGCAATGGCTCTTTTTTCCTCCTGGGTTTTCTTCTGGCAGCCTGATATTGCAAGGGAAGCCATAATCCAGTTGGAAAGAATTGTCCACGAGCAGCCAAATAACTACAGAGCCAAAATAAATTTGGCCAGGCTACTTGAACAATTAGATAAGGAAAAATCAATTGGCTTGATCAAAGAATGTGCAGAGAAAAGCTCTGACCCCGAGGTTCTCAAATCATCAGCTTTGTTCTGGATGTCACAGTCGACAGAGCGAGCGGTTGAGATCCTCCAGCGAGCCCTGCAGCAGGACCCAGGTTACCACCTTCTCTACCAGGCCTTGGCCAAGTGCTACAAGCAACAGTGGCTTAAAGCAAGGCAGGAAGACAAGAGTAATATACTGGATGCAGCCATCAAGGACCTCCAGCAAATTGTTCAGAAACATCCAGACCTTGACCTTACACTTGTGAAGCTGCAGTTGGCAGAGTTCATCGGTGAAAGAGACCCGGCACGGGAAGAAGAGATCTACAAGGAGCTGCAGGAGAAAACCGACACCCTGAGCCTCAGATGCCGTCAAGCCCTGAACCTCCACTGGGGCAAGTTCTTCCTCTACCGGAAGGGATCCCAGGATAGGGCAAAAGCCAAGTTCATGGATGGTTACGGCATTTCCGTGCAGACAAACCAGAGGAGGGAGTGTGGGCGCAGACTGAGAAGGATGGCTCAGATCTACCAGCGCAACGGTGACGCCGCCACCGCCGACGCCATCCTCTGCTTCCTCGAGGAGGCCGACCGGCACCTGCCCGAGGAACTTGCTGCACTCAGTTTAGATGATGGGGAGAGCTTCAGCCCCATCAGAGCAGGGCATGGCTTTTTCCAAGGCTAGAAGGCCGAAAGGACCGTCTGTCTCTGCACAGCAGGCCCATCCCTCGCGCGCGCTTAATGGTTCTATCAGCTCCTCACATCGTCCCGTTGCTCAGCCATCAAATCCAGGCCCGCCCGTGGGTGACCAAGTGACCGAACCTTACACACGCTGCTGTGTCCTGCTTCTCCCAGACGGAATGAAAACAAGAGTGAAGAACTTGGCTTATGGGGTCTGAGCACAGCCTTCTGCAGGTGTGGACCTGTGTCTCTCTTCTGGAGCTGCCATTGATCAGAGCCGAATGCTGATTAGGGCAGTGCGAGAAATCAACTCATTAATTATAAGAATTCTGCCATTTGCAACGAACCAGGAGGTAGATTCCTCCGTAAGATCACTGAGGAGTCACGATGAGGGTGAAGCCCTTCTATACAGGACACAGGTGGTCGCTGGCTTGTCCCAATGCATTAAATGCCACTGATTAAGGAGCCCACAGGGGTGATTTGATCTACATTAATCCTCAGAAGCACAAGCATGCCTGTCCCTGCCTGGGCATAGACCAGGAGCTTTCTTCTAATGGTTCCCACCAGCAATGACATTTTCATCCCTGTTTCTGGAGTCAAGGCAAGGCTTTTAACATTCTTTGATCAATAAATATTTCTCTGTGTGATTTCTCCTTGCTGGTGTCTTCTTGCAGCCTGAAGCATCCAGAGCATTGGAATACCAAAGATCTGCCTTCTCCTCACTGTTCTCACCCTCCATCCCCCCAGGCCCTTCCTCTGCAGTGTCCCTGTACATCCCACTTGGAGCTTGTGCCCTTCCCTGCAGGCACAGGTGGGCACCTCCCATCCCAGTCCCGTCCCCAAGCACTGCCAGGGCCACCTTTGTGCCCAGCAGTACCTGAGTAGGGGTGGCTTCCTCTGGTGTCCCCAGACCCTACCTGTCCCCACAGCGCAGTGCCACAGAGACCAGGGCAGATGTCCCTTAGCAGGTCCCACCGACACAGACCTTGTTTCTGCTCCAATGAGGAACAGGCAAGGGCCTAGTCTGGGAGAAGATGCTCCAGGAAAGGACCAAGTGTGCCCATAAATGCAATTTGGGTAAGGAGAACACACCTGAGCGCCCCTCTCATGCACATCTGGTGTGTGTGAGAACCCCAGAGGCCAGAAACACCCCCTTGCCCAGGGGCCCCAGCAATGGGTCAGCACCAGAGTACAAACACTTCACCCCCCAGACCTCACAATCAAGGGGAAAGAGAAACACCCCAGGCCACCACAGCCACCCCAGGCTCTTTCACCTCCCAGCGCAATAGTGGGGACCAAACCTGTTGTCCCCCTTCCTCCCCTGGAGCCAGGAGCCACAGCCTGGGGCAGGATCCTGCCCCCAGCAGCAACATGGGCTGGGATCAGTCCTTGGGGCAGGAGCTCCTCAGAGAGCAGCCCCTGGTTCTCCAGTGAGGCCACGGATGCCCGGGTGGAAATACACAGCACGAGTTAAAACCACGAGCCAGAGAACACAGAACTGCGGGTTGTGTAGAACATCAGGATTTACTTAGCTGCACAGTCAGGACAGTTTTCCAGAGCTCAATAAAAACAGCCGCTTCCCAAACTTGCGTGTGTTCCACAGGTGTCTTCACACAGCACTGGGAAAGGTCCCAGCCCCCGACCTGGGAAAGCAGGACTCCCACCCCTGCTGAACCACCCTCCTTCCCCTCACCAGCAGCACGAGCAGCACTAATTCCTGTAGGCTACACCCAGGAATCCTTTGGCTTTGCATCTTCACCGTCCTCTACAGAATTTACGCCTTGCAAACACAGCATCAGGAAATGTTCCTTTAGAGGAGCCAGGGTCCCTTGGGCAGTTCATTAAAGAGAGGCTTTTGCCCACCAGCCCAATCCAACACTGCCATCCTCAGGATTCCAGCTGCACCACCAGCCAGGTGGGACTTACAGACTCTGTGCTGATGGAAAGCCTGGATTCTGACCAAGTTCAGACACTGCTGTGTCCAGAACATCCTACGGAGTGCTAAAAACCCCAACCAACTGACACATTTTGTGACTGCTCTACTTCACACAGGGAGAAAACCAGATGTTAGTGAAAATGCCAGTTCTCTAGAGTTTTTTTAATGATTAAAACTGAACAAATCCTGCTTGTTACTGTCTTCATCAATACTACATTCAGCACAGCATTAGATAATAAAAATAAATTGCACTATAAAATCCCATTAAAAGTCTCAGTTAAGCTTAAAGATAAAAGGCAAAACATTATTTAATATAAGCTGCCAGGGGCCACGGAGACAACCTGTGTTTCTTCTACTTGTGAGCATTGGTGTGCAAATGCCAGGACAAGACCAACTCCCAGGTCTTCACTTCAGCATAGGAGAGGCAAAGAAGTTACCCTGATGCCCAAGATGGGTTGTTGACTTGCTTTTGCTCCCAAATCTAATTCAAGAGAAACACAAAAATATCAGTTTGGAATTTTGGACACAGAGATGCAACAATCTCCCTTTTCCAGGGAAGATTCACCCGAATTTCACCCACCTCCTAAACAGTGTTCCCCTCCCTACCATGAGATAATGTTTGTAACCCATCAGGCAGCTGCTGCTCCCACAGCACAGATTAAGAGAGGGTTGACTGAGTCATAAGTGCAGGCTGCCCCTAAAAGTCTCATTTTAGTTCTCCTTGACCACCCGAATCACCCGCAGTCATTCCAGACATTGCACGACAGCACCCACTGGCACTTACTTGGGGGTGGTCTTGCTGAAGGTGGAGCGGACCCTCTGGGACAGGGAGCTGGACGAGGGAGTCTTGGAGAGCTGCTGCTCCGGGGTGGTGAGGGGTCCCAGAATGCTCACTGCCAAAAGAGAGCAGCACAGTGTGGGGACAGCTGAAGTTTTCTTTGCTGTGCAGGGAACATCAGACGTTCCCTGGCATCTGTCACAAGCACTAGACAAATCTGGCATTTCCTGGCACACTTTGCTTTTCCCTCTTCCTCCATGAAGCGAGGAGTGGCTGGCTCCGAGAGCCTCCCTGGCTGCTTGGATTGAGAGTTGTTGGTTTTAGTAACAGAGCAGAAACCAGGGTTACCTTGAACCTCAGGTGTCCGTGGAGTGGAATAGGCGTTGGTGTTCTCAATCACGTGTGCTGGGTCAATGTTCTCCTGCTCCACCATCATCAGCTGGCTCCAGTAGTCCATGGGCAGCAGCAGAAGTCGCTCCACGACCTGCAGAGACACCCGTGAGTCACTGACCACGGAATCACGGAATGGTTTGGGTTGGAAGAGATAAAGTCACCCAGGTTTGTCCTACCTTGGGCTGACGCTTCGTGTCTTGCAGGAGAGTCATGGGGTCAGGATCTGGTACCGCGTGGGCGACTATTGTGGGGCCAAAGACTTTGGCCAAATTGGAGATGTCCATTTTAGTATCTGGGCTCTGAGCCACCCTGTGTTAAAAGAAATTAAGAAAGAATGTAGCTTCGCCCCTTCACTTGTGATACGAGTCTCCTGTCCCACACACACTCAGCCTCTGAGTGAGCAGGTTTGTTCCAGAATGAGGACTTCATGCTCACAAGCAATAACCAGACCCAATCAGAAAAAGCACCAGTGGGGTAACCTTCCCCTTTCAGATCACAGAATGGTTTGGGTTGGGAGGGACCTTCGAGATCATCTTGTTCCAACCTCTCTGTCCATCAGAACGTACCTCTGCAGGTGGACCATGAGGAAAGCCAAGGTGTCCCTATTGGCCTGAGGGAGTTCTCCAACTGCTTGGTACATAGCAGCGATGCTGTTGTCCTCATCCGAGATTTCTAGAGGGAAAAATTAATATTTAGACCTAAGAAAGTGCTCCCAGAAGCTGCAATATTTTCCTCACAGCCACAGCTACCCTGAGAAATAAGGAAGCCAGAAACTTCTCATGCTGTGCTAACAATCTTGTATCCTGCCCAACTAGAACTCAGGCACGAGGGCTCCACAGAGCACCAAGGCCTGCTGGCTCAATCGGCAGCAAAACCACAACCACCGAGCCTAAGGAAAGAGTCGGAGATGTCACGCAGCAATTCCTCACCGGCAGCTTCCATGAAAGTCTTGTTTAACCGGAAAGTGAGAAGGGGCTCTTTCAGGCTGCGCAGGAAGTCCTTGAGAAGGCCGCAGATGGCGTGGATATCGTCCACTTTGCTGAGCAAAGGAATGTTTTTTGCTCTGAGGAACTTCTCTTTCAGTTCCCTCACAGTCTTGTCACAGCCAGAGATGCGGTAAAGACCTGTCTGTTGGCACAAAGCTTTGCTCAGAGGAGGAGGTCAAATGATGTTCTTCCACCCCCACCTTCTCTCCACACCTTGAATCACCCACTGAGCAGCACAATACACACCATAAATAAGGGGTATTTGGGTTAACAATTTGCTTCCCCAAAGCCACAACCCACTTCATTAGCACTGTTTCACACCTCATTTTCTTCTTACCTCATGCAGCCCTCGTTGCTCGATCTCATTAACGCAGTGCACGATGATGGAAGGGATCATTGGAGGAGTAGAAGGGACAAAATCCATCAAGGTGCCCTAAAAGGCAGAAGGGGAAAATTAAAAAAAAAGAGGGATTCAGTCACCAAGACATGGAAAATACTCTCTCGGGAATTCACAGCAAGATCTATGGTTTGAAAACAAGAATTGTTGCTCTTCTCAGGACTGATGAAGAAACATCACATCCATCAGCACAACGCTGCATCGCCTGCCCGGAGCTGCCACCTTCCCCACTCAACGCCCTCCTACCATCACACCCCTACACCCCCTCCCCGCTTGTGGAATGATGCATTAGCAAGCTCATTTGCATGTTATTATGCAGCTCTGAGCAACAGGAGTTTGCTGGGGAAGGCAAAGCTGGAGCTGAGCAAGTGCCAAGCCGAGGTGGGCCCATCTGGGGTGGCCCCAAGGCCGGGGCACAGACCCACCTCTCCAATGCGGACCGGAGTGCCCGTCAGCGTGGGGATGCAGGGCAGGGGGCAGCGCTCCCGGCACTCCGGGTGAGTGACCACCCGGCAGTCTCTGCACTTCAGAGAGATCTTCCCAAACTTGACTCTCTTTCCACACGGAACACACGATTCTGGCTTGATAACCTGATGATCCAGAGCACACAGATGGGAGAGATTAGTGCGGTGTAGTAACTCAGCAGGAATTACACTGGGTAACAGTTCCCTGATCCAGGCAGGTAACTGGTACAAGTTCATATTGACCTGAGATGTAATCATACAATCACGGAATAGACTGAGTTAGAAGAGACTCGCAGGGATCATCAGTCCAACCCCAGGCCCTGCACAGACACCCCAACAATCCCACCCTTTGCATCCCTGGGAGCGTTGTCCAAACGCTCCTGGAGCTCTGGCAGCCTCGGGGCCGTGCCCATTCCCTGGGGAGCCTGGGCAGTGCCCGACAACCCTCTGGGGGAAGAACCTTTTCCCAATATCTAACCTAAACCTCCCTTGTCACAGCTGGCAGCCTCTTATCACACACATTTCAAGATGGAAGGAGATGCTTTTCCAAGCTCCTCCTGCCTGCAGACCCACCGTCTTCGAAACAAAGTCGTGCAGCCTCACTCCCCCGTTGTGCTGCGGGGTGCTGGAGCCGTCGGTGTCCGACTTGGACTCCAGCTGCTTACTGCCTATGCTGGACTCGCTGTTCCAAGGCTGCAAAGGACCTGGAAGACACAAGAGGAAGAGGCTGACTGGCTGGAATCATCCTCTGCCCCCAAAAGCACAGGCACCATAAACCAGAAGCAGCTTCCAGGTCCTGGAAGGAATGACTAACATTTCAGGATGACCTGAGTAGTTGTGTCAGGGTGGGACAGAGATGTTACACCTACCGCTCTTCCTCCGGCTCCTCCGAGGATAAGGGACAGTCTGGATGGTAGAAATGGCTTCAATTGGGCCACCATCGTTGGGGACCATCAGAGTGGTCTTTGCCACTATGGATTCATTAGCCTGTAACGACAAACATGCCATCAGTGACAGGAATGCTGACAGAAGCGAGGAGCTCCAGTGGCCCTGGAAACAGGCAGGAACTGTGACCGAGTGCACACAAACCCAGCTGGGACCACCATACCTGGTCTGCCGTGTTGCTAATGGATCTGGATTTCTTCTGAGGACCTGGGGGGCCTTCAGCAAACTGCCTGGAAGAGCGCTGAAAAGAGAGCACATTCTTGTCTAGGAAGCAGGGATGCTGTTAACTTGGCATTACACTGGTCCAGGGTAATCAGAAGGACTGAACACTTGGTGCATCTGTGGCGTGTGCAGACAAGTCCTTCAGCGGTACCTCTGCTTCATGGCAACCTTGGAGGTGCCGGGGAAATTAGGGAACCTCAATATGCTGCTCTTTCAAATAATTTTCCTGGCCAGCTTTATAATACAGTTCAGGAAAAAAAAGAAACCCAACTTAAGAAAGGAGGACAAAAAAGCCCCAACAAACCCACAAACTACACACGCAAAAACCAGCAACTAAGCGAGTCTCAGGCTCTTCCCAGCTCCACTAGCTGATGGTTTCAGGTTCTTCCCACCTGTATCTTCTGCAGATTAAAGCAGAACAACCACAAGCTCCTCTGTAGAAGAGAAAAATGTTACCTTCCTACACCATTTTCCCCTAATCTGGGAGCTGTTAATAATCTCCAAGTGTTTTCTTGCAAACCTCAGACTATAAAAGCACAGGATATACAGAAACTCCACTCATTTTCAGTAGACAAACAATGACATCAGACCTAAATTTCAATCTAAACCCCCACAGCAGGAGCACATCCGTGTGAGGTCTGACTCTGCTTAGTGGCTCAGAGGTCACTACAGGTGGCTGTGAGGTGACAGATGGTGGCATTGTGGCAGCCAGGGAGAACAATGGAAACTATGCGACAGGGAACAACTGAACAACGTACCCGCTTCTCTCTCCTCTTCAGCCTGACAGCTTTCACCACCGAGGAGTCCCAGTCCTGGGGGGAAATACACAGCACTGGTTAATGGTAAATACCACATAGCCCCCGGCCAGGGCTTTCATCGAGTTTTAGCCAATAGTACACCCGGGAAATGCAAATCAGCTCAACCAGTTTAATACCCCAGCAATCTAAACACAAAGGGTCTCTGGAGATCAACCCCCTCCCCTCGGGCTTTACAGGGGAGGAGAACTTCAGAACGTGGAGTTACATTACCAGTGAGTCATCGGTCTTGTCAAAGCTGATGTCTGACAGAATTGAGCCAGATTCATCTATTGTAGACAGCCTAAAAAACAAAAATTAGAAGACGCTTGTATCAGTTTGGCTTTCAGTCAGTCACGGTTCCAGAACAATCTCACTGACTCAGAAGAGCCGGATTTTAAAGTGGAACAAAAAGGAAAACTGTTGACATGGGCGCGGAACGTGTCACAGAGGCCGACAGCTGGATTGATGCCTGACACCTCGGATAAAATGCTGTTTCCCTACCTTTTGTTACCTGAACCTCCCACAGAAGCCTGTGGCCTGTTCAGGAAGGCGAGGACAGACTTCTGCTCCTCGCTGAGCTGGATGCTGCCGGAGGCATCACACATGAGCAGCTCCCGAATCAGCTGGATTTGCCGCTCCTGTGAGCACAGATAACATCAGCAGCTGGATACACTGTGTTTAATTACTGTAACACCCGACCCAGTGCTTGAGATACCAGAGATAAGCTCTCAGAACTTGTGTCAATGGACTGCTAATGGCTGCAGGCGGGTAATGGCAGCTCAGCTCCACCAGCAGCCAGTCTCCTCTCCCAGATCAAAGCAGAAGGCTGCTCCGAGGAGCCGAGCCAATTCCTTGCTTTTTTCGCTTTTTTTTTCCTTCCCATGAGCGCCAGTCCTTATTTGCCACTGATCAGTGCAGTTTAATCACCTTGTCTCCACACTCTCAAGACCTGAGAGGTAACGCAGGAATTACTCACCAGCTTCTCGCAGTCCATTTCGGCTTTTTGCCTCCGTTTGATCTCCACATCCACCTGATTGCGGGCGTGTTTCAGCTTCACGTCCAGGGCGCTGCGCTCGGCTTCCGTCTTCATGAGGAGATCTTTGTACCTGCCGAGCTCGTGCTCAGTTTTCTGCCATTTCCTCCGATACTCCTCGAAGTTCCTCGCTAACTGAATAAACTCTGGGGAGAGAGCACACAAAGCCTTAGCTGGGCAAGGAGAGGAGCAGCTGACAGCAGGTACCTGCTCACAAAGAATCCCAGGATTCCTGAGGTGGGAAAAGACCTCCAAGACCATCGATCTCGTGCCCGATCCCAACCTTGTCACCCAGCCCAGAGCGCTGAGTGCCACGTCCAGCCATTCCTTGGACACGTCCAGGAATGGGGACTCCACCACCTCCCTGGGCAGCCCCCTCCAACGCCTGACCGCCCTTTCCACGAAGAAATTCCTCCCGGTGTGCAGCCTGAGCCTCCATAACCTGCTCCCAACTGAGGCGTGGAGAACCCAGCCTTTGGGCCAACCCACCCACACTAGAAATGTCCATGAGCTCTTCCATTTCTCAGACCAAGCCCTTCCTGTCAGCACCAGCCAGGAGAGCTGGAACACGAGACGTTGCACAAAGCCAGCTTGCTACGAGCAGAACATGGCCCTGCATAGAAGTCCAGCCAGGACTTCGTGTTTTTCAATAAAGGAAAAACCCAGTTTGGACTGGTTTTAGCATCTTCAGCAGATTCTTCAGGAACACCTCAGAGACAGAACTCACGGTATTCGTTTCCTTCGCTCAGAAGCTCGGCCTGGCGCGTGAGCTGCTCGTAGAGACCCCGCAGATTCACCATGGCAGTCTCCATCCTCCTGCCAAAAAAACCACAGCTAAACAAGCGGCCCCGCCCTTCTCTCCCACCTCCCAACAGAAACCAGCCCAAAGAAAAGAGAACCAGCCTCAGATCTACTGGTTGTAATGCTTTCAGGCGAGTTTGAGAAGCTGCACGAACAAAACTCATGTTTTATGGAGATATATGCATCTACTTGCTTTCCCTGGGAATGAAAATCCACAGTTCTCCACAGTTTATGGATAACAGAGCCTTGGAGAGAGGCAGATCTGCCCCCCTTAGTGCTTCCACTGTCCCCCAGCACAGCACGAAGGCTCAGAATCCAAGGCAAGATGAGGGATCCCAAGTCCTTCCCTCCAGAAAGGATACAGAACACAGCCCATGCCCTGTCTACAAATAACTTGGTACTATATAGGCCACTAAAAACCTGCAAGTTTTCAGCACTTTGTAAGATAAAAATAGGAGCAACATTCTGGGGAATTTTAATACAGTTTTAAATTTAGCTGCATTTTAAGTTACAGCTCCTCCTGCAAATAGCTGTTAAAATTCAACCAGTCAGCACATTTCTCTCAAACAGCAGCAACAACGGCATAAACAGAGGCAGCAGAGGGGAAAGTCTCCAGCTCAGCAAGACAGAAACGACTTCACTAATGAGAGAGGTGCTGGGGCAGGCAGGGCAGCCGGGGCTGGGAAATGGGCTGGTGCTGGAAGGGTTGGGAGAGGTGCCAGGAGGGAACACAACACGCCAGCACAGGAGGCTTTGAGGCACCTGATTCACGTGTACGGACTTCACAGGCACACCGATACCTCGGTACTTTCTGTGTTGGGTGGACTACGAGGTGTGGAAGAGCTCTGCCCTTGCAGTGCGGCCTCACAGCACGGGGCACGCCCAGCTCGGTGCCTTACAAACCAGCAGCAGCACCACCATCCCCGCGCCCCCCGAGGCCGGGAGGCCGCAGGGACCAGCCCAGCCCAGCCCGTACAGCGCCCACCGCCGCCCTCCGAGCCGGGCGAACGGGGCTCCGAGACCACCGGGGAATGGGCGTGGGCGGGTCCGGGATCCACCGTTCCCCTCAGCCCTCCCGATCCCCCGCACTCACCTGAGCCACCGGTTCCTCTCAGCTCCCCCTCTCCCTGCACTCACCTGAGCCCCCTCAGGATCCCCTCAGGATCCCCTCAGGCCCTCCCGGGTCACTCACCTGGGCCGCGGCTCCGGCCCCAGCCGCGCGCGCAGCCCCAACTGCCCCGCGCTCCGGTTTGAATCCCCGCCGCCAGCCAATCCCCGCGCGCCCCGGCTCCCCCCTCACGNGGCTCCCCCCCCTCACGGCTTCCCATTGGCTGCGCTCACCGGGCTCCTGAAGCCAGCCCGGCGCCATGTCTGCTGAGGGCGTGGCCTGCCTGCTCCGCGTCCCGGCGCGGGGCCGGGCGTGGGGCGCGGCCGCGCGCGCGCTGAAGCCGGCCGGGCGCCATCTTTGCTGCTGGCTGCTGGGCGCCAGCGCGCGTTGCTTAGCAACGGGGACGCCGGGAGGGCCCGGGACCCCCAAATGCGGGGCTGCTCCTTCCCCAGAGCACCGGAGGGGCTGTTCCCGGCAGGAAAAGCCGTTCTCAGGCCGAGCCCTGGTTGTTGTTTCGAGCAAAGCCACTGGCACAGGGCGCGGGTGGGCCTGAGCCCCCCGCACTGGTTCTGCAGGGCGCCGCAAGGTCTGTGCAAGAGGCCGGGTGCAGCCGGTGCGTGTTGAAACCCACCTCGAGGCTGTTTATTAAGTGTTGTCGCTTGAGAAATACGATGCCTTGCCTGGTTTTTGTCTTTAAGCGTCGATTTGAGTAACAGCCGGCAACTCGTGCCGAAGGCGAAACCCATTTCGAGCCACATACGAGTCTTCCCTGTGCAGGCGTTTAATATGCAAACGGATGAAACCCAAACCCAACAATTACACAAAGGGAATTCACATAATCATAAAATAACAACGTGCTTTAATCTTTTAAATCTGAAACAAAACAGCGGGTAATTGAAGATTGGATATTAGCAATTAGAAAGCGGAACTAAATGCTTAAAATCGCGCAGTGGAAAAGGGAGTTCATAAAGCAGATTGCTCTCATCATCCAGCTGCTTTGTTGGAACTGCTTTATTTAGGGTATATAGTTTGTTTTAACTTAATAATAATTAATTCGTAATAGATTGTAAAAAGCCTCAAGATCTTTGGAAAAGTAAACATTAATGAGGCTTCCTTGAGGAAGAGAGCCAAAATTATCTACATTTTATAAAGGAACTGAGGCCTAGAAGAGACACAACTCGTCCCCTGAGCCAATGGCAAAGCAAGAGAAAGGTTCTGACCTTGATATATGACCTTATGGTACAGAAAACCACCCAAAAACCCAATTTGCCCCTGTCTGGAAAGAAGTTGGAGGTTGAAAGTTACACCTGGCTCTGCCGAGGTGGCAAGTACGTGCCGACGTGCAGGTACGTCCCCCATTTGTGATGAGGCTCAGCTGTTTTGGTGTCAGCCCGGGGCCTNCGGTGCCTCTCAGCTCCCCCTCTCCCTGCACTCACCTGAGCCCCCTCAGGATCCCCTCAGGATCCCCTCAGGCCCTCCCGGGTCACTCACCTGGGCCGCGGCTCCGGCCCCAGCCGCGCGCGCAGCCCCAACTGCCCCGCGCTCCGGTTTGAATCCCCGCCGCCAGCCAATCCCCGCGCGCCCCGGCTCCCCCCTCACGGCTTCCCATTGGCTGCGCTCACCGGGCTCCTGAAGCCAGCCCGGCGCCATGTCTGCTGAGGGCGTGGCCTGCCTGCTCCGCGTCCCGGCGCGGGGCCGGGCGTGGGGCGCGGCCGCGCGCGCGCTGAAGCCGGCCGGGCGCCATCTTTGCTGCTGGCTGCTGGGCGCCGGCGCGCGTTGCTTAGCAACGGGGACGCCGGGAGGGCCCGGGACCCCCAAATGCGGGGCTGCTCCTTCCCCAGAGCACCGGAGGGGCTGTTCCCGGCAGGAAAAGCCGTTCTCAGGCCGAGCCCTGGTTGTTGTTTCGAGCAAAGCCACTGGCACAGGGCGCGGGTGGGCCTGAGCCCCCCGCACTGGTTCTGCAGGGCGCCGCAAGGTCTGTGCAAGAGGCCGGGTGCAGCCGGTGCGTGTTGAAACCCACCTCGAGGCTGTTTATTAAGTGTTGTCGCTTGAGAAATACGATGCCTTGCCTGGTTTTTGTCTTTAAGCGTCGATTTGAGTAACAGCCGGCAACTCGTGCCGAAGGCGAAACCCATTTCGAGCCACATACGAGTCTTCCCTGTGCAGGCGTTTAATATGCAAACGGATGAAACCCAAACCCAACAATTACACAAAGGGAATTCACATAATCATAAAATAACAACGTGCTTTAATCTTTTAAATCTGAAACAAAACAGCGGGTAATTGAAGATTGGATATTAGCAATTAGAAAGCGGAACTAAATGCTTAAAATCGCGCAGTGGAAAAGGGAGTTCATAAAGCAGATTGCTCTCATCATCCAGCTGCTTTGTTGGAACTGCTTTATTTAGGGTATATAGTTTGTTTTAACTTAATAATAATTAATTCGTAATAGATTGTAAAAAGCCTCAAGATCTTTGGAAAAGTAAACATTAATGAGGCTTCCTTGAGGAAGAGAGCCAAAATTATCTACATTTTATAAAGGAACTGAGGCCTAGAAGAGACACAACTCGTCCCCTGAGCCAATGGCCAAGCAAGAGAAAGGTTCTGACCTTGATATATGACCTTATGGTACAGAAAACCACCCAAAAACCCAATTTGCCCCTGTCTGGAAAGAAGTTGGAGGTTGAAAGTTACACCTGGCTCTGCCGAGGTGGCAAGTACGTGCCGACGTGCAGGTACGTCCCCCATTTGTGATGAGGCTCAGCTGTTTTGGTGTCAGCCCGGGGCCTCCTGCAGCTCCTGCCTGTAATTAAATCTTCGCAGCTAAGATGTCTCTATTGGCAGATCGTATTTATAGGCAGGCGAGTTGTTTTAGTGTCGTTCTGAAGAGTTAAGGAGGCTTTTGCTCATAAGCAAATTCTGTTCTCTTTCAAATTGTCATCCGCAATCTCGTGCCAATAAAAAGGCGCGTTATTTTAGATGATTGCCCCCGCGGTGCTTGTAGTGAGTTACTGCAGTAGATGCCGGGCTTGTGTTACGCAAATTGCATTTCTTCCATATGTGTTCAACCATCGTCCTTCCAAATCCTCCTCTGAATCGGGAGGGCAGCAGGATCTGAGCACCCCAAAAAGCGTCTCAGAGCCCCCTCCCACCCGTGATACGATGTAGACCTGGCAAACGGGCCCCCTGCTCGGTCCCAGGCCCCAAAACCTTTGTGGAGTCTCTTTCCGCCTCCCTGGCTGATGAATGATGAGAGCAGAGAGGTCAGGAGCACCTTTCATTTGGAGCTTTATTCCAAGGGAGAAGAAAGGCAGGAGGACTGAGGGCCTTTTCAGGAGCTGCTTTATGGCGAAGTAATTATATTCTCTTTTGTTTGTGTCAGGAAGGGGGGGGAGAAGCCTTGAAATGTCTCATCTGGGAAACCGTTAATAGAATTTATGCTAATTTGATGATTCCGGCGATTACTGGCGGAAGCACTTCACATTCTCAAGCAGCAGAAATTCTCCTCCAGCTCCTCCCGCAGCCTCACTGGGTTGGTCTTCAGCCCGTTTGCCTCCTCCGGCCACCGCAGACCCTTCACCGGGCAGCGCTGGCCGACCCCAGCGTGTGACCCCGGGATGGTCCCGGGGTTGGCGCCGATGCCGATGGGATCCCCGGTGACCCCATGCCTCGATCTTTCGGGGCGGGATGGAAGGAAACGTGCCCCAGTGCCTCGCTGTGTGAGCAAAGAGCAAAGCCAAACCTCTCCCTGCCAGCCTCATCCTCTGGTGAAGCTTGGCTAACACCAGTGGCTCTGCCCAGCTCCCGTAATTAACTGTGCGATTGCAAACCCATTTGTGCAGCTTTGTGCTCGGGGGAAACCTTTATTAAGTTCCTTTTAATCCAAAACCAGTTAGAGTATGATGGTCTTCATAAACAATCATTCAAAAAAGAAAAAAATAAAAAGCAGGGGGGAAGCAAGTGGAATTAGAAACTTTAAGACAGTAGCCTTTCTCCAGGGAAAAAAAAGGGAGAAAAAAACTATCTTAGGTGCATTTTTCTAGGTGCATTTATACAGCAGGGGTGTTAAAAAGGAGTTATTCAGCAGTGTGAGGAAAAATCCGTCAGGCTGAGAAGGGAGGGCAGCCAGGGTTTAGCCAGAGGAAGATGGACATTTCAGGGAATTAATTTCCGAGTTCTCCCGGCTGGCCCGAGCCAGAGGCCGGCAGATGGCATCAGGCTCATGTGCTGGGTGGGAGCTGCAGGGCCTCGGCCATCCCTCAGCAGGGCAAAATGTGGCCAGAGCATCGTCCAAGGGGCTGAGAGGAGGGGAAAGAGCCCGTGAGAGGGCAAACCAGCACATCCATGTGACCATGGGGTTTGCAAAGAGGGGGATAAAGGAGCCCCTGGGGTCTGTGAGGAGGGGGCCAAAGGGGCCCCCATCAGTCCAACAACAAACCAGATTTATCTGTGATGTCCCACCTGAGTGAACCCGGGATGTTTCCTCCAGCGCTGATCAGCTTCGGGGTGAAGAGCACTCGGATGGCATGAGCCAAACCCGCCGTCCATCCTCTCTGCTCCTTGTAGGGAAACGGTGCATTAATGTCAGCAGAGAAGCCACGGCCTTATCCTGAACTCCTTAAAAAACAAAGGGAGTCTCTATTGCCTTCATCTGGCTTTTAATGAATGACCTCTTGTCGCCGGGAGCTGCGTGCGGTGACAAAGGACCTTTGTGGGCCGATATTTATGATTTCATTTAAGCCAGGGAGTAAGCTAAGGGAGAGGGCTGGAAAATAAGAGCTGAGCTGATGGTTCTGGCTTCAAACTCAAGGGATCTTTATCTAGTTTTTGTATTAATACAGTTGTCATCTCTTAAATATTTGAGCGACTCGCAGCCGCGAACGCTCCCACGCCGGAGGGACGCGCGAGAATGGCTCCGGCTCTCCCAAGCCCACACCCTCCTCTGGACCCGAATGCTGGTGAGGGGGGAAGGGTTTGCATTTTCCTGGTGCCCCCCAAACCTTGCCCACACATGAAGCCTGCTGTGAGTGCCCACGACCTGCTGGCGGGGGGCCCCGGGCTCCAACACCCCTCCCCACACCAGCGACTTGCCAACACTGATAAATTTTTGCCTTTTCCTTCGGCGGGCCTTGGTGGAGGATTAAACAGCTGGGAGTCGGGAGTGAGAGCGTGTCCCCTCTCCTTTGCCATGCAAACAGAGAAAATTAATCTTCCAGCTTCCTCTGATATTTGGGCTGAATTACAAGCTGGGAGCGGAGATAAAGCGCGGGCGAAGGAAGGCACAGGTACAGCGGAGCCGGGCTGCTGGCACAGGCCTTTGTCCGTGCAGATAACGCTCCCCTCCTGGAGTCATGCATAATTCACCAGCACTGCTTCCCTCGTCCTGGTCATCCCTCCCTCTGCTTTCTCTGTTCTCCTCCCAGAGCAGCTGGAAGCTCCGTGTCCGAGCGAGCCGGCGCGTGGCGGGGTGCGGGACACGCTCGTGTGGGAGCCGTCGTGTGTGGGTGTGTGTGTGTGCAGAGACACGGCAGCGACAGCAAACCTCAGTGACAGCGTGGGTCCTGTTGGGACAAAGGTAAGGGGACCTTGTCCCCTCTGCCTGGAGGCTGATGGAGCAGAGGGGCAGCACCCCGCAGCCTGTGCTGGCGTGGGACACCGGTGTCCCGCACACAGCCGGCAGTTCCCACCTGCGATCCAGCCAAACCCCGGCAGCACATCCGCTCCTGCAAGGGCCTGGGCTGTGTTTGATATGCCCATCACATCCCAGCTCCGCTAGCCACGCTATCTCCCTAAATCCCTCCATGTTATACTTGGATAGAGGTTACATCCTCCGGGATACCAACCCCGGCATTAACAGACACCAACTGCATTTTATTTGGTCGATCATCCGGAGGCTCCTCTGCACCGTTCGTGACAGAGCTGTGCCACACAGAGCGGGAAAGCCATGGAGGTTTTCCACAGCCACCAAGAGTTCCTTTCCCAGAACAAAGCAAGAACAGCCTTGGTCACTCCCAGCCGAACAGGGAACACACACACACACCTGCTTAATGATTTTCGCTTTGTAAACGAAAGCGGTGCCATGAGTTTAATAACCACTGCTTGGGAGTAATTGGGGCGATTATTGTATGGCCCAGGGGGAAAATTGCAGCTTGTTATCTCCAGGGAGTAGCATTAGGATCCAGCAGATAATCAGACCGTTATTTGTTGCACTTCAGATGACATTTCTCATGGATTTAGAAACGATAGTGATCAAACCATGTTGTCAGAGCCACTGCCAAACTGCGGAGTCCAGAGACCTGGAAGCTAAATAGCACCTGAAGCTGCCTGGGAGAGCTGCTCTTCCAGCAGGAATAACAGACTTCTGTGCCACATCCGGACCTGAGCAACACTCGTCTCTTCTTTAATTTGATCTTCTCATACGAGAGACAACACTCAGGATGAGGATGCAAAGGGGGGATCTCAGCCCTAACATGCCACCAACCAGATCTGTACTTAGTGATTAGGTTTCTTGAGACCTTCCCTCCTGTTTCTCCCTCTCCACCCCAGTCGGTGGCCTCTGCCTGTCCCCTCGCCTCCAGCAGCCTTGAAATTTGAGGCTTGGGCAGGAGCTGCAGCATCAGGGCAGCAGCGCTGGGCACCCTCCCCGTGCCACGACCCGTTCCCCTGAGCAGCTCCACCGGCGCCGCATCTCCGTAAGATATTTGTGCACCCCCAACAGCAGCTTTCAGCCCCTCGAGAATTTCTGAGCTGGGGGAGCCAGTTCTAGCAAACCCAGATGGGATGGGTGGGCAAGACACAGCGCAGCTCCCAGCGACACGGCCCCAGCACCAGCCCCGCTCCTGGCACCCCACACTGTGCTCACCCAGCCTGGCCGCCCGGGTGCAAAGTGGGTTTTTAGCAAGGCTAAACCCGGCCAGAACCCCTGGAACACTCTCTTTTGTAGGTTTGCTGCACACGAGCATCCCCAAATCCTGGTTTGGGCTCTGCTGCCAGGGATGGGCTCGCAGGTGACACGGCAGCGCCTCGGCCCCCACACGACGCCAGCGACGAGGATCCTGCCAGGCCTGGAGAGCTCTGAGCCAAGGCAGCTCCGCTATCGATCCCCGATCAATGACAGCTCAAGGCCTGGAAATGACAGCGCCTTTCCCCGGCCCGCAGCTCCCAGCCCAGGCTGGAGGCTCACGCAGAGGTTTAGCGATAATCCGAGGCAGGAGCGGGGACGGGAAGAGCCTCTTGCAGCAGGTGTGTTGTTTAACAAATGGGACACATAACGAGACAAAAGGCACGGAGGAAGGAGATCTGGTGGGACTGGACCTTTATCTCTGGCACGCTGGCCGCCAAATCTTTGTGCAATATTTATCAAGGGTGAGCGGACAGGAGAATTGGCAGTCGATGCATAAGTGAGGAATTAAAGCCACTGCCATCCTTATCTCCCCGGCAGAGAGGCGAGGGGAGGGGTGGGCGGGAGCTTCGAGCCAGCCCAGGGCAATCGACTTTGAAACCATTTGTGGATTTAACGAGTCCAAACTTTATTAGCTCAGCTGATGGGGAGCAGAGCAGAAGCAAGAGGGCAAACCAGCACATCCACATCCTCCGGCTGCCAGAGCTGAGAGCTGCCTCCGGGCAGGCATTTCCTCTGGAAAGTCCCCTGTGTCACTGATCAGACATTGCACGGATGGGGGACACGGCAGAGCTGCCCCAGAGGCTCCAGGTAAGGGTCTGTGGTCTTTCAAGCCGAGATAAAATGTACTTTTAAACCGAGGAGTTTAGGAGCTGCTGCACTTTCTCTCCTGGTTTTTCTCATCAGTGAGACAAAGGCAGACGATGCTCTGCCCTCGGGACAGTCACGTTTTGCACAGTCAGAGGCACAGCTCCTGGGGAGAGCAGACACTGCTCGGCACTTCCAGCCGCCCTGTGAATCTGCCCCAGGAGACACAGCCTGGAAAAACACAGGGGAAGGGATGGATATGACCCCCATAACCACAGAGCTCCAAGTCAGTCCATCGAGGGGGTTTGCGAGCGAGCCATCCCCAGGGAGGGCAGCTCAGGCCCCGCCGGCTGCGGATGGCGAGCAAAGGGCTGCTCCACCGCCAGCATCCCCTGGGAATCCCCAGTGATCACATAACGTCTGTAATTAACTCGATTATTGGCTTTTCTTTCGCTGAGGCTGCACGTTCAAGATGGGCTCCATCTGCTCCTTGCACGGGCCTGGCTGCCGCGGGAGGGGACAAAGCCCCTCCTTGGAGAGAAATGCGTCGTTTCTGCCAACAGCAGACGAGGACAGGGCCATGCTGGGGAGCAGCCCCTGGACAATGGCTGTGGGTCCAGCTGCCCAGCTCCCCCAGCCCTCTCACCACACACCAAACTCTGCCAACCAGCCTCGTCCCCCGCGGGCATCCACCAGCCCCAGACCTGGCTCCACCGGGGCCATCAGCTTCGTTATGTTGTTTAAGGGGATTTGCATCTCTCTGTTTAATTTCTCTTCAACGCAAATAAGAGCCCGGGAAGCCAAGCGGGAGATGCTGGACTGCCGTGTGTCAGGCGGCTGCTGGGGAGAAGCTGCGCTGATCTCTGTGCCTGGAGCATCCAAGTGCCATATTCCCTCCCCGCACCACACAATCCCTCCTGCGGAAATGGGACGCGAGCACCGAGAAGCAACGACACCGGAGTAATTCCCAGCTACAGCCCTTTCCAGGCAGGCTCCCCCTTTGGCCCTGCTGTGGCTCCCATAAATCCTCCCCAGGTTATTCCAGCCGCTGTCACGGAGCCGTGGCAGCAAATCCGAGCTTAGCTGGGAGCAGCGCACGTGGCGCTCGCGGGTCCCCCAGCACCCATCTGCGCCGCCTTTGTCTCCGCAGCCTTTGAGCTGCTCTTCCCCTCCTTTCTGCTGCAAAGAAACGCATTAGTTGCAACATTGCTTTAATTTGTTTGCCAGCTTTCGGAGATGGAGAGGCTCCTGCTCCCATCGGTGCCGTTTGAGGATGCCGGCAGCGTTTAACCCTTCGGCTCCCACACCCCCGAGCTGCTGGAGCGGCTTTTGCACGCCCGAGATACACGAGCTGCCTCCTCCAACCCGGCTCTGCGGCCGACCTGGCACTTCCCAGATGGAGGGATCCATTTCCCCTTCCAGCTACCCTCAGCATTTCCGTAATGAGATGAGTTTTGTTGTGACCACAACCAGTGTCAGAGGGAATAAAAGAAAAAGTGATCCAGACGGGCTCTTGTGGCAGTGACAAGGACACGAGGACAGCAAAGCCGGGGCAGCGAGGGTGGAGAAATGGTGTGGGACGAGTGGGGCAGCACAGGGGGACGGGCTGGATCCGCGCCCAGGGAGGGGCTGAGGATTCCTGCTGTCCTGTGCCACGCGTGGCACATCCCGGGATCTCACCTGTGCACACGCACACGGCGCCGTCACATGCTCGTGGCCTGGCGCTGTAGCAAGGTGCCTTTTGGATCTCTGGGAGCACAACAGGGGCATTTCTGCTCAGGTAGCTCCAAACCAGCTTCTGATACGGATATCAGAGAGGGAAGAGAGCAAGGAGCCAGGAGGGATGGCCTTGGGCAGCACTGCAGGACCGCTGGCAACCACACAGATCCCTGCTTGACCCAGCATCCTCCGCAATGAGTTTGTTTTGTCTCTGCCCCACACTTCCAGGTGCAGGTCCCATCCAGCCCGAGCATCTTCAGCCCCTTCAGTCCCGAGCAGCAGCCCCAGGGCTCTGTGTGTCCCAGGAGAGGCTTTCTCTGGACACTGGGTGAAACAAGTGGGGATGGCAGGAGCCAGCCGAGGTGGAATCTGTGCCCAGGGGAAGTGTTTCAGGACAGTGGTTGAGCAGGAGCCAGTGGTTTTGCATTGCCTCATGCTAATTGCTCCTAATGAAGCCACACACCCATCTTGGCGATTTTCCACAGGGTTTCCATCCGCCTTCGGTTTTCAAGGTGCTGTCCACAATTCTGGAAAGATGCGGCTGATTGATTGCGAGATTCTGGGATGGAAAAAGAGTAGAAACAACCCTGAAGGGGCTGAAAAAAATACCCTCAGCCCCAAAGCAGGTGAGGGGCGCCCAGATGCAAAGGTGACGAGCAGCAGGAGGAGGAATTCCCAGCTATCCAGCCCCAGGCGTACAATGTTGGTGCAACACAGACGCAGCGTTATGGCTCTTCCCGAGGCTGCTGGTGAGGAGGTGTTCCTGCCCTCCCACAGGATACCATCCCCAGGGAGTTTGCTGCCTGGCTCTTGGGGATGGCTCCCGCTGCCAAAACCCCAGGAGAGCCGGAGCCACCTTCCCCGTGGCTCCGTGCCTCCAGGTCCCCCGCACCGCAAGGTGCATGGTTGTTAAAGCAGTTCAACCTCCTTTTCATCCCGAGAGCAGTTCTGAAGGTTTAAATAGAAAGATATCAAAATAAAAGATAATTGTTGAGAAAGATGAATAGGGGGGAGAAAAAAACCCCATCAGCACGGAGGAACTCTTGTCTAATTTCTCACCCACGCAGAGCACAGCGATATTAGTGCCTTCAACTCTGGTTCGTAAAAGCTTTCACGGCTTTATTACCAGCTCCCCGAACAGCTTGTCCTTTTAATAAGCCAAGGCCTCCAGACAGCAGATCTGCCCATGGGAGATCCCATCAGGATGTGGTAAATCCAGGCAGAAATAGCACAAAGCATCATCACACTCACCTGAATAAGGAAGCCCTTGTCTGAGGCAGGAAAAGGTTAAAACCCACCCCAAAGTGCAGGGGGAGAGGGGAGGGAGGGAGAGCTGAACCTCCTCCGTGGCGGGTTAACCCGTGCTGCCGGGTGTCCTCGCCTTCCCCGTCAGCCCTGCTCTCCACAGCCGCTGGCACTGGCGATGGAGGCCTTTAATTATCCAAACTGCTGCCCCTCACAAAATTAAATGCTGCTGAGGATGACTCAGTGTTTAATGGACTGGCTGCTCCTCAAGCCGGGAGAGCCAAGCGGGTGCAAGCGAGAGCACGGCACAACACGGCATAAATCACACGGAGACACCGCTCACGGGGCCCGGTGACCCAGCGGCTCGGAGCAGCCACTGCTGGGTTTAAACAGCGGTGTTTTCACTCAGGGTAACGCCGTAGGGAACTCCTGCGAGCAGCAGCTCCGGGCATTGCAGCTCCACCCTCCACTCAGGCTGGCTGTGACCCTTCCCCAGCTACCGCTATGTGGATGCTGGGGATGCGCTTGATTTAGAAATCCCACGGATTCACCAAGCTGCCTGTGCTGGGTTCTCTGTCCTCGGGGTTTAGACGCGGCGGTTTCCTTTGGAAAGGTCTCAGCAATGGTCAGATGTGGCTTAGAAGGCAAAATAGGTGCCAGAGGATGCGATACAAAACTTGTCTCTGCCTTTGCTCACCCGCCCGGGACGGCACCGCGCTCCAGGCCAGCCCAAGCCAGCATGGCAAGGAGCAGCTCTGTTAATAGCCTCGTTAGTCTCACCAAGATGCTGAGGCTTTGGCTTCCAGCAGATAATTAACGATGTGCTCATGAATTAGGAAACCCTGGACCTCTACCAGGATCTCTGTGGAGGCAACGGAGCTGCTCTTGGTTCAGAGCTGGAGCGAGGCGGTGCCTCAAGGAGCAGCACAGAGCAATGGGAATGGCCAACGGGGACTGGCAGAAGCCTCCTTTGCCCCTAATAGCAAGACTGGTTGTTCTCCGGGTGCCCAACACCTGGAGCTGGAAAACAGGAAAAATTTCTCCATGGAAAACGTTGTCAAGCCCTGGCGTAGGCTGTCCTGGGCAGTGGTGGAGGCACCGTTCCTGGAGGGATTTAAAAGACGTGTAGATGTGGTGCTTGAGGATGTGGCTCAGTGATGGCCTTGGCGGTGCTGGGGCGGCAGCTGGAGGATGATCTTGGAAATCTTTTCCAACTTCAAGGATTCTGTGCGGACGCAAGAGTCCCTAATGCTGGAGCTGCCCCACCAGCGAGAAAGGCACATGTAAGAAGTCCTAATAAGGCCCCACGGGGCCTCATTTGAATACAATTTACTGTCGCTAATGATGCTGATGGTTATTTCCCCAAGCTAGGAAGTATTTGGCCCCAAAATGGGCTCCTGGAAGCAATTCCAAGACGGCAATCTGTAATGCCGGAGCTGATGGAAGCAATTTGCAACCCATTAGCAGGGATCGGCTGTGAAGATATTTTGCACATCACTCAGTCCAGGTTTGAGGGGGGATGGAATTTTTCCCCCCCTCTCCTTTGGAATTTTTGTCCTGGATGGGGGGAACACCTGAGCGCTGCCTCTGCAGCCCCAGCAGCTTCGCCACAGGCCAGTGCTGACTTCTGAATTAAATCTCTTTAATACGCAAATACAGTCCCGGACTGCAGCGCCAGGCAGCTCCAGAGCCTCACGCTTCAGGAAGGAACACAGCGGTGCCGGTGCCCAGCACCTCCAGCACCCACAGGCCTAATTGGCCATTATTAATTAATTTGCCTCCTGGACAGCAGCGAGTGCAGATAAAGAAGCAATTTGCAAGCTAGGGAGGGAGCGATAGCAGGGCACCACCCCAAAAAAGCATGGAAAAGCATCACTTATCCATCCTTGCCCTGGGGATGCTCTTCCAAGAAGCAGGACGGGAGCTGGTTTTCGTAACTGGGGTGTGTCTGGTGGAGCAGGGACAAGCACTGCTGGGAAGGTGAGAAAAGAGCCCCAGGCCTTGAGTTATCCCTTGGCCCAAGCTCTCGAGGTGTTCCCGAGACACGTCGGGTGCCTGCCTGTCTGCCGGAGCCTGCGCTGGGAGCCTCAGCTCTGCAGCACCTTCCCTTAATTACTTTTTTCATGCTAATTAGATCTGAGGGCACGCTGAGGGGAGCCGTGGCTACGGGATCCGTGCTCTGAGCACCCGTCTGTAACTCCGCCACAGCCACTCACATCCCACCACCCCTCATTAACCCATCCCTTTAAGGCTTCATTTCTTGCAGTCGTCACCTGGGGCTGTTACCTCCTCACCCATCCCACAGCCCTCGGCTGGTTCCGCTGTCTCTCCCAGCAGGAATTAACACAACCCTCACGTGGCTTCCCCAAAAAATAACACGGAAACGCTCCCAGTCCCCACGCTCCACTCGATTCCAAGGATGCAGCTGCATTCTCCCTGGCCGAGGGCCAGCGGTAAGGAAGTTTCCTCTGGCCGCTCTCCTCCTCCCTGGCTCCTGTAGGAAAGGGTCCCGGGGTTTCTGGGGCCCCAACAGCTCCACGAGACCCCCAGGAAACGTTCTCCATCCAGGGGACGCAGCAGAGCCTCTGCCTTGGGGTTTCTTGTGCGCTGGAAATCAAGGACTCCCAAGAGCGTCCAGGTGCTCACCTGCTCCAGCCTGAGACCTCCTCCCTCCCTGCCCAGCCCGTGCCGCGGGGCGATTTACCGCCAATAAAACCACCGCAGAGAGTGACTGCTCATCTGGAAGACGAGAAGGAGGGGGGGAACAACCACTTTCGAAATGTCCTTATCCCTTAGCCCAGCAGCACACCCTTCTCCGGGCTCCCATCAGGAGCGCTAACGGAGGGACAGCTATCAGCAGGCAGCTGTCGGCCCGGCAAGGAGCGATGCCGACTGCAGAACGGAGCGGGAAGGGAAAGGCAGAGCTGGTGCCAACTGGGAATGCTAATGCTGTTCTCCCGGCCTCGCAGCCACGTCCCCAAGCACTGGCAGGGTTGTCCCTGAGCCCAGCAAGGGGGTTACTGGCTCAGGGGGTGTCCCTGTCCCCCTACATTTCTTGCTCTCAGATGCTCCCGAGCAGGTCCCGCTGTAAAACCCAGGGCTCCTGCTGGGGCAGGGGAGAGGATGCTCCAGAAAAGGACCAAACCAAGTGTGTCCAAGCCGTGGGATTTGGGGACGGGGTAGGTGTGCCTCACCCTGCCGTATCCCGAAGTGCCCACGCTCCCGCTGGCCGCGGTTCAGGTGGGGACACCGTGCTGGGAAGGCACCCCTGGGCAGGGACACAGCTCGTTGTGACAGCCCTGGGGTCTGGCTGTGCCTTTCCAACATCACACTTGTAGAGGACATTGAAACATCCTTTTCCATTTGACTGCAGCCACCTCACTGGGAGCAGTGGGCGGGCGCCTGCTGCGGCCTCCGCACCCAGAGCTGCTGCCGCGGGGGCTCAGCTCGGGTGACGAGGGCACCCCGCTCTCCGGGGCAGTCGCGGGTGCAGCTGGAGGCGCTGGGAGACGTGCTGGCACCGGGGGGGAGCCGGGCAGTGCTGTGCAACCCCCCGGCTCTGCCCCGGGGAGGAGCAGAGCACCCGGCACCCGGTGCCTCCTGCCCCGGGAACAACCCGGGGACAACGGCAGAAGGACGATACTGGGAAAGGGGCAGCGTGTCCTGAGCAGGGCAGGGGCCCAGCGCCTCCAGGAGGGTCGGGCCCTGTCATCATGAAGAGCGTGACAGGGAGCAGCCACAAGCAGAGCAGGGCTGCACGGGGTGGGCCCGGGGTGGACACTCGAGGACACGTGTGCCCCATGGCTGGAAAGTGGCTGGAAGGCCACCGGTGCCCCCCGAAAGGACCAACCCCAGGGTGTCCCAGCACCCGCCCCGGCGCTGGGGCCACCACGGGTGAAGCCTGAAGAGCGGGGGAGGCCGTGACCGAGGAGAGATGGATCCAGGGCTGCGTGGGGGGACCGGGGGGCTCCGGCAGAGCGAGGAGCCGGAGCATCCCTGGAAGGCGCTGGGGGATGGGAGCGGCACACGCACACGCACACACACATTACCCACATGCACACGGCAGCAGCACCAACAGCCCCTGCCAGCGCCTGCAATCGCTGGAGCGCCGCTCCTGCGCCTCTCCCTCCTCCTCCTCCTCCTCCTCCTNAGACAATGACTTCATGCGGATTATGCATCTGAAGAAATCACCAGCTCCCAGATAGCCACAGGGGGAGGTATCCATGTGTTTGGCAGGGAAGCAGCCTCCTGCTCGCCTTCCTTCTCCTCCTCTTATCTCCTCGCACACGGCAGCTGCCTCCTCTCCAGCGATGGTCGCCTGCGGTCCCCCCGCG